>CM030363.1:133415166-133924125 GCA_017893485.1 Hemerocallis citrina
GTAGTCAGAGTCAGGAGAAGATCACGGCGGAAGAGTGACCACCCATCCGATGCTCTCAGGGTTAGAATTTTTCAAAAAACAGGCATCCACCCAAGGCAGACACCTCCGATGGTCGATGAACAACCATTGCTGTGATCGAAACTACAGGGGGAGTGGGGTATTTATAACCTCCCCCAAGGGACCAGCCATTATGGCCCTCGGGAGGCCAAGCGACGGAAGCCCAGCAGTCACGCCTAGGGAACTGAAGTGCCACGCATTAATTAGAGGATGCCATTCTTAATGACCCCGGGAAGTTGGAACGCCGCTCAAATCCTGGGGCGCCATTAATGCTCTTGGGAACTGGGCCCGTCTCGAGATTCGTGCCCCCATCCAACGGCTCAGATCGCACCACCACGCTCGGACTGCCGAATCCTTAGACCTCCGGTCGGCTAACCGAGCAAGTGCCCATCCGAGCCCCAAAATGGAGAAAATTCACTTTCTCCTCAACATTCGTGTAAGATCTCGTTCAGACGGCCCAGATCTTGCCAGCGTCGCTAAACGACAAGATAGTGTTTTCTTGGGAACTGAGCCGTCTCGAGATTCGTGCCACCATCCAACGGCCCAGATCTTGCCAGCGTCGCTAAACGACAAGATAGCATTTTCCTGGGAACTGAATCGTCTCGAGATTTGTGCCACCATCCAACGGTTCAGATCGTGCCACGTCGCTCAGACAGCCGAACCCTTAGACCTCCGGTCGGCTAACCGAGCAAGTGCCCATCCGAGCCCCAAAACGGAGAAAATTCACTTTCTCCTCAACATTCGTGTAAGATCTCGATCAGACAGCCCAGATCTTGCCAGCGTCGCAAAATGACAAGATAGCGTTTTCTTGGGAACTGAATCGTCTCGAGATTCGTGCCACCATCCAACGGCTCAGATCGTGCCACGTCGCTCGGACAGCCGAACCCTTAGACCTCCGGTCGGCTAACCGAGCAAGTGCCCATCCGAGCCCCAAAACGGAGAAAATTCACTTTCTCCTCAACATTCGTGTAAGATCTCGATCAGATGGCCCAGATCTTGCCAGCATCGCTACACGACAAGATAGCATTTTCTTGGGAGCTGAGCCTGTCTCGAGATTCGCACCACCATCCAACGGCTCAGATCGTCCCACGTCGCTCAGACAGCCGAACCCTTAGACGTCCGGTCGGCTAACCGAGCAAGTGCCCATCCGAGCTCCAAAATAGAGAAAATGGCTGCCGAGCGACTACAACTGCCAGATCTCTCAGAAATTCGTGCTCGCTCGAGATCAACGGTCCAGATCAAGCCACGCCATAAATAGGTATTAAAAATCAGTTTTTATTTATTTTAATCGTTTTATTTATTTAAAAATTGCAAAAAAATTACTAAAAATTCGGGAAAATTAACTAGAAATTCTAGAAAATAATTATAAATTCGGGGAAATATTTTTGAGCCCCTGAACGAACAATTATTGCCTAGAATATATTGTTAAGGCCCCCGAACGACTTGTTAACACATCACAAAATTAAATAAATAATCCGAAAAAAATAGATAAAAACCGTTGGATATTCAACAAAGCTTAGATTCAGCAGTAAAAATCACCTCACTACCCCCTTCGAGATACAAAACCCTCAATTCGGACTACGATACAACTCCACTAGTCACTAAAACAGTTAAACTACTCAAAGGCTGATCACACTCAGTCTTTAGGAGTGGGAGGCTCGTGATATGGCTAAAAATGGGGTTTAATCGGAACCGTCCAGATCGGACACGAATCTTGAAGCTCAGGAGTAAAACGGTAATTTCACCCACCAACGGGTCTGAAGCGGGCACTGGATCTCCCCTCCACAGATCCAATAACCCGCGAACGGATCCACTCCAACTGGGTACGGGTTTCGACCCGAGACAAACCCAGACCAGCACGAGAAAATCAGGGTCTCTGATTTGACTAAATCAACGGGCCTGATCCACAGTTATCCTCTCACCGGGAATTAGGGATCAGTTTCCTAAACTGATTATGAGGACTTTACTCCTAACAGAATCATAGGAAATCAGATCCCAAATCAACTCCCCATGGCGACTATAAATACCTCCAACCTACCACTGTTACAAGGTAATTACTCTTTTTCCAATCAAAGCTCTTTCTTAATCATATCACTGGTTACTGACAAGAGCGTCGGAGGGTGCGTCACCGGGATCAACCCCGGTGTATCGCACTTCCTTGCAGGTGAACGGCGGGAGTCAGCAGCCCAATTCCAACGAACATGCTTGGATTTGCTATTCAGGTTTTTCCACGAACCCACAAATTTTATCTGTTTACCCCCACACCAGATTTAGCGGTAACAGGTGTGTTGTTGGTCTTTGCTAGTGCATTACTGTTTCTAGTGTGTGCAATTTTGGTTTCCCAGTGCTGAGGTAATTCTAGTGGATCTATTGTTATTTCTGGTAGCTGTTCTTCCCTTCCCCCTACGGCTCCATTCCGTCAGTGGTGGTTTTCAGCTCTTCGCTGTGCCCTGAGCAGCTGTTAGCTCAAGTTCTGTTAGTACTGTTATTCTTCTCTTGTAGAACCCCATATTTTTAAATATTATTTTAATTATTTGAAAATGAATTTAAATGATTTTTGGAGATTTAATTAATATTTTCTAAGAAATTTATCTTTGGTACACGTGCAAAACACGTGCAAATGACTTTTTAGAAGGTTGAAAATTTAGATTTCTTTATGAAAAATCATTATTTATTATTTAGGATTTATGTAGTATTTTTCCAGATTTTTCTGAAATTAATTGATACTATTTGCAATTTTTGAGAAAAGAAGGACTTATTTGCAAAATTGACATTTTCAAGGGTTGAAATGCAAAATTGGTATTCTGGACGTTTTGAGCAGTATTGGCTGAAGTTTAAAAGTATATTTTCTATTAGATCCTAATTTAAAGGAGTTTTATTGAATTTACAAGAATAATGGATATATATGAAAGTTGTGTTCTTGAAAGGATTGTTTTGCAAAGTGTGGAAAAACCCTAATAATCATCTGGCATATATATAAGGGATTTTTATTCCCAGCCGTCATTGAGAGAATATTCAGATTTTTGAGATTTTGTTTGAGGAGCAAGAAGAGACTTTTGGATCTAGCAAGGAGAAGAGCTTTTTGTGGATTTTCTTCAAATCAATGTGAGTGGTTTGTTTTTGTTTTGCTTGATTTGTTTTGTTTGTTGATTGATGATTGGCGTGAGATCTTTGTTACTCTTTGTTTGGATCGGCATGATATTGTTTGTTTGTCTCATTGTATGCATGATATAGATCTTTTATTTTAATATGGATTATGAGAACTCTTAATGATATTTGGACCATATTTGAGAAATTATCAAGATTTGTCGAGGAAATATTGATCTATGGAATCGTATTGTTGGAAAGCATGTTAAGAATTGATTATATTGTGATCGGATGATAGACATCTAGATCTTATAATTTTATATCAGGATTTGTTTATGAGTTGAGGAAGAAATTTGGTTGAGGAACCCTAATGGAAGATTAGTGATTTAGATCTTGAGAAGTTGAGATTTGAGGAATTGATTGGTGAGTAATGTATCCGTATTGGAGACTATTTGAGAGTTATCAATGGCCTGTGTATGAACTATTGCTTGATAAACAATGAACCATGATTCTTTAGAAATCTTCAGTTTAATTCTGTATCCAGATCTATTTTTTGTAAACTGTAGGCCGACAGTCGACTGGCCTACCGTACAGTCGACTGGTACGACTCTACTGATTATCTTCAGTCTTTTGAGAATTGTTCGGGACAGTCGACCTAGGCTATTGTCAGTCGACTGGTCTGCTGATTGTAAATTTGTTTAGTCCTTTCTGGACAGTCGACCTATGAACCTTTCAGTCGACTTAAATACTTAGAATATTCTTGAGAATTATTGGAATTTGTCTAGGGGCAGTCGACTGATGACTTTCCCTAGTCGACTGTTATTGCCTTAGATTATTTTTGTGAAATTCTAGAGAGTTATCCTCTGGACAGTCGACTTACCTCAGCATAAGTCGACTGGTACTGAGAGATCTGTGTATTTGATTTGAGACATTTTGTTCGGTATTTGATTTGAGACATTTTGTTCAGTATTTGATTTGAGACCTTTTGTTCAGTATTTGATTTTGAGATATTTTGTTCAGTAATTGATTTTGAAATATTCAGTCAAGAAAGTGATTTTGAGATATTCGGTTGAACCACTTGTTTAGTGGATATTTGATTAGATATTTGATTTTGAGTCTCTAGAGGTACGTGACCCTAGTATACCGGTGTTGAGTTATTTGTTGAGGCCCATTGAGGCGAATTTTCAGTTATTCATATTTTTAGTCCGGTGGGGTACACTACTCTAGGAGATTTGTTCAGTAACCAAAAATAATAAGGACTTGCACTAGTAGTGTCATGACGAAGGGGACATGAGTTATGCACCTCAGTAAGGCTTTAGATGTGGGATTTAATCTCCTGAATTATCCAAGTGGTTAACTTGAGATGTGGGACTTATCTCCTGAATTATCCAGGTAGACAACCTGAGATGTGAGATATATCTCCTGAATTATCCAAGTAATTATCTTGAGATACGGGATTGACCTACGGAATGATCAGAGTCGAGGCGACACTCTTGGGATATTATTGTGATGATGAGTCTATGTTTAGATGTGGGTTGATCTCCTGAATTATCCAGGGAAAAATATCTGAGATGTGGGATCTACTTCCGGGATTATCAAGCATGGGCAAATTTTCATAGTTTATCTTCATCTCTCAGTAGTCATCGTTGTCAGCATATAGCATTTGTGTATTATTGACTCATCTTTATGCATTCGGATTTCCTGTTTCCACTTTTGATATTTGGTTTTGGTATCACATGTTGTTCTTTTGGTATTTTGGTTATTACCTGTTAGACATTACAATTAAAGTTCATTTATGTTGTTGTTTGATTTTTATGCCACTCACACCATGTATGGCTGACCCCTTTAGTTTGGGGGTTAGGGTTCAACTCTAGCCTCACATGTTGCAGGTTATTGCTTAGAGTTGGAGAATGGATGCTTGAGTTAGCTTTTTGGATAAATGGGTTATTAAGTGTTCAGTGTTGAGTTGTAAAGACGTGTTGAGTTAATTTTGGTTTGTTTAGTCTTCCGCTGTGACCTGTAAAAGTTTTGTTGTAATAAATGTTGAAAATTTTAGTGGTGTTTGGTTGTGTTTATTGTTATATTGAAGTGGATCACTGGGAATGTGCCACATATTTTCTAAGCTCTCATATTAGAAATTCGGGGCGCTACATCTCTTATTCATCTTTATCTCCTTTCCTTTTCTCCCTTTATTGAGGGAGTTGTTGCCCCCCTTGGGCTGCTTTGGTTTGTTTCTTTGGGAGTGGTGCTTTGGTGGGTTCGGAGCTGTACTGGCTCTAGTTTAATAATACATCACCTTTTCCTTGTTGGTGGATTTTTTTAGCATTCGTGGTCTGGTTTCAGCCATGAATCGCTCCGAGTTTGAAGCTAGGTCTAACTATGTTGTGGCGGTTCAAGAATTGAAGAGGACTTGTCTTCTCCGCTTATGGATAATTCCTTTCTTTCTCGGTGCTCTCCAATCTTCTCTAATTCTCCCTCTTCTTGTAGGACCGACCCTCATCTGGATTGCTTCAGGTGCCTCCTTCCTGGGCATTTTAAACGTGAGTGCATGAATATTATAAAGTGCTTTTTCTGTGATAAGTTTGGTCACTCACGTAGTCGATGCTTTTCCCTCCAAAATCTACTTGGATTCCCCAAAGGACACCTCTTACCAGCCAAACTTCTCTCCTTTCTTAACTACCCCCTTTTAAAGCACAAGCTCAATGCTAGCTTGGCAAGGAAGAGAAGTCTTGAATCTGGAAAGGATCTCGACTCCTTGGCATTAGCGCCTTTACCAACTCTGTCCTCCACTTCTTCTTCCATTGCCTATTGTGATTCAATTGCTAAGCTTCAGCCTCCTAATATTGCTAACCTTTTTAAGGATCGTAAGGTGTATACGAAACTGGTTTCCTTCCCTCGGTTGGGTTACTACAAGGATCGTCCCCATTTTTCTTCGGTGGGGCCTTCGTTGAGTTTGAGGCTGAAAAAAATAAAGGCTTGTTTAAATCCTATGTCTCTTGTCTTGCTTGGCCTCGAAGTGCGACAGGACTCGCTCTGCATCACCGCAGTTCAGGCCCTCGGATGCTTTCTGCCAAGGTTAATATTTTATCTATGACACCTTCTTTACTTTATAATTTTCCTTGTGCTATGGTGATCTCATCTCCCAATCTTTCGACATTCTCTATTCATTTCCCGGGATGCATCTTCTCATTGTATCAAGATTTAGGGGTTCAATCTTGGATCAATCACCTCCTTATGGAGGTTTTGCACAGCCTGCACTCTTTTTCCCTCAAGCTTTCCCTTATTCTTGATAACTCTTCGTTCTTCCGTTTTTCCTGTCTTGCTAACTCCATCCCAATACCCTCATCAGTTGATTCCAGTCTGCTCTTTCCCTCTTCTTGCTTCATTAAAGACGAAGCTAGCATGTCTGACCCTGCTGCAGATTCGCGCCCATTGGTGAAGGTCATCCCTCCCACGTTTAAGCGGAAATACAATAAGAAAGTCTTTACTAATTTGCAGAATCGTGTGAGTGCTCGTATTCTGGCTAGGAAAGCAGCTTCTGTGTCGGCTCCTAAGCATGTGCGCAGTTGAGTTTCGGCTTCTCTATGCCATCCTCGGTATAGGTTATCAAGCTTTTCTTTTTCTACGCTGCTAGAGTTCCCTTGAGCTGCTGAATCGATTTCCTCTCTCTTAGTCCAACCTTCCCATATTTAGTGGAGTGACAGGTGGAGTTTGGTGTTTCTGTGTGGGGATGTTTTTGCCTTCTACTTTTATGGACCTGTCTTCTGCTCCTCACTTCACCTTTGCGCGCATATCGTCGAAGTGTCGGTGCTCCAGGACTGCTCTTCTTGCTCGTGACAGTACCTTGTGCCTTGCGGAAGCGAGCCTTAGTGGGAGTTTGCACTCCCCTTGGGTGCGGCAGGGTGCTCCCTTTCATGCTCATTAATCCTGGCTTCTGGCGCAATCACTTTTTTCGGGGTGTTTTCTTCTTTTGTATCGCAGATCTCGTTGTTGCGTGCTAATCAGTCGATTGTTTTTTGATTTCCTTGTTGTTTGCTTCTCTCTATTTTACAGCTTGTAAAACCATTGTAATTTTATTTGTAACTTTACTGTTTTTATTGATTAATATATTTTTTGATGGCTGGAGCTTTTTGGCTCTATCCGATATATCAAAAAAAAAAAAGGACAAAAAAGTATAGGTATTCTGAGGACTTGTTCTCTGTCTTTGTTTTGATTTTTTGGTCAGAGTGAAGGGGGGGGGGGGGGGGGGCAAAGTATTTCCAAATACATATGCTTGCAAGAAAAGTAATTTACATATGTAACTCAGTTCTTCCAATATAAATGTAGTTTACATATGGTATTGAATTTCCTGTTCGAAATCTCTAATCTCTAATGTTATAATGGGAGAAAGTCTTAGTGTCGTTTGTCAATCCAACAACGCGTGCATTATACGTGCATAACTAATATGAAGGAGGTCTGAGTTTCGAATTCTCACTACGTCGGATTTTTACTTTATTTTTTTAACATATTAAATGTGCATCACACGTGTAAAAAAATTTACTTTTAAAAAACTATATTTATTAAGACGTGCATCGAACACGTGAAACTATATTTGCCAAAAACTATATTTACAATATCCATTTCTTCAAATCGAATCTGCAATAGAAAATGGATTAATTAATCAAATGTGTAAGAGCATTTGTAGTCGTTTGCTAAATATACATAATATGCATATTTGGTCAAAAAAAGCTCTACAGTCGTTGGCCAAATATGCATATTATGCATAAATTGCTACAGTAAATTGCTATATATGAGAATCAAAATGAGAAATATGCATATATAAACGACAGAGCTCGAAGTACGGTCGCAAAAAAAAAAAAAAAAAATTAATAGTCAGACGGCACTTGAAGTGCCGTCCCACCCCTATCCGTAGTTTTTTGTAATTTTTTGAAATTTTTTTGTAATTTTTGTAATTTTTTATAATTTTTTTGTAATTTTTTTTGCACTTCGAGTACTATTTTTTCCCTCGGACCGCACTTGAAGTGCCGTCCCACCATTAAAATTTTTTTTTCCTGTCCGACGAAACATGATATGCCGTCCCACCTTTTTAAAATGTTTTTTATTTTTTTTCTTCTCCGACGGAACATGAAGCACCGTCTGTTATTATTTTAATTTAAAAAGATAAAAAATAGCATTCTACAACAGCAAGACGAGAGATTGCTATATGCATTTATCTATTTATGTATAATTTTACCATCAACGACTGTGGATGCTCTAATATCGTGTAGTATCCTTCAGCCATATCAACAATTTTAACATGTATTGCACAGAGAACAAGTGATCAATGTTTAGGAACACAGTTTATAACACGAGCAGTTTATGAAGATAAATAATCATCAAACAACAAGAATTTTCTATCCAGATTAATTAACAATCTGACATAACTAATAGCCAAAGACCTATGCATCTAAATTATTTTTGGCAAAGAACGGTACTGCAATATAATTATATTGTTCATCTTTTAGGTATTTCCATGATTTTCATTGTTTCATAAAAGAAGAAAACTCAAATTAGTTGTTTAGCTTGTTAATAGTATTTCTGTTTTAAAAGGTGAATTTTTTAGGTTTATGCATTTTACCGTAGAGAGTAACATAAATTTTAATCTCATAGACCTTAAAGTAAATTACTCAGGGTAATTCAGAATTTTAGAAGTTCTGTCAGATCAAAGTCAAAATATTTGATATTTACATTTCTTTAGGGACCAGCAGCAATATTAAATAATAAACATATATATATATATATATATATATATATATATATATATATATATATATATATATATATATATATATATATAATAAAACACAAAGAAAGCTATCAGGTGACTCCCCTTAAATCCCCCCAAAATCAAAGGCCCAGATTTAAACTCACAAAACACATTTTTCCTCTCAAAAGTTTCCCCCCAAAACTCAAATTCAAATCTCTCCCAAAACAACTCCTTTATTTAATTAATTATTTATCTCTCTCTCTCTATATCTATCTATCTATCTATCTATATATACTTATGGAAGCATGGACTTTTATACCCCAATTTATAATTATTTTTCACCATATACTTATGGAAACATGGACTTTTGTTTACAACTAATTACTGTCATACTATTCAAACTTGAGCTATATAATTGTTGATTTACTGTTTACAAGGCTTTTCATATGCTGGAACGTTCTGAAGACGTGCCGTAGGCACGTGCCCACGGGCAAATCTAGTATATATATATATATATATATATATATATATATATAGGGGTCGGTTCGGGTGAGAACCAACCCTGGGGTGAGAACCTAAGGGCCTCTCCCAACCACTCATCAAATCATTTTGTATGGCTGAGATTATGCAAGTACATATAATAGATCATACTCTACAGAATTTTTTTTTTGTGTGACGGTTAAGGAAAATTTGGTCAAACTGGAGAGAGAAATAATCTATTCCCGTTTTTTGTGTGTGACGGTTAAGAAAAATTTAGTCAAACTGGAGAGAGAAATAATTTATTCCCGTAAAATATTGGAGAAGATTTTGTATCCCAAATTAATAGCAACTGCAGAATCATTCACCAATTCGTTCCTTCACCAATTCGTTCACTATATAGCAACTGACTGTATTGTAAGTAGATACAACTAGTGCATATTTTAGCAGGAATATATATATATATATATATATATATATATATATATATATATTGTTTGTTTATCAATTTGCAAACTTATGTTGTACATGCTGTCAGTATAGCAACTGACTGTATCAATATAGCAACTGAATGTTTCTTGAATAGCAACTAACTGCATTGTACGTAACAACAAAAATTTCATATTTAGCAACATTGTAAGTAGCAACAAATGTTGTTCATCCTGATGAAGATTGTGGTTCGGCTGAAAATAAAATAAAAAAGGCAATATATGTTGCCTAATAATCTGTGATCTTCATTCCTTTTAAATAAAATAAAAAAGGCAATATATGTTGCCTAATAATCTGTGATCTTTCATTCCTTTTATTATGCGGTCCCCAGCGCTTAATTAAAGGGATTGACATCTTAATACAAATATTAATTAATCTTATTGTTTAATTTTAAAAAATCTTGACCGTTAAGATTACGCAGATGAATAGCTGGGATAGGCCCTTAAGTTCTCACCCCAGGACATGGTTCTCACCCGAACCTCTCTCTCTCTCTCTCTCTCTCTCTCTCTCTCTATATATATATATATATATATTATAACTAGATATTATAACTAGAGAGTTCTAGTCTTTGTGCTTTCTATTAAAACTTAAAAAGCATCAACTAACGAAATATTAGCCACACATTTATATTGTCGGAGTCAAAGACCATCCACTTAAAATCAATCACTAAGTTATTAAATCTCAACTACATACTTTTAAGATGTGAAGCCTCTCCTCAAGTGCTTTGCTGGTGCTAGCTAAATAGTTTATTTAAAATACAACCTATATACTATAAAATAACTATAATAAACGACACAGTTAGTTTCTTATTAAATTAAGAGTAATGCTTCATCTACTACCAATTTCATTACTATTTTGTTCACTATCTTAGGTGGCATACTTCTATTGGAGAGTTCTCCTACCCACTCTATCTTCTTCTACCAATTGGAGTGTACCACCTAAAATAGTGAACAAAATGATAGTACAATTAATAGTGAATGTAGTATTACTCTTAAATTAATAAGCCTCGAATAATGCACACAAACACCACCAACCACATACAGAACCAATTGAAATCGACCAAACATAAAAGTTAAACCAATTGTGTCAAATTGTGCAAAGAAAATATAGTATAAACAAGTAAAGAGCAATAGCTTACTTGGATTAGTACGGAAAGAGCAATAACTTGAATTAGCAAAGGAATCTCATCGGTGTATTAGAGCTACCGCCTGCCACCTATTCTTCATCAGTTCCGAAGTATATATCTCCAAACTCACCCATACCCGGAATAACACGAAATTCTTCATTCAGACCAAACTCTATCTCTGATGTAACAATCTTAATTCTTAGGATTTTTTTTGCAAACAACATGAACCCCTTGAGGAGCCTGGTTGTGCAAATGGAGTAATGTCAGCACACTGGAAGAGGTGCAAGTCCCATGTAATTTAAAAAAAATCAAATTCTACTATGTAGAATATAGAGGTACTGAAATGTTACTTACACAATAAACATCAAGAAATTAGGTGCCAGTGTATATAATTTACGTTTCCTAGAAATGAAATTCTAAGTTCCATATTTAACAAAGAAATCCTTTAATCTTTAGTCACATTATAACATGTTTAGCAATAAATTAACTACAGCAACCACAAGCTATCCATTATTGCACCAAGAATAATAATAAGAGTAGCATTCAGCAGGCATTTGTATTTTGGCACATTAATTCAGTTACTGATTCAGTTACTCCCTATCACAACTATCTGTATAAAAATCATTACTTGCATTAATATAAAATGTCAAGAAACAGTAAATAAGAATTTTCCCAATTTTGATTCCTTTTAGAGCATCCACCGTTGTTGGTACTAAATTATAGGTATTTGGCAATAGGTATTTAGAAATGAATGTGTTGCGCTGCTATCGTTAAAGCTAAAATTTGGCTTTAAAAAATAATAAAATATAAAGACTGAATAACATCCTCCGTCTAATAAAAAACTAATTTTTTAATACCCAGAATTGGATAAACGGAACATCATGTTCCGTTTCACAATATTAAAAAAAAAAAAAATTGGAGCTAGACGGAAGAAGATCGCAACTCCAAATTAAAAAAAAAAAATCAACCCAGACAGTTGATGATCTTCCGTCTGGGGAGATTTTTTCTCTTTCAATGTTTCTCCATATTATTCAATAGTCAAAACATACTCCACATTATTCAATGTTTCTTTTTTCTTTTTTTTTAAAAAAATTAAAATGGAGAGACGGAAGATCTCCAATTTTGACCATTCAGTGCTTCAGACAGAAGAAGATCTTTCGTCTGTCTTAATTTAATATTGAAAAAAATTTGAAAATTTTTTTGAGACGGAAGATCATCTTCTGTCTTCTAAATTTGGCAATTGCTATTTCACTCTGCTATATATAGCAATCGATTGTTCACGATTTGGCCAAAAAATAGGTATTGGGCAAACGATAGTGGATTAAAATTTTCATATTTTCGGTTTTTAGCAAACGATAGTGGATGCTCTTACAACATCCTCGCAGTGCATTTTTCATACTATCCCTGTTAGGGATTTCCCACCGAAAAACCCTCTCTAGGATCTCGTTGAGTTATTCGATACAATTAACACAAACCACAAAGCGCATATGAGATCATACCAAACACACCAAAACACACACAAATTTGTCCCGGTTGGGGCTTTCACCTTAATCCGGGGGAGAAGAAACCCAAGATGTTATTCAACTAGAGAAGATACAAGAATATTACAATTCTAACCATGACCCTCTCTCAAGCCTCACCAGCAAGTACCAGTTGTTACAATTAGAGAATCACTAATCTCTCCTTCAATGAAGTACTTTCTCTCTTGGCTCTCAATGGAGGCCAATAACAACAATATATAGAAATCTAGAGAAAACCTAGTTTGATATTTTGATACAATAACCAATGGATATTCCTGAAGAGATAACCCTACGATAAGAGCTGTCAGATCTGACTTGAAGAGCAAGTTGGGCTTCTCACGAATCACCAGGATCCGACCCAATAAATCCATTAGCACCGCTGTTGGTCGACCGCACCTCAAGGTCGGTCGACCGTCCCCCTCTCGGGAACTTCTACAAGTTGGGCGGCCAACTGCACCCCATGTACGGTCGACCGCGTAGTCGACCGCAACTCCACCTGCTGCTTCTGCTGACTGTTTTCCTTGCTTCCACTCCATCTCGGATCGTCTCGATTCCTCCATCGTCTGATCGTTTTCTTATCCAACATAGTATGCAAGACATAAACCCAACAATCTTCACCTTGGATTGCATACTCATGAATCCACACCTATGTGATTTAAACCTTCTAGACTCTTTTCCTTCTCTTCTTGCAAACAACTCGTTTCAATGGCTTCCTCTGCTAGTTGAATCTATCTACACCTATTTTTCTCCCACTGTATGCCCCCCTCAAGGGCACACCCCAGTAGATGTAATCATGGAGGTGCCACCCTCTACACGAACTCTACCTACCTGAAGGCTCTCTTCACCTTCCGACGATATTCGAACGTTGCAGTCTCGCTCGGATGATTATAGTGACGACATACTAGATGGTGCTTTAGGAACAATGGGCTTCGAAACACTTGCACAAGTTTTTCTGTTCCTCCAAAGCTGGTAGAGGTTGTGCTGACCCTGCCCAATCCCCCTCTTACCCTTCATCACTTTGTGATAACTTTTCCAAACTGAATGAACTCCACCTGGATCTGTGTACCTGCAGTCCCGAGCTTCTAGAGTTCTCATGAAAATAAAGCTCCGCTTCATCAAAGGAATATGCATGCTCTCCTCTAGTGTGTGTCCCCTTCCGCCTGTCATCTTCGACTCATTTGTTTTCTCACATCTTACTTCACAAGTCTTGTCAATCTTCGTTCCCACACAACGACATGAGGCAAACTTGTAAGTAGAAACCATCTCCCTCTCGGAGCAAACTTGAGAAGAACTAACCGAATCAAAAGAACAATCGGAATTCACATCTAAAGAACTTGAAACAAAAGAACTGTTTAAGTCATCACCTGATTTAGCGGCACCTGATTTGGCACCCCTCTGACTCAACCGCTTGCAACCGTCTTTCATGTAATGCTCAATCCCTTTGTACTGGTGACCACGGACCTTTCTCCTATATACACTTTTCCTTCCAATCAAAGTACATTCCACCTCCAAGCAACTCACAGAAGTTGACGCCGATTTCTGACTCTTTTTCCTAAGTGCATCCTCCGGCTCCAACCCCTTGATCATACCTGCTATGAAAAACTTCTCCTTGGTAGATTCCTCATCTAGAACTGTTATCATGTTGGATAGATTTGGTGGTGAATATATTGAGTTGGAAACCCTTAGATCATCTGCGTTGAATGCCAGTTCAGATAACTCCATATTGAACCCCACTTCATGATCTAGAAGAGCAGTACTTTCCTTCATTGAGAAACCCCACAACTTTCTTCGCTGGTACATCCGACCTTGTGATGACGATCCCGAGTAGTCAGTTCTGAATCTTGCCCAAAGACTCGCCGTGCTTCTCCTATACCTGACTTTGTTCGTTGATGAAAACCGGATTAAACCCAAGGCCTCTGAAAATATCTTCTTCTACTTCTCCTGCTTTGTGCTGATTTGTCTCCCTTTATCTCTTCTAGGACTAGATCCAAGTCCTGTTGAACCGATGCTTCATGCATGTCCACCTTCAAGAGATCAAAGTTGATCTTGCTTTTGAACCGCTTGATCTTCGTGATTTGATCTGCCATCATCTCCAAGGAACTTGAACAAATCCTTGAACCCGAAGCTCTGATACCAGTTGTTAGGGATTTCCCACCGAAAACCCGTCTCTAGGATCTTGTTGAGTTATTCGATACAATCAACACAAACCACCAAGCGCATATGAGATCATACCAAACACACCAAAACACACAAAAATTTATTCCGGTTGGGGCTTTTGCCTTAATCCAGGAGAGAAGAAACCCAAGATGTTATTCAACTAGAGAAGATACAAGAATATTATAATTCTCACCATGACCCTCTCTCAAGCCTCACCAGCAAGTACTAGTTGTTTACAATTAGAGAATCACTCAATCTCTCCTTAAATGAAGTACTATCTCTCTTCAATGAAGTACTATCTCTCTTAGCTCTCAATGGAGGCCAATAACAACAATATATAGAGATCTAGAGAAAACCTAGTGTAATATCCCGACCTGTTAAATAATAAATATTTTTTTATTTATTTATTTTTATTATTTTATTATTTTATATTTTATTTTATTTTTCCGAATTGAAATATTTTTGATGGATATTACTTAGTTTAATTAATAACCATCATCTGTATATATATCAATCCATATGTATGTGCCGTATACTGTTGTGGTACTGGAAACTTCCGACCCGACAATAAAATTTATTTTTATTATTATTTTTAGAATTAATTTATTTTTATACGGATTGTGCAGTTTTACAAACAAAAATTATCAGTACACTTATTAATCTATACGTACACATATTGTATCGATTCTATGCGTGCGTATAAATCATGTAGTACGTGTTTTGGACAAAAAATATATTTTTGTCATGATTAATCTAAAATTGGTTGGCTAGGATTAAGTGGTAGGATTAAGCCTAGGGTTTGGATTAATTAGGGTTACATAAAAGATCTAGGGTCAACTTCTACTAGAAGTCTCCACCTCCACGTCACCATGCCACCTCACCCCCTCCACCTCCTCATGTCTTGGCCGGCCAACATCCCCAAGGGTGTTTTTTGAATAATACCCTAGCACATTATGCACTCAACCCTTCTCCTTCATCCTATAAATACCCCCACCCTCACCCCCTTGCCTCATTTACCAAAATTTTTGGAGAGAAAAAGAAAGAGAAGAAAACCCTAGAGTTCTCTTGTAGGTTTGAAGCTTTCAAACAAAGCTAGGAGGAAGGAGAAGTAGCATAGCTAGTCATTCCTACAAAGTAAAACAAAGGTGGGGGTTTCTCTACTATTTTTGTATGTTGATTTTTGTTTAATTTGCTCTCTACTTATTGTTATATGTGTGTATGTACACTACAACACATGATGGATTCCCCGACGTATATTCCCCGGCGTTTTACCAGAAACGCCGGGGTAGGAAGAGACCAGGAATGGGGCGTCAAAATGGATGGTTATACGCCGGCGGCCACTAAAAAACACCGGGGAATTATGATATTCACCGGCGTTTTTTATTAAAACGCCGATGAAGGCCATATTCACCGGCGTTTTAATAAAAAACGCCGGTGAATATACAGATAAAAAATGTACCAAAAAATCTTCTCTCATTCACCGGCATTTTTTAGTTAAAACGCCGGTATAGGGTTTGGGATAAATTTTCCCCAAACCCTACAGCAAGTCCTCCCTCCTTAGATAAAAAAAACAACAACAAAAAAAAAATTTCCCCCTCTCTCCCGCACTCTCCCGCCTCTCCTATTTCCCCCACGCCGCCTCTCCTTTTTCCCCCAAATCCCCCTTTTAGTTCACGGTTCCATCTCTCTCTCTCTCTCTCTCTCTCTCTCTCTCTCTCTCTCTCTCTCCCGCCGTCATCCCTCGCCGTCCCCACCGCCGTCGTCCCTCACCGTTGCTGTCTCCCTCCCCCGCCGTCGCCATTGCTGTCTCTCTCCCCCGCCATCGTCCCTCGCCGTCCCCTACTGTCTCCCTCCCCCGTCGTCGTTCCCTGCAGTCCTCCGCTGTCTGCCACCGTCGACAATCTTGTAATCTGGTAAAAACAAATTTAATGTTAATTTTATGGTTTTAGGGTTTTAGGGTTAATTTTGTTTTGGGATTTGTTAGTTGTAGGGTTAATTTTGTTAATTTTGTTTTGGGAAAATTTTACTGAATTGATTAGGGTTCAATTTTTACTGAATTGATTTGTTAGTTGTAGGATTTTAGGGTTCAATTCAGTTTCGATTCGATCCCAAAATCTGTAGTTGCAAAATTGTAGGAATGGTTTAGGAGCTAATCAAGTTGCTTACACAGAATCTAGTTCTGTCCATGGTGAAAATCTAGTTGCTTATGCTGTTTAGCTAAGAGATTTAAAGTAGCAAATAAAATGGTTTTCATATTTGGAAGGAGAAGAGATATGACAGAACAAGTCATTGGCATTTCCTAGCTAAGTCATTGACAGATCATTCTACTAGATATTTGATTGTTCAGTTATTATATTTGTCTGAATAATAATGGTTGTGATTAGTAATGTCTGACAGACTATTTTTTTCCCTTAACAAAGTTCATTTATCTAATCAAAGATCGAGGTAAGTGAGCTCTGACACTTTCCTATCCCTTTCTTTTAAACAAGTGATGAATCAATTAGATTTGTGAACATATTTTTCTTAACAAAGTTCATTTATCTAATCAATGAACATATTTTTTTGAATTCTCATTATGTTTTCCTTCAAAAGTTTGTCGATATGTATATGATTTTTATATATATTAATAGCAAACACTGAGAGTTAGCAATATCTCTATGTAGACATTTGTAACGGTTGGATATTGAATACTTGTTATTAGATGAAATTACAGAAGCAAGCGAGCATTAAAAAAAACAAACAGCATGTACTATAGATACAAATACACGAGTTTACACATTAATTTAAATGCATCAATTCCACAAAGCAAATATGAATCTGTAACAGCTCACACCATTTTTGATAAATAAGTTCAACTTTTTCCAAGAGTATATCGAATTTGAAGGCACTATCAAATATGCCAACAATGCTTGATGTTGAGTAACCGACACATCAGCTCCCTTTGTTGCACCAAATACAGTTGCAATTGCAACAATAACAGCCTGCTAAAGGATGTAAATTTGTCATCGTTATAAGGGCCGGTGTGTCGTGTGACCAATTTGCTTTGCTGGAAGCTATTGTAGCACTTGCAATTTTTCTACAGCGTATGAATTTTAGTCTAGTTCCTGATCAAAAGATTAACATGACAACTGGGGCAACTATCCATACAACCAGCGTTAGTTTCTGACCCATAATTATTCTTGATCATTTTTTGTTAAGACTTAGTGAACCTTGTATTTGTTGGTCCAATATATATGTTTGGCCCGGGGATGCACTTTGGTTGTATTTTTTGTGGTGCATGAATTTGTTTTGCTACTTCTACTCTGTTAAGGACCACTTACTCCATAATGTGTGGTCTGTAGGGTGTTCATTTCTTTTGTTCTGATTGTTGTTCATTATATCTTCAATCATGTGCTTCTAATTATCTTCATGATCGATGGCGTTTTCTTTATATCAATACATACCTTGTTACTGACAATAAAATTTGCTTTTAATTCCTAATTATTATGCACTCCTTTTAAGAGTATTTTTCATTTAGCTTTGTTCCTTTGATTGCTTCAAATGAACATCGTAAGAGCATTCATTGAAATCACTCACAAGAGAAAAAGAAAAGTGCTTTATGTTGGTCCATCTAACAGCTTATATTTTGGTGTTCAGGTAAATTGTACAAAAAGGGAACTGCACAACCATTTCATCCAACTTGTCCTGGCAGTCCTGCATTGGAACATAGAAAGAAAATGAACTCATGGAAGATGATATATATTTTATGTCAAAAGGATTGTGCTGTAAGTGGCACTCACTGATTGTGCTTCTCTATTTTATGAATCATCCTACTGAGTGCATTTTGCATATGGATCTATATTTATCATGCTTGGGTAATTTATGCCATAGTATTTGTGAGAACAACTAAATATGCTTGAGTAAAAACAGTGAACAAATGGAGTTTCTTCTCATTATTTTTGAGTGAATGAGTGATGATGAGATGGATTATGCTTCTGAAGTTGCACACTATGTTTCATGATTCATTGAATAAATGAATTATAGGAGTAACTAGTGATGATTAAATCCTATCTGAGCATTTAATGATTAATCATTACCTGACATTTTGGGGTTTTTTAGAGTGCATTTTGCAAAATTTATGAACAATCTAGCTACTTTTGATATACTGAGTGGCACTCACTGACTTCATCTTATATACTGACTAATTTGGATAATATGAGAAATTTGGAGAACAAAGATGAAAATTTTGAGATGTATGAACTGAAATACTATGGCACTGAGTCACTGACTTCATCTTATATTTACTTGTTCTCATAAATACTATGACATAAATTACTCAAGCATGATAAATATAGATCCAACCCAATATAGTTCCATATGCAACTTCAAAATGCACTCAGTAGGACTACTTTTGATATACTGACTAATTTATGAGTCAGTGATTGGCAATCTACTTTTGATATACTGAGTGGCACTCACTGATTAATCTTTACCTCTTTACCTGACTAATTTTGAGTCAGTAAGTGGCACTCACTGATTGTGCTTCTCTATTTTATGAATCATCCTACTGAGTGCATTTTGCATATGGATCTATATTGATTTGGATCTATATTTATCATGCTTGGGTAATTTATGCCATAGTATTTGTGAGAACAACTAAATATGCTTGAGTAAAAACAGTGAACAAATGGTGTTTCTTCTCATTATTTTCGAGTGAATGAGTGATGATGAGATGGATTATGCTTCTGAAGTTGCACACTATGTTTCATGATTCATTGAATAAATGAATTATAGGAGTAACTAGTGATGATTAAATTCTATCTGAGCATTTAATGATTAATCTTTACCTGACATTTTGGGGTTTTTTAGAGTGCATTTTTTTAGAGTGCATTTTAGGTAACTCCTACTGTCTGGCTTTTGTTTGTGAATCTCCTTTTGCTACCAGGATCCTCTTTGGTCGCACTTGATAAGCTATGGTAGCTGCACCGGTTAATTTCATTCCTAGTATTCTCAAATGTCAATTTCACCAAAAATGTAATTATGTAAGAAAGCATTTGCCTTCTTAATTTTCTTTGAGAGCTACGAGCTTCTTCTTTCAATTGTTGAAGCTGCTAAGCATATGATAACCATGGTGGTGATTTTTTTATTCTTTTTCCATTTTTATTGAGGTTATGGTTCTCCATTCAATTGCAATTTTGAGGAAATGAATAAGCTTGTGATACAGGAATATTGATGAGTTGGTATTGCCTCTATGCTGGATGAATTTCTGAGCTTTTGGCTGCTCTTCAAAAATTTTTGCCATCGGAACAACCTTTACCTTAGCATACTTCTGCTATGTATAATGTGAACTTTTGGGTTTCTTCATTTGTGCTTATAGAATGGCTGTTTTTTACTATGGATTCCTGGATGAATTTTGAGTCAGTGAGTGGCGCTCATTGATATGCAGTAATTCTTTGTGATATGCAGTACTTCTTTGTTACTAAATTCGAATGACTATATTCTTCATATGAAGTGCTCCTATTGTTTGTTTTAAGAATGATCATTGTATGATCTAATGGGTCTCTTGCATTTGGTTTTGATTATAAGAGTGCTGATTTTTTTTTTTTTTTGGAAATTTTTTTTTAAAAAAAAAAATTAGCTACACCGGCGTTTTTACAAGCGCCGGTGTAGCTTTCAGCAAGAATTTGCCAGTCTATACCGGCGTTTTAAAAATGCCGGTGTAGGTCATGGAAGAAAATGGTACCCACACATTCACCGGCGTTTTTATGGCCGCCGGTGTAGTTTTAACCTACACCGGCGGCCGTAAAAAACGCCGGTGAATGTCCCTAAGCTACAGCGACGCACGATTCAGCGACACTTACACCGGCGATTTATAAAACGCTGGTGGTATCTACAGCGGCGTTTATAAACGCCGGTAAATGTGCAAAAAAATGCCGGTAAAGACTGTTAGTCTTGTGGTGGTATGTTGTATGTTGATTAAAACAACTTGGACTAATTATTGAGCATATAAGTAGTGGTTTGGATCACAAGGATCCTATGGAAAGTTTGAATGGTGGAAATTAATTAAAACACATAAAGATTGGATCTTTAGCCTTGCTACTATTATTGTTGTTATTTTGGTTAAATTTCACTACTTGGACTAAAGAAATAAGCATAAGAATGGTTAAATAAAAAAGGGGTTTTCATATAAGGAAAGTTGGAAGGATGGAACTCACAAAAAAACACATAAAGATGAGATCTTTGAACTTGTTATGTTTATGGTTGTTGTTTTGGTTACTTGGTTAAGCAAAAGTTAACAACTTGGACTTTTAATATGTGCATATAAAGTTAGTAAAGTGAAAATGGGTACTTACCCATTCTTGGGGTTATAGGACTTAACATGGTTAATAAAAGATAGTATTTTTGTTGTTGTATGTTGTTTCCCACCCTAATAAAGATCATGTCTTTACTAACTTTTAGTTCTTAAAAAGCAAGTTTTGTTGATGTAGGAAATTGTAGGTTGTAGATGAATAAGTTTTGCAACATAGAAGGTGTAGATTCAACAAGGGTTAATTTTTTTGCTTTATGTAGGAACTTGTAATTTGGTAAAACTAGTTCCTTGTGATAAATGGGACTTGTAATCCCTAAAAGAAGTAGTTCTTGTAATATGTAGGTAAGCTTAGATAGTAGCTTAGTTTATATACCATGCTTGATTATAGTAGAACTACCATGCTTGAGTTAGTAGTAGAACACCATGCTTGAGTTGTAGTAGAACTACCATGCTTGAGTTGTAGTAGATCATGCTTGAGTTAGTTGTTGTTCTATGTCAAAAGAGAACCCATTCATGCTTGTGAACCCATGAACAAATACCATGCTTGATTGTAGTAGCACTACCATGCTTGAGTTGTAGTAAAGAACCCATTCATGCCTATGTGACATTCTAGTAAACCTACCATACTTGAGTTAGTAGTAGAACACCATGCTTGAGTTGTAGTAGAACTACCATGCTTGAGTTGTGTAAAGAAACCGTTCATGCCTATGTGACATTCTAGTAAACCTACCATGCTTGAGTTAGTAGTAAAACAACAGGCTTGAGTTGTAGTAGAACTACCATGCTTGAGTTGTAGTAGATCATGCTTGAGTTAGTTGTTGTTCTATGTCAAAAGAGAACCCATTCATGCTTGTGAACCCATGAACAAATACCATGCTTGATTGTAGTAGCACTACCATGCTTGAGTTGTAGTAAAGAACCCATTCATGCCTATGTGACATTCTAGTAAACCTACCATGCTTGAGTTAGTAGTAGAACACCATGCTTGAGTTGTAGTAGAACTACCATGCTTGAGTTATAGTAAGGAACCCATTCATGCCTATGTGACATTCTAGCAAACCTACCATGCTTGAGTTGTGTAAAGAACCCATTCATGCCTATGTGACATTCTAGCAAACCTACCAAGCTTGAGTTGTGTAAAGAACCCATTCATGCCTATGTGACATTCTGGGTTCATGCCTATATGACATTCTAGCAAACCTACCATGCTTGAGTTGTGTAAAGAACCCATTCATGACTATGTGACATTCTAGCAAACCTACCATGCTTGAGTTGTGTAAAGAACCCATTCATGACTATGTGACATTCTAGCAAACCTACCATGCTTGAGTTGTGTAAAGAACCCATTCATGCCTATGTGACATTCTAGCAAACCTACCATGCTTGAGTTCTGTAAAGAACCCATTCATGCCTATGTGACATTCTAGCAAACCTACCATACTTGAGTTGTGTAAAGAACCCATTCATGCTTATGTGACTTCTAGTAAACCTATCATGCTTGAGTTGGTAGTAAGGAGCCATGCTTGAGTTTATGGACCATGTTTAAGTTGTAGTATAACATTATGGTTAAGTTGCTAAAGGTTCTAGTAAAGAACCCATCATGCTTGAGCTTTATTGTTCTATGTTGAAATGAACCCATCCACGCATATGTGATATTCTAGTGAACAATCGTGCTTGTGCTGTATGTAGAAACCCATGCTTAGGATGAGTATTTGTTTTTATGTGTTGTCTCATACGCAGCCCGCCTGGCCCGTATGTAGCTATTAGTCCCATACGAAGCTCATTGGGCTCGTATATAGGTACTGTCTTAAATAAGTAGGCTATGAGTGGATCCAAGGAGATTGTGTGAAGTCTAGTTTAAGACTTGGTTAATTGTGTGGACAAGTCGCACTGTCTAGAAGAGGAACACGTACGGTACTTTTCATGACAAGTTGGAAGCACGGTGCATGTCTCGCTTGTTTGGTTATAAGAGGGACACATACGATGCTTTTCATGACAAGTTGGAAGTACTGTGCATGTCTCACTTGTTTGGTTAGAAAAGGGACACGTACGGTGCTTTTCCATGACCAATTGGAAGCATGAGTCGCGTATCTCGCTTGTTTGACCCATATGGTGCCTTCTCATGATGAGTTGAGAGTACGACTCTAGGTTGAGAGTATCTTGTAGCTCGTACGTCACCATTTGATTGGTTAGGGTTAGTGACATCGTTAGGGTAGTAACTTGTTACTTAACCATTTTTATCTATAAATTGCCAAAGAGTGATAGTTGGTGTTAGGGATAATACCCTATAATCCAATCTCTCCTATAGGCTGACACTAGGTGATGTTATCGGGATGTATTTCCCTGTCAATGGGATACGGGCGGTGCTTTTCATGACAAGTTGGGAGCACGGGTTCCGTATCTTGATTGTTAATTTCTGAATGTGCCATGATAAGAACGAGAGGGTTTCCTAGGGAAATAGACCCTACGATCCCGACAGGTTCTATGCATTCTCATGATCAGTTGAGGGCACGGAAGAAGGTTAACAAGTATCTTGTAGTTCGTGTTGGCTTTCAAGCGAGGTCTGGTACGCCGGGCAATAGTCGCCAGTCATGTAGTATTATGTCAGGAACAGGATGGGTACAAAAGTAGAATTCATAACGTGGGTTCAAATCCCTAAATATGGAGAACGGCTTGATATGGACGCATGTAGTTATGGGATGCATACGATTCCAGATTCTCGCTTGCATTAGAATATGAGCATCTTAGCCTTAGTTGACATCGCATTAGATTCTAAGTCATAGCACTCACGAATACTTAAACTACACTAACAAATTTCACCTTGTTTGTATATGTTTGTTATTGGAGATTCGCTGCTAGTCATCAGCCTTTAAGCATCAGTATATGTACTGACGTCCCCACTCTAATAAGTTATGGATACAGGATCACCAGACCTGGAGAACTCTAGTCAAGACATGGTTTACAAGTGAAGAGCCCGATGTCTGATCATTTTCATGCTCTGATGTAATTTATTGAATCAATGGAAAACACTCGGCTGTAATATTGTATTAGTGAAAAGTTTTAAAATTTTCCTGATTTCTGTGAATTGTGACTAATTGAATGTAAAGGTCCTGGCTCGTGTCTCGAATTCTCCATATAGGAAGTTCAGGGCGTTACATCTAGTTTGATATCTTGATACAATAACCATTGGATATTCCTGAAGAGATAACCCAACAATAAGAGCCGTCAGATCTGACTTGAAGAGCAAGTTGGGCTTCTCACGAATCACCAAGATCTGACCCAATAAATTCATCAGCGCCGCTGTTGGTCAATCGCACCTCAAGGTCGGTCGATTGTCCCCCTCTTGGGAACTTCTACAAGTTGGGCGGTCAACCGCACCCCATGTACGGTCGACCGCGCAGTCGACCACAACTCCACCTGCTGCTGCTGCTGCTGTTTCCGTGCTTCCACTCCGTCACCGATCATCTCGATTCCTCCATCATCTCATCGTCTTCTTATCCAACATAGTATGCAAGACATAAACCTGACAATCCCCACTGGAACATGTCATGAAAGAAGTCAAATCTCAAAGCACAAACTAACATTTTTTTTGGGAATAACATTATATATGCTAAGAAAGATTACAATAAAAAATACATGGAATAAATTGCTGTAAGCCAATTAACTTCAAGCTATCATATACAACGTTGTTACCCTAAATCAACGGCGTAGTGGTCGACGACACGAGAGAAAGAGTTGTTACCGGTGCATTGGTCGATGGTGCGAGAGAAAAAGGAGGCGGTCGGCGCGACCTAGCGAGGGGGAGAAGGAGAGGGCGACGGGGAAGAAAGGGCGACAACAGGGTAAGGTTTCGGGCTGCGGGGAGGAGAAATCGCGACAAGGAACAGGGAACGGTTAAGGAGTGAGTGATTGGGGATTTGGAATAGGGTTTGTAGAGGAAAGGTTTTTTGGATTTGAATTTGGATTTGGATTTTTCTTTTTTACCCGTATCTATTCAATTTATTTACGGTTATAATAATGTTTTTAAAATGTCGTAAAAATTACACCATTCTAAAAATATTTTCGTAGGTAAGAGTAAATTTCAAAATAAATCGAAGACCACATTTTTTTAAGAAATGCTATTATTGATCACTTTCAACAACATTAATACTTAAATGTTATAATAAATCCACTATAAAAAGCCCTATATGTTGTAGTGCCTGTTGTTTCAAACGACAGCTTAAGTGGTTTTAAAGGACGCTATAGTAGCAATTGCAATGGAACATTCCTTTATATATATATATATATATATATATATATATATATATATATACACACACACACACACACTAGGTTTGCCCGTTGACACGACGATGTGCATACGGCACGTCTTCGGAACATATTATATGAGAAGTAGTTTTGGAGGTCCAGCAAATTAATTGAAGTAGCAAACATATTATATGAGAAACTTTTGGGGATCTAGCAAAAAATATATTATACGATTTTTTTTGATTTTTTTGAATTATTTTAAAAGTTTTTAAATTGTTAATTTTTTTAGTTTTTTAATTTTTAATTTTAAAAAAGTTTTTAAAATTTTTATTTCGTTAATTTTTTGAATAGAAGAGGGAGGAAGAGAGAGAGAGAGAGAGAGAGAGAGAGAGAGAGAGAGAGAGAGAGAGAAATAATTAAATAAATATAGAAGTTGTTTTGGGTGGAGGATTTGAATTTGAGTTTGGGGGGGGGGGGAACTTTTGGGGGGAAAATATGTTTTGTGATGTTAGATCTGGGCCTTTGATTTTTGGGCGAATTGAATGAGAGCCCCTTGATAGCTTTCTTTGTGTTTTATTATATATATATATATATATAGGGCGCTTCAGTTGCGCACCACTCTTTGCGCACTCCTCCTCAGCCGCTGGATTTTGATCCTCATCATGATCAAAATCCAGTGGCTATCCTTTCAGGCGCTCTCTCAGTTAATATGATGGGGGCACTAAGGTCATTTTCCCATCTTTTCTCTATCTTCTCCCTCTGCTCTCTCTATCTCACGCTCTCTTTTTCTCTCGTTCCCCAGTCCCCCTGTTAACCCAAACCCTACCTTCCTCGAATCCACCTCCACCTCAGCGCCGCTTCAAATCCAGCTCTCAAATTGTTCAAACTCTCTCATGTCTTCTCTCTCCCCGCTCTCAACTCTTCTTATCGAAACCCTAACTCATCGAAACCCACCCGATCAAAACCCTAACTCCTGCTTTCGAAAGTTTTCGATGCCCTGCTTTCGAAAGCTCTCGATGCCCCCTTCTCCTGCTTTTGAAAGCTCAGCTCCCTCTCTTATTGTCATCCTCTACTCCCGCCATGACATTCGAAGCCTCCTCTCTTTCCCGAGACCTAAGCCCCAACTCATCTCTTCCCCCTCTTTTACAGTGGTAATTTCTTGCCCTTAACAACTTATACTTTTTCCAAAGCATTGATTGTAGTAACCAATGAATTGGGTTAATCCATATTTATTAGTTTTTCCCTTTTGAGTCAAAAAATAAGAATTTTTGGGTTTTTATGAATTTTAGTGCTCTCTTTAATAATGCACTTCATTTATTCGACGAAATTTCCATGAGATTACTTCGGTTATCATCATGTTTTTTACTCTTTTATTTATTATGAATTTTGTAGTGATTGCTGAATAGTATATGTACATGTTGTTTGTAGGTTAGGAAGGCAAGGAAAGGAATGATGATGCCATGGATAATCCTGTGATCGAGTCACAAAGTTTCTTTGTTCCAATTGTTGATGACCACCGGATGCAAGCTTCAGTTTAACTGTCTACCACTTAAAAGAATCGGGGAAGAAATTTGTGATGTCTTGTTTAGAGAAGCATCAACTATGACCACTTCAATCCATTTGCAGCTATACTTATTGGATTTTGATTGGTGCTGTTCTAGATAGGATTTGATGTCTATGTAAATCTTTCCTACTGTATGATGTTGGTTATATCTATTCAATGAAGTTTTTCAGTTTATTTTTTCAATTGAAAGTTATTTGAGATCCCAATTAGTTGGAAAAAAAATGCTTTGTTGTTGTTGTTGTTGTTGTTTTTTATAAGCTGTTGTTTGAGATATTGTTTGCTAATAGTCAAGTATACAAATTGTTTGCTTTTTTTACCTAAATTATTATTCTTCTTAATTACAATGTTCCTCTTCACTGTACCATAATTCATTCTGAAAAAACACTCCTCAACCATCTGCTCATTCTCAAAATTCATCCTTCAACTATCAATTAATTTTGAAAAACCACGCCCCAACATCAATTCATAATGAAAAACCACCACCAACTTTCAAATTCACCAGGAAAAAAATCTCACCTTGATTTTAGAGTACGTAAAATCAATTGTTGCTTGTTATCACATTGAGAACAAATATACTGAACAAATTCATTGAAACAAATGCATACATTCAAGTGATACATAAACATTCACTGTATCCAAACTAATTCATAACTAGATTATAACATTTCATCAACCATTTTCATCAATCTCAATATAAAGCATCCTCTGTATGTACCAACATATCTCAAGAAAATAAGAACAGTATAAACTGAAAACTTACAAAACGAAAGCTTCTATCAAGCAGCAGCTTCTCATTAAAAAATGCTAGCTAATAAAAGCGCAAGTATGTAACATGTATCTCTCGTGAATTTGAATTAGATATTTGTTGTTGCACATGAGAACAAAATGGAGTAGCGATAATTACACAACAAAATGAACTATCCTCGCTAACTTGAGTTTCAGAAACCAAATTCCACGTATTGGAAACTAATAAATCATGTGCAGGTTAACTAGGTTAACAAATAAACCTCAAGCTAGCTGTGAAGATTAACATTTCAGAGAACTTTTCTGATGCTTCAAGATGCAACCATAGGTTTAGGTCCTGAGTCTTCAAGGCTCGGCTGGGATTTGCTGCTGCTAGACTGTTGCACTGAGTTGAAGAGGATGTCCTTGATAACCTTTACGATGCAGAAATATTCAGGGCAAATAGTTTTAATACCGGTATATAATTGACTGACAGAAACACTAATAAGAAAGAAATAAGCCATTCCACCTGTGGCATGAGACCATGAACTTACTTGACCGTAATCTTTGAGCTATCACGAGTTATCTTTGCCAGCTGAGATTCGTCCTGCATATAAATCATATATAACACAGTTGCAAGACAGGAATCTTTTTCTAATAATACTGAGATTGAAGTATGATTAATTAAACTAACCCAAACATAATTAAAAAAGTCAAAAATATTAGTAGGCTCAGAACACACTATTCACACTAGGGCTGCACTGCACTGTGGTGCCATTCCAACTAGTTCAAATGCATAAATAATCAAGCATCAGTTAATTAAATAATCAAGCATCAGTTTAAATGCATAAATACACCCTCCATTAATTTTATAATCAGGCATCACTTCAAATGCATAAATACACCCTTCAAAATGCATAACTGGGAGATTGGGGAATGAGAGAAAAGAGAGTGGGAGATGAGAGAGAAGAGGGAGGAGATAGAGAAAAGAAGGGAAAATGACCTTAGTGCCCCCATCATATTAACTGAGAGAGCGCCTGAAAGGAGAGCCACTGGATTTTGATCATGATGAGGATCAAAATCCAGTGGTCATCATGATCAAAATCCAGTGGTTGAGGAGGAGTGGCAAAGAAGGGTGCGCAACTGAAGCGACCCCTATTCATATCAGTGGATGTTCATTACTAGATTGTCATCACTGGCTACTTTCACACACAAAAACAAGGGACCAACTTTGTAAATAAGATTCATATAGTAAAATACTTCCCTGATAAAATCATAGGATTTACATAGTTGTCCAATAGCTACATTCTCTTTCATTACCTACAAAGTCATTAAACTTGCTCATCAGAAAATGTTTGAACAAATGAATGCTGAAATAGTGTAAGTAAATGAATAAATGCATGATAAGATACCTCAATAATATATATCATCATATGTGTCTTCTTCAATTCCAGCTCACTCTATATTGATCATGTTTCAAAGCATGGGCTAAACTATAATAAGAACACTTGCAATATAGAAGCAATAGATGTTGATCTCAAATTGTATTCATTCGTAATTTATTGGTAAGAATATTTCGTAACTTCAGCTATCTCCTACAGCATAAACTAACTTAAATTATCGACTTTCACCAGTAGGGCATTATCAAACTCATCAAAACCATAGCCCATTTCGCTCACCCACATTCTAAAACAGGTAGCTTTATGAACATCCCATAATTCCAAATTGGAAATTTACCCAATAATTAATGACTTAGGTTTTCATCTTTCTTATCCAAAACAGAAAGATTACCCAATTCTGCTTGTGAGATTCACCACTCACTAGTAATTCCCAAAATTCATCACTAAGTTAGGGTTTTATAACACACAAAAAAACACTCCAATCTCAACTTTTCTCTAATGGGCATTCAAAAAACCAATAAATAAACTAATTTAAATTCTCATCAAATTGAAAAACAGAAAGAACTGAAGGTGGTGGAAATACCAATTGGAGGTGGATTTCTGAACTGAAGGTGGTGGAAATACCATTTGAACTGCCATTAATGAGCTTCTGGATTTCTATGGATTTCTGGGGAGGTGGATAACTGAAGTAATCTCATGGAAATTTCTTCAAATAAATGAAGTGCATTATTAAAGAGAGCAGTAAAATTCATATAAACTCAAAAATTCTTATTTTTTGACTCAAAAGGGAAAAACTAAATAAATATGGATTAACCTAATTCATTGGTTACTACAATCAATGCTTTGGAAAAAGTATAAGTTGTTAAGGGCAAGAAATTACCACTATAAAAGAGGGGGAAGAGATGAGTTGGGGCTTAGGTCTCGGGAAAGAGAGGAGGCTTCGAATGTCATGGCGGGAGTAGAGAATGACAATAAGAGAGGGAGCTGAGCTTTCAAAAGCAGGAGAAGGGGGCGTCGAGAACTTTCGAAAGCAGGGCGTTGAAAAATTTTGAAAGCAGGAGTTAGGGTTTTGATCGGGTGGGTTTCGATGAGTTAGGGTTTCGATCAAGGGAGTTGAGAGCGGGGAAAGAGAAGATAGGAGAGGGTTTGAGCGATTTGAGAGCTGGATTTGAAGCGGTGCTGAGGTGGAGGTGGATTCGAGGAAGGTAGGGTTTAGGTTAACAGGGGGATTGGGGAACGAGAGAAAAAGAGAGCGTGAGATAGAGAGAGCAGAGGGAGAAGATAGAGAACAGATGGGAAAATGACCTTAGTGCCCCCATCATATTAACTGAGAGAGCGCCTGAAAGGATAGCCACTGGATTTTGATCATGATGAGGATCAAAATCCAGTGGCTGAGGAGGAGTGCGCAAAGAGGGGTGCACAACTGAAGCGCCCTCTCTCTCTCTCTCTCTCTCTCTCTCTCTCTATATATATATATATATATATATATATATATATATATATATATATATATAGTCATGGTGTGCACTCCGTGTGCGGGCCTTCGTATTGACAATCCGAACCGTTCACATTGATCTACATGTCTAAATTAGTCTAAATACATAAAATCAAGTCATTTGAAATTCATTTTCCCAAAAATCATGTCATTATTAAAAAAAAATGAAATTCAACCATACAATTTTGTAACACTTCAATGCATTGGCAAATGAATTTCAAATAACTTGATTTTACATATTTTGACTAATTTAAACATGTAGATCAATTTAAATAGTTCGGATCGTCGATACGAAGGCCCGAAGGCCGAGTGCACATGAAGTGCACACCATGGCTAGTGCACTGCGGAAGGGGACTCTCTCTCTCTCTCTCTCTCTCTCTCTCTCTCTCTCTCTCTCTCTATATATATATATATATATATATATATATATATATATATATATATATATATATATATAGGGAAAGGATAGGATCCGTTGCACACTAGCCCAGTGTGCAATCCCGTGCGCACTAGTTGTGGGCCGTCCGATCGTAATGATCCATCTTCGTCCCCATCCAACGGTTTGCATTCATTCCCGCGGATCACTTAATGTCGGGGGGGGGGGGGGAGGGGGGGTATAATCGGAATCCCCCCCTCCCCACACTAAACCTATCTCCCTATCTCCTTTCCCTCTCTCTCCCGCTCATCTCCTTCCCTACCTTCGATTGGAAAAAACCCTAGCCCCCAAATCATCTCCCCCCTCCTCTTCAACGTTATCTGGGAAAGATATATCCATCTACTCCCTCCCTCTCCGACGCTCCCTTCCACTGTTCATGGTCATTTTCAAGAGGAGATTTCAAAACCGTACCCCCAAAATCGAGATAAGGAGACAAATCGACCCTATCTCCTCTCCTCCTCGTGACGTGATCAAGATCTTGTGGCTCTTTTCAATTTCTTATCTCTATCTCCAGTGCGCACCCGATCGTTATTGAAGGTATCGATTTGTATTTGTATTTTTTATTTTTTTAAAACTTGATATTGTTGAAAAAAACCTATTTCACTGAACTCAGTTTCAAAATTTATTTGCTATTGTCAAAATGAAATCCGAAATTATGAGATTGATTAACGTTATTGAAGGTATGTTTGTCAAGTAATTCATATCAGTAGTTAGTTTAATGATGATCTCCTAACGCTGAAGCTTGAATGGGAAAAAAGGTGCCAAAATAAGGGGTTGGATGAATGTAAGCCTTACTAAATCCATTCCTATGTTATTTGGCCTTTTCCATGAATATGTAGTTATATATTTCAGTTATGTTTTAGTGCATGTAGTTGGATGCATGTGCAAGTTGAACCTGTAGCATCTCTTACTCTAAAAAATATTACAAATATATTTTTGTTAGAATATTTGTGATATTTGTTAGAATAAGAAGCCACGTATTTTATATTTCGGAATAAGTTAATAGCATGTCTTTCTTTTGTAAGTTTATTGGCTTGAACGTTACAACATCTTGTAGGATGGCATCAAACTACTCTTCCAACCAAATCCACAATCATTACAGTTGTAGCTCTAGGTCCTCCCGAGCTAGTTCCGGTGAGAGAATTGTAGGTCCTAAATGTTTCTGCCGAATACAGACAAGGGTAAAATATTCTTCTTCGGGGAAGAATCCAGGTAAAGCTTATTATAATTGTCCAAATTTTCCAAATGGATGCGAATTTTTTTGTTGGGTAGAGAATTATGGGCCAAAGGAGGATAAAGATGCAACCATCAGGGATTTGCATGATGAGCTTTCGATCCAGTCTTTGTTGAGGTCGGTAGATGTTGATGGTGCGTACAATTGTGGTTACAGGAGAGGTGCCCACGTTTATGGAGTTGTGGGATTGATTGGTGGGGTGTTGGTGTCTCTGTTGTTGTTTCTGGCTTTCTTCAATCGGTATTGACTATGATGTTGTCTGAAGTGTTGAGAAAATTGTATTTTCTAGTTGTTATATTTTGTGGAACTTGTATGTTGTGCTGGAGTGGATGTAATCCTGTAAACTGAGAACATCTCTTCTTCCCTTTGTTCAGTCTATGTGTTGTTGGTGATGTGTATTATGTAAAATATAGAATATAATGCAATATCTTTTCATGTCACATGTTAGCAATCATGCTCTTTTTTGCATTTCTCTCAGTAAATATTATTTAACATACTATGGTTACTGTGGATTGAAATTCTGGGAGGATCTGAGGTGGGAGAGAAATATTATTCAGATTAAAAGAAGGAAAATATGAAGTTAAGTACATCTTCTCCCTTAAAGTAATTTTTTTGGTTTTGTGCATGCTACTCTGATGCAAGCAGTTGGTTATGAATATTTGCAGATACAATGTTATATTTTGTTTTGGTTTTTTTAATCTTCTCATTGTGTTTCTGTATTATTAGAACTGCTTATTCTCTGATCCATGCCTGACATTTAGAATTAGTTGTGTAATATATTTCACATTTTATGTTGTAAATTTTGTAAATGATACAAGATTGTTGTTAAATAACTCCTGATATTGTTTTCTTGTTTTCTGCTGTTCCAGATAAATAGAAGAATGGAATTTGTATTTGCAAGTCGTAGTTTTGATGTATGGGAAAGTTGGATGTTTGATGGTTCTACGTTGGAAGAGTGTAGACTTGTTAACTGTAGGAATCCAATGGTAAGAGTTCTTCTGATGTCTCATTGGTTAATTTTCTTTCATTATAAATTTGAATAGGGCAATACCATTACTCATGGCTTAGTATTCACCAGACAATATGTGGAATCATTTTCTGTTGTGCAAAACTTCTATACAGTTAATAACATATTCAATTATTTGAAGAATAATTATGATTGTGCAATGACCGTGATCTATATGTTATATAGGCTGTCTTGGATGTGCGCATTGAGATTCTTGCAGCTGTGGGTGAAGATGGAGTCGCTCGATGGCTTGATTAACTTATTCATGAGAACTACCTTGTGTATCAGCTCTGCATCCAAATTGTTTGTTATCCTATACATTACTGTATAAGCCATCAATCAATTTTTAATGTTTGTGTGAAATGCTTGTCAACTTTGCATTTGCATGTTTTCTCTTTGATGTATTCTCTAGGTGTGCTGATCATGGTTGGTTCGGTGCATTAATGCTTCAACTGTAACATCTTACCAGCAGTTTGTTGTATGTTAGGATTGTACTCGCTTGCATTTAGGATTTTGAATTCCACGAGTGTTGGGTTAACAAACTCTAGCTGGGAACTGAGAATTGTTTGGTATGTTGGACTGCATTTTGTATGTTGAGGACTGCTTTATTTGCTAGTTCAACTGCTCGAGTAAAAGCAAACTGTAAGATATGTGCTGTGCCTGACTGTAGAAGAAAATCACATTCTTTTTGTGATGTTTCGTTTTAAATTGATTTCAACTTGTTTTGAGATTGGATGTATGATTTAGAAAAAGATATTATATTGTGCAAGAGTTGAAACTCTTAATTTTCTTTGCAATCAGTGATGTGAATGTGCATCGTGAATTAGGGTTCATATGAAGTTTCTTTGGTGGTATTTTCTCATTCTCTTCTTCTGGCAACCAATTAACATAAGCATTATTGAAATGCTGTGTTTGAGGTGCAGGTGGTGCAATTTAGGATTTCTAGGAAAAAGATAGATACTGTCGACGAAATGCATCAAACCGATACCTTAACATACACCTGACTATATGTGTGAAGTGAATGTGGGATTGGAACTAAGATTTTCTTCCTAACCGAGGGATTTAGAACTGAATGCAAGAATGCAAAGCAGAAAGGAATGTGCTGAGCATAAGAATTTATGGATTTAAATTAGGAAACAAGATTTGTTCACAGTTTTAAAATCAATTTGGTTTAAAAAGTTTTGATTAGAATTAGAAGTAGGTAAACACACTGTATATTTAATCAAACCATGCCCAGTGCTTACTTCATTTGTGCTTCATTTACACATGAATTCATCTTGCTCGAGCATATAAGAGGAGAAACAGTACGGGGAGAGAAATGACAACAATTTGACAGACATCAGTAAATTTTCATTCTTATATTCATTTCTTCATAAACAAAAAGGGTCTCTTTTCTATACCAGCAAAAAGAGAGAATTTTCTACAAAACGTAACTAAAACAATCAAAGAGACCGAATTATTTACAAAAAGTAACTAGCATCAATTCAGTGAATGAGCTAACCCATTAGGATTAGCTTGCAGTACAGAAAAATAATATATTAATCCGAAATTGTAGCATGCAATTCCAACAGACACAATTCCAGGTCCTTTTCCTTAGCTTGCAGTACACAAAAAGGGTCTCTAGGTCCTCTTCCTTCATTCCAACAAATACAATTCCAGAACCATGCTTAATCATGAAAGCAATGGCCTTCGAAGTTGCACAAGTCGCCGTCATGATCAGATCACCTTCATGATCACCATTCTCATCATCTACAACAGTCACAAACTGACAATAATGAATGGGTTAACTGTGAATGAGCTACTTTCATGATGAATCAATAAGCTTAAGCAAAGTGCTTGCAACCTGAATATCACGTTTTGAACTTACTTTTCAGTTATTGGCATGATATAATGTATGCCATATATATTACCAACCTGAATGTAATGCAATTCTTAGTTGCCATTTATATTACCAACACTAGAATAAGACAATACAAGCTTACTTATAAAACCAAAATCATTATAATATATGCTGCCAATAAGGACCATTTTTGAACGAAAGATTAAATGACTAGTTTCTTTGTAATAGAGTTCTTATACCTAAGTTTAAGTAAGTGATCCTAGTTTCTTTCTGATACAGTTTATTCCTAGCTATGGAATCAAGTGTCATATATTTAGAAGTAGCTTACTCTAGCGAAATGAACTGGAGGGTCTGCTAATGTCCTCATGTGAGTTCTTTTGATAGCTGACTGCAAAAAAATACATAGTGTTAGATGAATTTCCTACTGGTTTATTAGATAACATAAAGTAATTTTACATTAAAGGATGATTGTGTTCATGAATTGAATTTAAGTAGGCTCAGAAATGACTTTAATTCACAGACTGCGATGGTGTAGTCACATTTGGCTGCAACTGAACTGCCACACCAAAATAGCTGTAACAATCACAATCCCGATCATGTTCTACCACAATTTCAATTAAATGCATCCGCAATTCATATCAATCAAATTTCAACCATTGAAACCAAAACAAAATAAAATTGGGTCACTAAAAGTGTTGAAATGAGCAGGTATAAGCTCCAAAAAATCAACCATAAAGAGTACTGCCTAACTGCAACAATGATAAGCCAAACAGTCTCAAGAAATATATACAGTCAAGCCACTCACTGAGTAGCAAAACAGGGAAAGGATGCGTTGCACACTAGTCCAGTGTTCAATTCCGTGCGATCTAATTGTGCACACTACCCAAAGTCAAGTATCAGCCAAACTTATACTCCCCAATGCAAACTATCAGACTTGTAGTGCACAACCAAGTCAAGAAAGGTGCAATTCATATCAGCCAAATTTCAACCAGTGATACCAAAAAAAAAAAATTGGTCACTACAAGTGTTGAAATGAGCAGGTATAAGCCCTAAAAAATCAACCATAAAGAGTACTGCCTAACCGCAACAAATGTTCAGTCAAACAGCGGCAGTAAGGCTATACAGTAAGGCAACTCAATGAGTACCAAACTTCCAATATGAAAATTCCTTTCATTTGTATCACAAAACTTTAACCCCAAAGCCAAAGTCAAGTATCAGCCAAACTTATACCCCCCCATGCAAACTATCAGACATAGTGCACAACCAAGTCAAGTTTGGTGTTTTGATATCAGCCAAATTTCAACCAGTGAAACCAAAACAAAATAAAATTTGGTCACTACAAGTCAAGTTGAAATGAGCAGGTATTAGCACAAAAAAATCAAGCAGTTGAGAGTACTGCCTAACTGCAACAAACTTATACCCTTCCAACATTAACAGATGAGCGGGAAGTGAATGCCTTCCGTTGGATGGGATTCAAGATGGATGTTTACGATCGGACAGTGTACAACCAGTGCACACGGGATTGCACACTAGGATGTTTACGAACAGCCAAACTTTCCCTATATATATATAGTAGGTGAACAAGACAATAAATTCATCACTGCCTATCAATTCATCCCGTACCCAAAAATAAAAGTAAGGTATCAATAGTTACCATATTGATTATGAATGAAATACTTCCCTCAGTTGATACTATCGTGAGATTCCTCGAAACTATTGTCAGTAGATGAATTCACATCTTCTTCGTCGAATGCATGCTTTCCATTGAAAAATAAACAAACCACATAAAAGTCATTATCGAGGGAACTATATAATAATTAATAAGTAAGTGCACACTTAATTGACAATTTTCATAATTACACAAATAACATTAAATACCTTTCATTTTTCTTTGGGCAAGTTCGCGCATCATGGCCTTGCCCACGCAAACCGCAACAATTTCACTTCCTAGGTTTGCCTCTTAATTTCTCCCGCATTGGTTTCAACCTTTTCCCACTTGGTCTTCCCTTCGTATTACATTGACGAGGTTTTTCCACCGACACTTGAGACAAGACCAATTGCTTCCCATGTACCCGTGTTCCATTACCTTTAGCCCCACCACTACACCCTTCGGGGGCTATCATATTGAAGCCTTCAAGTGACTTGATCATAGCTTCACGCATGAACTCATACCCTTCATCGCAAGACAGTCCGATCTCAACTTGTTGCTTGGACAAGTTATTTAACTCACAATAGCGGGACGCAAAATTCTCGCTATTATTGCCATCGTCTTTACCAAAATTTATGGGGGTGTAGCTTCTTCTAATTACCTCACGATTCCATCTTCTCATCATATATTGTTTGGGAAGTTCATTACAATTTGAATATTTAAGGAAGGCCAAGAGATGCCTACAAGGGAGTCCAACAAATTCGAACATAAAACATGAACAACACCCATACTGAGTCTCTTTGGAATAAGTAATCATGGTCTCTTTTTCTGACCTACCAATGAATGTCACTGTGTAATAAGTATTGACAGTATTCACGTCACCTTCCAATAAATTCACATTAAACAGTAAGCTTTCCTTGAGTTCTTTTTGAAACTTTAAAAACATTGATAAAGTGTATACTTGGGCCATTTGTTCCTCCATATACCACACGGTCTTCAATTTGGGTTTCCTATCTAGTGTACGGTGGTTCTCTTTAACTTCTTCTTCTCTTTGCCTACAAATAACTCTTTCAAAGATCAAAGCAAACTCATGAAGTGAATACTTCTTTTGGGTGTGCTTTTTTAAAAATGAATTCATTCCCTCGCTTCTCTGGCTACTAAACATACCCGCCCAAAAATGAGACCTATGGTATACGGGGGCCCATTTTTCACGAATATGAAAAATATCACTCAACCATTTGTTGTTTTCTGCCCCAAATTCCACAACCAAAGCCTTCCATTGTTCTTCAAAAGAGACACAGTCATAAGAGTTCCAAATATTAGCTTAAAAAGCTTCCATAAACTTAGAATTTTGAACCAATTGAGGCACCTCGGAAGGGATTTTATCTAAAATATGCCATATGCAATATCTATGGCAAATATGAGGAAAAACTTGTTGAATTGCAGCACCAATACCCCGGTCTTGGTCCGTTACAATGCCAATGGGAGCTTTTTTCATGACTCCTAGCCATGTTTGGAATAACCACACAAAAGATGAAGCCGTCTCATTTGGGATAAACCCACAACCAAGAAAAATAGACTGCCAATGATGGTTAATCCCAACAAATGGAACAAATAGCATACCATAACGGTTGGTACTGTGTAGCATCAAAAGAAACTATATCACCAAATACCTCATAATTCAAACAAGCAATCCCATCAACCCCAAAACAATGAGACAGTCTACCGGATTCATCTTGCTCGAATGCATAAAAGAAATAAGGATCTTTATCCTTTTTCCATTTAAAAAAGTCTACCAACATTTGACCGTCATGACCTTTTAATGACTCCTTCAAATCTCTTTCATGGTTTCTAGCGTCTTTTAGAGTAAATCCAACCCTATCGTATCTCCCACTTGAACCTTCAAAAAAAAGCATTTGTTTGCATGTGGGAATATTTGCACCCGCAAGTTGCTCCATTATGATTTTATCTGAACTTGACACAACACAATTACGCGGCAAAAAATGCCTTCTACCGGGTGTGGTGAATGCATGATTGTGCACCTCATTGGAAGAATAAATAGACCATGAATTTGTTTCTTCGTTTAATCTCACCCTAACCAATGCATTGCAAGATGTCCTGGATGTAGTACCTATTCTAATTTCATTATTCTTACTTTTCGACACCCCCGCTTTCTTACATAAAATTTTTTTTTCCACCACCTGACCATCCTTCAATTTATTACCTCCTTTACGCGTTTGAAAACCCGAACATTTTGCATAGCTATCATAGTATTTTTCTACTAGCTCAAGGGTCTCAAATATCATACCTATCTTAGGGATTAGATGCTCTTCAACAGTGGGGGTAAATTCACCTTCTTCAACATACAAAAAATTGTCACCCAATTGTGAGCAACCTTCACCTAACTCCATACCTGTTACAAATTCAATAACGTTAATCAATCTCATAATTTCGGATTTCATTTCGACAATAGCAAATAAATTTTGAAACTGAGTTCAGTGAAATAGGTTTTTTTTTCAACAATATCAAGTAAAAAAAAAAAAATCAAATCAATACCTTCAATAACGATCGGGTGCGCACTGGAGATAGAGATGAGAAATTGAAAAGAGCCACAAGATCTTGATCGCGTCACGAGGAGGAGAGGAGATAGGGTCGATTTGTCTCCCTATCTCGATTTTGGGGTTAGGGTTTTGAAATCTCCTCTTGAAAATGACCAAGAACAGTGGAAGGGAGCGTCGGATAGGGAGGGAGTAGATGGATAGATCTTTCCCATATAACGTTGAAGAGGAGGGGGAGATGATTTGGGGGCTAGGGTTTTTTCCAATCGAAGGCAGGGAAGGAGATGAGCGGGAAAGAGAAGGAAAGGAGATAGGGAGATAGGTTTAGTGGGGGGGGGGGGGAATTCCGATTATACCCCCCCCCCCCCCCCCCCCCACATTAAGTGATCCGCGGGAATGAATGCAAACCGTTGGATGGGGATGAAGATGGATCATTACGATCGGACGGTCCACAATTAGTGCGCACGAGATTGAACACTGGGCTAGTGTGCAACGGATCCTTTCCCTATATATATATATTTCCCTATATATATATATATATATATATATATATATATATATATATATATATATTATACAGTTACAGTATGTATGCATATACATATATACATATTGTATACATATACATTCATATGTATACTGTATGCATATTGTATACATACATATATGTATATAGTATGTTGGTTGGGAAATGAAAAAATTCATCTCAGAAAACTAGTTTTACCTGTTTTCGAAAAACACATTTTAAACATAGATATTGAGTGTAAATTTTTATAATGGCATTTGCAAGATTTTGTATCTAAACACAATTAACCTGTGTTTTTATTTTAAAAACCGAAAACTGTTTTATAACTGTTGAGGTTCTCAATAAAAGGAACCTGGCTTTAGGCCAATTATGTTCGTTGTGTTCAGTCGAGCATGAGGACGCCGATCACCTTTTTCTCCGGTGCAACTTCATCCAGCCGTTGTGGATGATCTGTGTCCTTTCTTGGCAAGCTCCTACTATCCCCAACGTCTTTATGTCTTGTTGGAAGACTCATTCTCTTAGGAAAAAAATTCGCAAATCTTGGGTCCTTTCCATTATTGCTATTATTTGGGTGATAAGGTCTGAAAGGAACAAACGTATTTTCGAGCACTCCGCTTCTACGATCGATACCATCATTGATGAATTTTTATTCTTCATCAAATTTTGACCGTCCACTTTAACGTATGATAAAGTGGCAGCACTGCATCTTGATCGTCTGGATGAAGCGATCCTCTTTTTTCGTTCTAATAACATTATCTCCTTTTAACTTTTATTTTTAACTAATTTATCTCCTATTTCTCTTCCCCTTTTCAGATCTGAAGTGGAAGTAGATGTTCCTTCCTCCTTCTGAGGAGGTTTTTTGTTTCATTTTAAGCGTTGCCACAGTGCTCGTGCTAGCATCTCGCTTCTACTCTGATCTGGAGTAGTTACTTGGGTTCAATGGTTTGTTAGTTCTTCTTTTAATGTTTCATGATATTATACTATTATCAGGGTTGGTTGTTCTTGGCCTGGTGATTTTGTGGGTGTATTTACGACTCTTTTTTAGGTCGTTAGCTTATTTTGGTACCTGGGTTTAATCTCTAGTTTGTGCTTACTCTGTGTTCCTTGTTTCTGTTTTTGTTCACTATGATGTTGCTCTTTTTGCCGGTGGTTGTTGTGATTTTGTTTCTTGTTTGGATTTGGTTCGATGGTTGCCTGCTCTTTGGCTGATTTGGGGCTGTATTTACTGTCCCTGACTGAGCTTCGATGTTAGTTATTCTTCATGGGTTAGCTTGTTTCAGTGTGGTACTCTATATTTTTTAGAGATGTGTTATTTCCGTTCTGGTTCTTATACTGGTGGTTATCGCTTTCCTTGTTCGTTGTCCTTGGATAAACGTATTTTGGGAGCTTCGATGATTCTGCTCCTCCCATCGGAGAATTGTTTGGTGTTTGGCTTTTCCTGTGATTTCCTTTGCTGGCTTTGGAGCTCTTTCTGATTGCTGCTCTTTGGCTGCCCTCGGGCTGTGTTTGCATTCCCCGCCAGAGCTTTGATGTTAGATATTGTTCATGGTTTAGCTTTTTCAAGAGTGGTTCTTTTTGTTTTTTTAGAGGTGTGTTGTTTCCGCTCTTGTTGTTTACAAGCGGTTATCTCTTTCCTTGCTCGTTGTCATTTGATTATTGTATATCGAGAGCTTCGATGATTCAGCTTCTCCAATCAGAGGTTTTTTTGCTGTTTTGCTTTACTGGTGGTTACCCTTGCTGGCGTCGGAGCTTTTTCTGTTTGTAGTTCTTATCCCACAGTAGCTCTGACTTAGCTTTGAGCTCGTTCTCTAGCTTTGGTTTTAGGCTGTTGTTGGTTCTCCCAGCCTGTTTTGGCACGTTGTTTGCTTCACAGATTAGGCTGGCCTTGTGCCTTGTTCTTCCCTTCGCTGGCAGGGCTGTTACTCGGTGGCCTCGACGCTGTGGTTTCATTAAGTTCCGGTTCCTATTGGAGTGCCCCTGCATTGCTATTGTTAGGAGTTCCGCTGCTGTTGTGTTCGGCCGGAGCCTTGGGGTTCGGCGTTGCATTTGTCTTCACCCTTGCTCGGATTACTTCGGTTGTGGCCTGGCCTCTGGCACTGCTTTTTCTTTATGTCGTCCTGTTTTGGAAATGAACTCAATTACTAGTGTGTTTTGTTATTCTTTGCCTTTGTTGTTCGTATCTTGTTTTATTTTTGGTAAAATTGTATCTCTTTGTAATCTACTTTAGTTTAATCAGTTATAGATTGGGATCGAATCTAACGATTCTATCCTTGTTATAAAAAAAAAAACTAAATCAAACACAACATTAGTGTGTCCTGCAAAAAGTTCATGACAACTTTGAGACCCAATTCCATCTTAAACTCTTTTATGGGGGATAAAGTAAATAATAATTATAAAAAATAATCATACAAACAATTAAATAAATAAATTAAATCTTTGATTATGATTTTCTACTTACATTGGGGATTTTTACCCAAATGGTCAATCCTCGAACATCCATTCATCTCTATAAAATTGATAAAATCAAAAGAATAATGAATGGACAAGCAGTCAAACATATCTAAAGAATCAATAAATCAAGACAATCATACGTAAACTTTTATGGAGGAAGATTTGACGCAAAAAACAGAGAGGCTTCTTACTTCGTACCATCCCTTTTTTGGCTACCACCAATCCAATCGAAGTAAGAGCCAGAGCGTGGGTGAGAGAGATAGAGAGATGGGTTAATTGTTTTTGAGGTTAGATGGGTTAATTGTTAGATATTGCAATATATGTATTTAGTCACATATCACGTTATGTATTAGTTTTGTATCAATTCCCTCCGATATATAGGAGACATTATACTCAGTTATTTCTCAAACAAATAATCCAATATCTATTCTACAGTCTATTAATTTTAACATGGTATCAAAGCCTTAATCCTAAGTTTCTTTCTTCCTCCCTAATCTCTAACCCTAATTACTAAGTCTCCAATCCACCTCCCTTCAAAAACTGCCTCACCAACATCATCACCTTCAGCTTCGACAACAACCTGGCCATAATCCCTCATCCCGACGACACCATCACCTCCAACCACTCCGATGACAGCAAATCAACCCGCCCTCCACGCGCACACGCCGTCTTATTCATCAACAACAACCACAAATCAACCCAATCTTCGTCGACAACCACTCCCGACGCCCTCGAACAACAACAACAACAAGAACCCATCGTCTGACTCCTTCCAACTCTCAAAATCCAACGACTGATCTTCTTCGAAACCCATTGACTGCTCAAACCCCTAGCCGCCACCTCCTGAAACCCTAGTCGCCACCTTCTCGAAACCCACTAGCCGCTCCCACTGCTGCACCTCCTTCACTCCAAAACCCAACACCATCGTGCTCCCAACGTCGACCACCACCCGAAACCCTAGCTGCCTCCATCTCGCACTCCCCCCCCCCCCCCGAACAGCAACAACATCAAGAACCCATTGTCTGCCTCCTCCTTCGAACTCTCAAAACCCAACGGCTAATCTTCTTCGAAACCCATTGACTGCTCAAACCCCTAGCCGCCACCTCCCGAAACCCTAGTCGCCACCTTCTCGAAACCCACTAGTCGCTCCCTCCATTGAACCTCTTTCACTCTGAAACCCTACACCATCGTGCTCCCAACGTCGACGACCACCTGAAACCCTAGCCACATCCATCTCCCACTCTACACCCCTCCCCCCCAACTAGGGTTGGCAACCGGGTCGATCGGGCCGGGTTGGATCGGACCTGCCCGGGTTGGAACCGAAGTTAGGCGGATCCGAGTCGGGTCGGTTGGTTAACCCGGCCGGGCCGGGCCGGGTTGGATTTGCAAAATATCGACCCGCCCAACCCGTGAACCCATTCGGGTCCAACCCGGGACGGGTCATGGGTAGGCCCGTGTGTTTGATTTTTTTTTTTCCTTTAAAAAAATTGTAGTAGTAATAACAATAATAATAATAATAATAATAATTAAAGAGTGAAATTGCAAAAAAAATGTATATATTAATCATATGATTTCAGCTTTTACAAATTTCCAACTTTTTTTTATAAGAAATAAAGAATTATTATAAATTGGTTCTATACAGTTGCAATTTTCTTCTATAAAATGACAGTTTTCTTCAATTTTCCAACTTATTTATAAGAAACAAAGATTTCCTTACAATTTTTTATACATTTACAAATTTCTTGCATATGTTGGTCTTCAATTTGTTGTTGTCGTTAGTATTCAATTCTTCATATTGGTTGCTATTGTTGTTGTTGTTGTTCTTCCGGCAAGTTGCTTCCACTTATAGGTGTGTCGAACCCTATTCCTTGAGTCCTATCTTCGACCTTCATCCGGTCTTACGTACAGACGAGCATCTCCAACGATTGGGGCTTCAAGCGATTCTTGTAATCGGTTAGAACCCTGCAACTTGTAGAATATATATACTTTCTGAGGCAACTGCAGAGACATGAGGAATTAGTAGATCTTTAGCCATATATTTAAGATTAATATAAGTATGCTCATGCTCTTTCCACCATTGTAAAATATCTAATAAAGAAGTAAAACTTTCAGAATCTTGTTGATGATACCAATGTAATTCATTTGGTTGATTAGTCCTAGCTTTTTTTGATTGAATTTTTGCAAGTAAATTACATGTGGCATCATCTAATTTATTCTTACCCTTATCTGTAGAAGTATTAGAAGAAGAAGTAACTAAAGTAGTAGTACTACTAGATGAAAAACTTCTATCATAATAATTATACAAGTTATTTAATGTCGATTCAAATTTAGCTAAAAATATTCTGCAATCAATTTCACATTCATCTTCCCCAAGTAAAGTAAAAAATATTTCAATCAAACTCTTCGTACCTTCTAATTTGATACGAGGATCCATCACAGTAGCAATACAATACAACATAAGAGGAGGATTAAAATACTTCAAAAATTTGGTGTATGCAAGTTTCACAATATGACCAAGCTTTCCATTCTTGAAATATAGGGCCACTTAATGCAATAAAACGTACACAATTTCTAATGTTAAATATATATGGGTCGGCTATTTTTAATGCATCCTAAACACATAAATTTATAATATGACATGCACATCTAATATGAAAAATTTTGTCAGATGGAGGGTTTAATGCGGTTTTTAATATACTAATTGATGCATTGTTGTTAGATAAATTATCAAAACTTATACAAATAATTTTATCACGAATATAAAAAAAAAATCACAAATTTCTAAAATACGATTTGCAATTTCATTACCACTATGGGGATAGCGCAACGGGGCAAGTGATATGATTATTTTTTGAAGGATCCAATCACTATCGATCCAATGACAAGTTATTTCCATCATTGGAATATTGTTGCAACCCTTCCAACAATCGGAAGTTAGAGAAACTCTACAAGTTAAACTCCATAAAATGGCAATCAAAGCTTCTCTCATTTCGTTGTATAATTTAAAACAATCAGACTTCAAAGTATTCCTAGGGATTCTTTTAAAGTGTGGGTTTAAGGCGGTTTGATTAAAAGTTTCTAAGTCCCTACTCTCGGAATAGGAAAATGGTAACTCTTCCTTGATTACTAGTCGGGCCATTTCCCGACGAACAAGTTCGGGATCATAAGAATGGCTATCAACTACACCGATCCTAGGGTGGAATTTTTGTTGGCCGGGTAGGTCTACAAAAAAATTTTTGTGTACATTTTGGATGTGTCATTTTATTGTACCCGTCCCCTCACCCTTCTTCCATTTGTATGGCTTCGAACATGTTTTACAAATTTTTATACCTACACCCGGATTTTCTTCGTCTGGAATATAATCATAAAACTCGTGCCAATCACTATTTCCCCTCTAGTTTTGCTACTACTACCCGGTTGTGTTGTTACAGTTGCTTGTGTTTGTGGTTCTTCTTCTATGTCTCTATCTCCTACAAACTCATCGTGTGTACCAATGTGTCCGGTCATAGGATACTCTTCGGCGGGATCATTTTATGGGACAATTGGAGGCCTACGAGAAGTGCCGGTGGAATCTTGTCCACTTTGGCTATGGCTGCTACCTCGTGATTTAGACATGTTGATATAGCAGTGTATGTGAAAAAATTAAATACAATCTAGGCGAGATAAATTTTTTTTAAAATCTAGAAAACAATATGAGGGTTGTGATAGAGAAGATAAAAAAACCAACAAACAAATATGATAAAAGAAATTATAAATATAAAAAAAATATCAAGACAATAAGAGGGTTGTGAAATTTTGATACTGTACTTCGCGGATACTCGTATATAGAATGAGAGTGAAAATAAAAGTAGAACTACAACTAGAAGTCCAGACTCGTATATAGATAGAAAGAGAGCTTCTTTGTTGGAGCCTTGGAGGAGTTGAAGACTTAAAGACGTAGTTGAAAGTCGAATTCGATACGATCGAAATTTGTCGCTTCTATGTTGCTAGCTTCTTTGTTGACAAAATTTCAAAAAATTGAGATTGAATTGAGTAGTAGTAGTAGTAGAGAGAGTAAGAGAATAAGGTGTAAAATTTTTAGATTGGATTTAAGGGATATTTATGGGGAAAATTTAAAAAAAAACCAAAAAAAACGGCTATAATAGCCGCTGCCCCTGTTTTTGGCCGTTGGACCCACAGGTCGAACGGTCGACCCACGCGGGTCGAACGGTTCGAAACCCGCGGATTGACCCACCGGTTGGTGAGCGGGTTTGGCACTGTTCATCGGGTTCACGGGCCGGGTTCAATGGGTTGGAAACCATTATTTGACGACCCGGGTCGACCCGCTTAGACTCGCGGGTTCGACACAGACCCGAACCTGGACCCAAACTGTATTTTAACAGGCCAGGTTTGGCGAGCGGGTCGCTGGTCAGCCCAGCCCGGTTGCCATCCCTACCCTCAACCCCCCCCCCCAAAAAAAACAAACCCAAACCCAAACCCCGAACACCCTACCCGAATCCAAAAATCCTATCTGATCTCTATCCTACCTAAATCCAAAAATCCTATATGATCTCTATCCTACCCGAATCAAACCAAACCCTACCCTACTCTTAACCCTACCCGAATCCAAACAACTTCTACTCACTGTTGCTGTTCCTGTCACCGCCAGACATCGCCGTCGCCGTCGGTTGTCTTTACAGGTACCTGTGATTCTCCATGGAACCCCAATTTCGCTAATATCTTCCCTTCTCCACCTGACTTCCCTCTTTCCTCTGCCAAAAATTGGACTGATTGGGTTGCCTCTGTTGAGGCCACTCTTCTCGGACAGTCCTTATGGGGTCACCTTGATGGCTCCAATCCTCGTCCCAAAGATCCTGCCACTACCGCATCTGCAGATGACAAGAACTTGACCTACACTACTCAAGCCACTTGGGATGATCATGATCGTCGTATCATTGCCTTTATTATTGCCTCAGTCGACTGCTCTCTCCAGGCTGATCTTCTACATATTCGTCCCGCTCAGGCTCTTTGGCTCCAGTTGACCACCCAATATGTTCAGGCTAATGGAGCCCGTGAGTACCATCTACTTGTTCAATCAGTCTTTGATCGTCAGGGTGATCGCAGTATTCAGGAACATTACACAGCCATGTGCCATATTTGGCATGAATTGTAGTAACTAGAAGATAGTGATATCGATGTTACTCATGAAAGGCGCCAGTTTATGTTCTTTATGATGGGTCTTCGACCAGAGTACCAATTCCTCTACAGTCAGTTGATTCACCAAGATTCAGTTCCTTGTCTTGAAGCTGCTGTAGCTGAACTTGTGGCTGAAGAAACTCGACTACACGCTCTACCCACACCATCTCCTAACCCGTTCTCCAGCAGTGACAATGTGTTGGTTGTTGCACCTTGTACCTCCTCCCGCAAACCTCGCTCCAACACCATGCCTCCTTCATCTGCCCATCGCCGTGTTCCTGATCGTCATCCCCATTTCTGCACCCACTGTAGCGGAATGGTCATCACGAGTGTTTCATCCTGCACCCACAACTCTTGGTACATGCACAATAGCGCAAGAAGCAACAGGGTTTACCTCCTCTCAGTATTCCTTCTCTTGCCATGGCTGTTACTCCACCTATGCCCTCTTCTGCTACTTATGATATTCCTCAACAATGCCTCACTCAGCTGAACCTTCAGCACACAGGTCAGTCCATCAGTACTGGCTCCTCTGCCCCTATTTTTTCTGTCACTCCTGCTGTGAATTTTTCCTGGCCTTTAGATTCTGGTGCCTCACTATAACGCCTCAAATTTCAAATACATGTAATTCGTAGCACAATGGGATCTTTTACTTCAATTCGTATAAATTTACTAGGAATTTAAAACTTTTTTCATTACACATTGTCTGTTACAAAAATACACAGCGGAAGTTACAACAAAATATACAACTCTAGCATTCAAAAACTTTCATCTCGAAATAATCATTAGTATCAATCCATCTTTATGCCTTTTGCTAATCCAAGTCCTGCACTAGAAAACTATAGGCACGTCAGTTGCATACAACTGACGCAATGCTATAATACAGCGATTCTTCTACTTTAGCAAACACAAACTTGAATATAAACAGGAAAAGTGACTACCTTAGTAGTGTCAGTGTATGATATGACTTAATGCCTAATACAGATGTTTACACTATGATGACAATAATGCATACTTTTTCGGATTCTATGCATCCCATACTACATAGGTCCGAGGGCAAGCCCTTAACGTACTCCTCATTATAGGATTTACATCCCACGCCATGCAACCTAACCCAATGAATATACTCTAACACGTAGTCACTGAGGAGTCACACCCCCAGGATATTGGACCTTACCGACCTACCCTAACCCACCTCAGTTGATTTACCGGGCGTATCCTCAGCCACGAACTCTAGTAAGTTGATTTTCCGCAACTACGAACTAGGCCTACCCCTAGCCAACCTCAGTGGATTTACCGGGCGTATCCTATCCATCCCGAACATTCCTAGGAACTGCAGTCACTATATCGGCCTTTTCGATGATAGAAGGACATACCCCTAGCCCATATACATGGATTTACCGGGCGTATTCCTCGATCTCGAACCCCTAGGAGCTGCACATTCTTTACCAGACATGTTCATCGTTGTTTCTATCATATCTTCTTCAAGTGCCTATCCTTAGGTTTAATTATAAGCATCACAACCTAGAGCTAGCTTAATTACCGGACTTAAATCAACACACGAGAAATATTAGCCCACACTGGATACTTCTCAAATTTCTTAATTCACAAATTGTCGGTCACTACGGGTCTCGCTCAGCCTCTAGATTCCAATAACCATCTCACTATAGAGATCAATTAGGTTACATCTAACCTCAACATAAATATTTCATTCCTTAATCATCATTTCTTCTTTATCACTTTCTTTATATTTACAGATTATGAAGTATTCATCTTCTTGTAGCAACTTTCAATAACAATTTATCAACTCAAATTCTTGTAGACAATTTCTTGGTTAACAAACCAACTATTCACTTTAATAAATTTCTTATGCTCTTTTAGTTAATAAAACATTTCCATACCTTTCTACGCTTCAAATATATTTCATTGTACCAAATTCTTATAGATTAATTCGACTAGAAAAACTCTGTATTTCCATACCACCATTTCGTTATAGAAACATCAATTATTCACTTAATACAAATAGATTAATTTTCCATGTAATTCTACATAATGAGTTTTAAATTGCATTTCTACCCTCAACTCATAAACATTTTCTTTCATGTGCAATTCTGTTTAATTTTGAATTCAAAATCCATTTAATACACTTTTTAATGAGAATATGACTTTTAACTCTCAAGATATACCTTAGATTGGTGTGAAAATATTTTCAAGGGTTCTAATATCATTCTAAAATATTTCTATGAATTTTTTTCAAATTTTAAAACTTGAAATGATCATAAGAATAAATCAAAAATCCAAAAGTAAGCAACCGGACTCGAACCCAGGACCAACAAGCAAGCCAACAGCCGCCCAAACCAGTGAGCCAACTCACCGTGGTGATAAAAACCGCTATGAGTTATTTTTGTAACCCAAAAATGTCAATCTATTAATTTCCCAAAAAAATTAAAAGATGCAAAGCCTCCCAGGATCAAACCCGTGACCAAGAAACCCCACACGCGTGACACGTGGCGGCGCCACGAGCTCTGGCGCCTGCGCTAGCCACAAGAGCCAAGTGCTCAACTGATAGTATAGGTGTTTAAACTCTTTTAACTCAACTCTCTGTTTCTAATCATTTTTAACTCTTTCAATTATTTTTTATTTCTATTCTTTTCTCTCAAATGAATTGTTCATAAAATATATTCCTAGATTTCCAGAAAAGATTTCTCACTGATTTTATCTATATTAGAGTTAAGTTTTACACAAATAATTTAAATAGTAATTTTTAAGAACTTTTATACACATATTTTTAAATTGTAAAATTGACTATTTTTTTATAACAAACTAGCATGATTATATTTATTTTCTTGTAGCCATTATTCCTAGTTCATGAAAAATCTCACCTCTCCATTAACTTATAGTTCACCCCTAATTGTACATGAAACTTGGCAACTTTTTACACAAATACAATTTGTATATATGATTTAATCATGACATACCACCATACGCCCAACAACACTACAACATGCTCTAAATAGAATTTCAATTTAACAACATAACAGTTCTATATTGAAATTTTTAACTAGCATGCATTAACTTCTCATATTTCATTACTACTAAAAACTCTAGATGTCAACACAACATACATCATAACAAGTTTAAAAATTAAAGAACTCATGCCAAACTTTTTATTTCAAACACAATTTACCTAAGCATGCATACTACAAACAAATAGAAAGTAAAAGAAACACTCTCCTCCTTCTTGATGCAAATGTAAGAAGAACTCCTAGAAAATTGCTCCAAAGCTCCAACACAAAATTGCCCTTCTCCTCCTCTAGAAATGGAAAAACAAAAACCTTCCTTCTAGCCTTCTCTTTTAATTTTAATTTGAGTTTGTGTGTGTTCATGTTAAAGGAGGGGGATATAGGAATATTGTGTGGTTGAGATGAGTCCCATTACCCAAAATAACTCCCCACTTTCTCACACACACCCCCACTCTACCCTCTCTCTCACATTGGCCGGCCTACCTCTCTAGTGCACAACACGTGCACGTGCACCCAATGTGCACACTACTTCTCATATAAATTTTAATATTAATTGTTATTATATGTATGTGTGTGTGTTACATAACAAGTGTACTATATTTTAAATGTTCATTTAAATGTAGAATTTATCATGGGCCTCAATTTGTAATTAATTTTTAGTAGGCTTCAAAAATAGATTTTAGGCCTATTGAATTTAATCAAAAATAAATTATATAATTGTGACAAGATGAGAAGAAAATAAATGTTCATGACTCTAGAAAATTTTAGAAATAAAAATGTGCATAAAACTTTACGTGCAATGTACATATCAATACAAAAATAAATTTGAGAGAATGAAAAACAGTCAAAATATAAAATACGTAGAATATGTATATTAATAATGTTACAGATATTTCACGTCACAGGTAAAACACGCGTAATCGACACGTGTATTGAAAGCACGTGCAATGTACATTAAAAACACAAAGATTAAAATAAATGTTTGAATTGGCTCAAAATAAGATAAAAATGAGCTTTGAGAAGACGAAAATGTAGTGCCCCGAATTTCCAATATGATATCTCAGAAATATGTGGCACAATTCCCAGCATCTAACTGAATGTAATAGTAAACATAGCCCAACATAAAACTGTTTTCAACTTTTATTACACCAAGTTTTTACAAAGCCAAGCGGAAATCAAACACCTTGAATTAAAATTTCTTTTACAACACATTCCTTTACAAATTAGATAAGCCACATTATCTGTAGCGCCCCGATTCCCATATAACTGGGAAACCGTGGCACATGCCAAGATCTTTCCTTCAATTAGTCACGACACACAAAATGCTGGAAATTAAAACTTTTTATTCAATACAGAGTTACCCCGCAGTAATTACAAATATCAGTTTGTAATACCAACTGTAGCGCCTGCCCTTTTTCCCTTTTGACTCCAAACTCAATTCTTCCAATTTCTATATCACTTTAACCATAAACTAAGATAGTTGTGTTTCAGGAAAAATTTCGGCAGAGTCTCCCCTGTAATTTCTACCCCGAACCACAAAAAGCTTACGGAATTCTGCTCTAAATTCCGTAGCTCACATCACAGGCAATAATATCACGGGCTCCCCAGGCCAAAATGAGCATCATCACACAGGCAATATATATATATGCTCTGGGGGCCAAACTCATAACGGTTTATCAATTATCAATTAAAAACCATAATTCCTTTTGAAAACGTAGTAAGTTTTTAGAAAATAACTTGTAAAAGCTTACCACAGCGTCCAGTACTCCACAACGAGATGGGTATGTGTCCAAACCATATCATGCCACTCCACACTCTACTTCCCATCATCATCCACATACTTATACATCAGAAATACAATTTAGAGCATAAAACCTTTACTATTTACAATTAAATCATAACAACAATAGTAAAGTGAAGCTCCGCTCCACCGGAACCTGAACCTATACCTCACCTCTGCACCGCTGAGGACCTGTAACAGTAGGGGCCTAGGGTGGTCCAGGGACCCCCTAACCCCCCGAACACTAAGGGGTTAGCCATTTCTGGTGTGAGTTCAATATATTAATAAGCAAATAAATTAACTTATAAGTAAAACAGAATGAACTTACGAATACCAAGATAAACCTGAACATGTAAATATCATAAATGGAATTTCACATCAAATACTCACTGCATCACTTCCTGCATGCATATCCATACCTGCTCACAGCATACTTATCATAAGTTTGGAAATCATTCCAATTTGTCACTTAAGGCCCATCACTTTACGCCTTAAGCAACCATTCCTATAGCTTTATTTTTCCATAAAGCTTTACATTCACAAATACTCTGCTATCACATAACTGCATCATATTTACCATTCATTGCAATTACAGACTCACGACTTATCTTCTTTCCCAATCTCATATCACACAACACCGCATTCATTCATTTCTTACAACATATATCATCACGTCTCGCAATACATCACTTCCACACTCATAATTCATCTTAAATGGAAAATAAACGTGTATCCTAATTTCCTAGTATTTGTGTATGTCATAACCTGAATCTAATGCAACAATACAGAATATAGAACAGATGTACTTAATCTAATATCAGCAAGATTCTGGATATACATGCATCCCATACTACATGTGACCCAGGTCAAGCCAACATACTTAGTCTAATGCAAGCGAGACTTTGGAAATGTATGCATCCCATACTACATACTTTCCAAATCAAGCCGTTGTCTCTAAGATTAGGGATTCGAACCCTCGCTATGCAATGCATTCTAATTTGGTCTACTTCCTGTTCCTGATAGATCGTGGCAATGAGGTTGCAGTCAACAGTCCCACCGTTCTGCAGTCAATGGCTGTGATGAACTAAAAGATATACGGTCCCACCGTATGGCAGACAACGGTCCCACCGTTCTGCAGTCAACGGTCGTGACGACAAATATATATATACGGTCCCACCGTATGGCAGACAACAGTCCCACCGTTCTGCAGTCAACAGCCGTGACGATAAATATATACGGTCCCACCATTTGGCAGTCAACGGTCCCACCGTTCTGCAGTCAATAGCCGTGACGATAAATATATACGGTCTCACCGTATGGCAGTCAACGGTCCCACCGTTCTGCAGTGAACAGCCGTGACGATAAAGATATACGATCCCACCGTATGGCAGTCAACGGTCCCACCGTTCTGCAGTCAACAGCCGTGACGATAAATATATACGGTCCCACCGTATGGCAGTCAACGATCCCACCGTTCTGCAGTCAACAGCTGTGATGATAAATATATACGTCCCACCGTATGGCAGACAACGGTCCCACCGTTCTGCAATCAACAGCTGTGACGATAAATATACACGGTCCCACCATATGGCAGACAACGGTCCCACCGTTCTGCAGTCAACAGTTGTGACGATAAATATATACGTCCCACCGTATGGCAGACAACGGTCCCACCGTTCTGCAGTCAACAGCTGTGACGATAAATATATACGGTCCCACCGTATGGCAGTCAACGGTCCCACCGTTCTGCAGTCAACAGCTGTGACGATAAATATACACGGTCCCACCGTATGGCAGACAACGGTCCCACCGTTCTGCAGTCAACAACTGTGATGATAAATATATACGGTCCCACCGTACGGCAGACAACGGTCCCACCGTTCTGCAGTCAACTCAAACCTGAAGTTTAGTCTAATCAATAGGTCACTCACTTGCACATCCATAACTTCCAACACTCGATACGAAATTACTTGATACTATAAAATCTCATGTACTCTTAATAGTACATTCTTCTTGCACTCGCTGCACCTTTCCAATATCACAAGAGTTTGCTCACACATCGGAAATTCTCGATTCCGGGTCCTATGGAAAGGTGGGAGTATCTATTTCGACTTCTTAATTTGACTCTTTCAGACTCTATCATTTGAGTTCTCGAAAACACAAGTTCCAGCAGGTGTACAAGCAGAGAGAAACTGGTTTTCTTAGCCAATAATACTTTAACTAAGATTGGGTCTGTTCCATCTTTGGGAAATCATAACTCTCAACCTATAAACTGGAATTACAAAACTCTGGATGGGTTAGAAAGCTATGACTCCCTACTACGACTCTCTAGTCGGTCAAACTCCCAAATTCTTAACAATAGTTCACAGTCTCTCATCTTCACCAACTAGTCAACTTATACTAGGCTGAACATAGCCCACCTCGAAGTTCAACAATAAGTCAACCTTGAGTCCAGTGCTCATGAAGTTTGAGATTCTCAATCTACACATGTACCATTTCGTTTAAATTCATTTCACACAAAGAGCCGCGACACTTCCATCATAGCACACGAATTCGGCCACTCTTCCAGCAGAGCGTTCACTACCCTTTACTAATGAACTCTAGAATTTCTAGAACTTGAGAATCATCAAATAAACTCATACCCAGAGCTACTCTCAAAGTTCATAGCAATATCATACATATACAATTGGTTATGACCTTTTGGACTTCAGTCCAAAAGCAACCGGCTTCAGCTCTGCCCTTTTCAGACCAGCTGCACTCCACAATTTTTGAGGTATCAACGACCTCGAAAATTTGTGAAATGTAAACTATAGTGGTGGACACATACAAGAGTGTCCACACGAATTCTTAGCTCAAAACATCCATGCTACACTAAGATACGAAATCGGAAGTACGTAGCGAATCGTAATTTAAAATCTTCATAACGCACCATGTGCGTAAAAATAAGAGATATCATACTCACCATATTTGATATCATCATATAAATGTAATTCATCCCCATATACACATATACGTTGTTCTGATACCCTTGATCCAAACACGCCTTATCCGTAATTCATACCAACCATTCAGGTTATTATAATTTTTTTTCTTAAAACACAGAATACATAAATAAATTCATACTCACAATTTGTCCCGCGAAGACTCGAAGCGCCACCCCGCATCCAAAGTCGCCAACATATCCTATTATCAAATTTCAACGCAATTAAGGCTCAAATCATTCAAACCAGCCACGGGAAAAACAATAATACTAATTATCTTAACATCACACAGACGTTTTATTAAACGCCCGAGATACACGTGCGATGCACGTAATAATCTAAATTCCTACGGGATGTTTATCCCCAAACAATTATTAAAATCACCCCCAACTTATTCTAATAGCTCTACTAAAATTTTACTACTGTGAAGAAGATAATTCTCACACATAAAATTTTCTTTTACAAACCCAAAACCCTAATTTATTAGCAACTTGTAAACTCTTTAATAATATGCTAATTTCTCACCTCTATTACCTCTAACATCTTCTAATCTCCCTACCATAATCCTCTTACTCCAAATAAATTTACCACACTAAATTTTATACAAAAATAAAATCTAGGGTTTACCTTTTCGAAACCCTTTCGAAAAACGGACTCTGCCACGACGTAGAGGACCCTCCAATTAGTCAATCCCTCAATTTAATTTGGATTTGGTGAAGGAACGAAGTGGATTGAGCGGGAGAAGGGGGTGGCCGAATGGGTTCGGCGGGTTCGGGATGGAAAGAACAGGAAGAAGATGGAGAAGGAGGACAGAAGGGGGGGGGTTATAAAAATATATATAATATAAATATATATATAAGGAATAATTACAACTAGGCCCCCAGACCTCCAAAGTATTTCAAACAAACCCCAACTCTATTCTTTAATAGCACCAACAATACAAAATACATTAAAACGACTTTGTAATAATCTGTATAAAATAATTTCATTTTCGAGAATAATAATGATAAAATAAAGTAGACAATATATCTTATATTTCTCGATAAAAATAATTATTATCGGAATACATATTCGCGCAAAATTCTCAATCGCGCACACATTTCGATGCAAAATAGCCATATGCTATTTTTCGGGTCGTTACATTATCATTCTACCATATGCATCCAAATCCCAAGCTATAGATACCTACCTGTAAAACATAAGGCTAGAGATAAACCTAATCCCTAAAAAACTACAGGGGTCAGCCATAACGGTGTGAGTGTCATCAAAAGAAATACAATATAAATAAATCATAAAGAATAAAGTCATAATCAACACATACCAACAGTAGTAACGAGTGGAAATGAAATAACAATAAATAAAGCATGAAAACATTTAGTGAAACTAAACTGAGTGTCAAGTGTAGGAAAACAGGAAACAAACATGCATTAAACCAAGTCAAGAAAACACAAATGCAGTATGACGACTCTCTAATGCATACTGGTCGGATTCTATGCATTCCATACTACATAGGTCCGGTGCAAGCCTTTATCGTTCTCCACATAATAGGGTTAGATCCCTCGTTATGCAACTAATCCTACTACGATGAATACTATGAGATTTAGATAAGCTGTGAGTATCTAGCCCATGCCTCGATAATTCTCGAGGTCATTCTCTATCCACAGATAATTCTAGAGACTATTTCACTTACACCTAGGAATTTTCGAGAATACCCCACACCGCAAGCTATGACGCCTCATCACACGAATACCCCATGAGCGCCCCTCAACCCCGATAATTTCGGAGATCAATCCTACACCGTAGATAATTCCAGAGACTATTTCACTCACACCTCGATAATTCCGGGGATTATCTCACACCGCAGATCATACTGAGGTCCATAATGCATGTTGCACCCATTTCATCATATCACCATCTAGTGTCCGTCCTTATCTTATTAAGTTAATTAATTAATTACAAATCTCCAAGAGTTGGTGTACCCTACTGATGTGAATATTTCCAAGTGTACAAAATCACAACAAGTAGTATAGTGAAGTGAAAAGAGTGTCGAACCCACAGGGACTAATTATTTTATTGAGTACTGATATTACTAGATGAACTACTATTTGGAAAATCGAAATTAAATAAAGAAAGCAACTAAATTAAATTAATCTAAAAATCTAACTAAATTAATTATGATGTGCGAAATCTGAAAAATTGTTATTTATTAATTGCAAAATAAATTCTAGGGCTTTTGACTTCACCTAGTTAATCCCACACAATTTATAGTTCCATATGAATAAAAAGATTATTTTTCCAAGTTGTAGACCAAAATCTCCAAATTATTCAATATTCTCTCTCGAGCAATATCAAAATTATTCTCAACTAATTATTTGTCATGGTTCATGCACAAATTACCAATCGAAAATTCATTAAGATCTATGGATTTTTTAACGGTCACATTAACAGCAGTTCGTTCTTGTAACGATGTTTAATTTTTATTAATCACAAATTACAAGTTCGGTCTCTACATGATTTGATAGATCATACAAATGTCTGTCCACCAATTGTACGCATTAAGAATAAAAATCAAACACACAACCATGGAAAAATAGAAAAATAATATGGAATTAAAATTGTGTTATCAAAACTAGGCTACATCGAAGCCCTAGAAAAATAAAATTTAGTTCATAATGAAATTGCAACTAACAAATATTATCTTGGATTGCATTATAAAAAATTAGAGAAAGAAAAGAGATACAAAAAGAGACTGCTTTTTTAAATGAAATTGCAAACCGAACAGCCTCGAAAAGCGTGCCCAAACAAGTCCTCTTTCACTCCCTATTTCGATCAGCACCGCCAACCACATCAGGAGAGAGACGCAAGCCACGTCACGTCAGCTCCTCGAAAAGTGCGTCAAGACCCTGCTGCTTCTCTGCCCTGGCCCACGTGCCGCTCATCTGTCTTTCTCCTGGGACACGCCGCTCCCGCCACGTCAGCGAAGCTGACGTCAGCCTGCCGTTTCATCTTGAGTACAGTGCCCCACAGATGACTCCTCACGTCTTGTCTTGGTGTGTGTTTGCCGTTTTCTGCTTCGTCTCGAGCACAACGCCGAAGATGGCGCTGTTGTTTTCGTTTTTATTTATTTATAATGATTAGGGATCAGCCATAGTTGCTCTTCTCTTCTTGTCTTCTCTTCTATTTATAGGCACGAGAAGGGTGATTTAGGGTTTACTTTTGCAGAAAATTCCCTATTCTTCATTTATTTGTTTCTTCTCTTTCTTTTTTCTTCAAATATGTGCTGCACACACAAAATAAAATCAGTAATTAGGATTTAAAAATAAAAATAAAAATAAAATTAATTAGTTTATAATTAATTAAACTAACTAAAAACCATATTAGCTCATTTAAACCCTTTTAAAATTGTTTATTGCACTTTCAGTTCAATTGGCAAATTAAAATCTATATTTTATTTTTCTCATGGCCAAATTGTAAAATTTAAATTTAACAAATCAATAAAAATAAATAAATCATTATGTTTGTTTTGTTTGTTGATTTTTACCAAAAAAGTTCACTTTTTGCATCAAAAATCTTATTCCTTCAAAAATAATTAATTAACTGAAATCTATGGAAATAAGATAAATTATAAACAAGATAAACGAAAACAAGCAATTTTTATGGGTAAATGAGTACAAATATTTGTATAAAAATTAGACATATCAAATACCCCAAACTTAAGATTTTGCTTGTCCTCGAGCAAAAAGTAAAACCATGAATAAAAGCATAATAATCAATAATAGGCTCATCTCATCACACTAAGAGATCTCATCATGTAAACATCAAAATTTCAATTTAGAATATAAACAGTAGCAAATAAAGTAAAATCAAGCATACTCACTTTTTCCAGTGCAATTATTTATTCATAATTCCAAACCCAATCATATTTTTCATGCAATTCATGTGATTATAGTATGTGACAACGTCATCTGTGATTTCTCCTTCTCACTACTACAAACCAAGTAGCAAATTAGAGGGTTTTTTTTTTCATTTTAATTTTATTTTAATTTTACTTTTATTTTTTTATTTTTTTAGGCTCTTCTCTAAGTTGTCACTTGCCTTTTGACGCGAATACAAACATTTGTGATGAATTCACCTGGTTACTCAACAAGTCACAAACTTAAAGTGCTTTGCATGCTCATATTTCAAGTTGCTGTTTGACATAAAAGGAAACATTTGTGATGAATACCCCTAGTTACTAAGAACATCAAAACATTGGAGTATATTGACTTTAATAATTTGATCCTTGTCACTCTATTTACTTAAACTCTGTTCAGGATTAGATCAAAGGGGATAATCACAAGAAAAAGCATCACATTTTTCTTTTATGTATAATCGCATGACTCACATAATTTTGTAAGGAATTTTGAAATTCAATAATCCTAAATTAAATAAGTAAGCTAAATCTTGCTTTATAAGAAATTTTCTATCCTAAAAAAAAATAAAATTATTTCAATGCTTAGCACAATAAAGAACTCAAAAGTGTAATTGTGAGCCTAAATGAAATCCCTTTTGTTTTGTTTTTCTTTCAAATATATATAAAATAATAAATAAATTTTTAACCCTTCCCCCAAATCTCAATATCACATTGTCCTCAATAGGAAAGGAAAAAGAAAAACTAAAAGAATGCAAAAAGTTCATAATTTCTCCCCTGATTCGTCTTAAAAATTCTGCACGCGCGGCGTTCAATGTTTCAGCAATATCTGGAGCTGTAGGTGTCCAAATGAGCTGATTTTTTTTTACTGGAAAGCTAAGACAATTGCCTACAATTGCACTTTACTGCACTTTTCCAGATCCTGACTCCATCCTGCTAAAAAACAGCCATCAATGTAGGTATAAAAAAACAGCTCCACCTAGCAAAGTTCAAACTTATGCAATCCTACAAAATAAAATTAAAAATTAAAATTAAAATAAACTAAAAGATAAATAAAATCTAAATGCAGTAAAAGAAAACATGGGTTGCCTCCCAAGAAGCGCTAAGTTTAAAGTCTTCAGCCAAACTTGGTGGCTGATATGGTCATGTAACACCAAGATCCAACAACATAAAAGCCCCTTTTTCAATAATTCTCTTCATATGTGGATTAGATTTTTTTCCTGTGCATCCGTCAAGCTTGATGGTAGTGGTTCGAATTTCAGTCGTTTCTTTCTTGAAGATGGAGTCTTTGATATCCCCACCTCCTTGAATGTCAGCTGAGAAAATGGATGAATAGATGGTGCAGCATCCATATACATAACATATTTCAAAATCTTTTCTTTCTCAGTTTCAAGAGTTGCTGAATTTGTTGGACATACTTTTATAGGTGACTTTTCAATTTCAGTAATATGTCCCTTGCCCACAATTAAATCTGTTTTACCTACTTGAAAAGATGACTGTTCTTCGGTAGGGAACATTAATGATTTAAAAACATCAAAAGTTACTTTCTCGCGCTGTGTTTATTCCTCAACAATTGGTTCGTACTCTTCTTCCTTTGCAACCACATTTTGTTCGCCATTTTCTTCTTGTGGTTGCTCAATTGTCCTCCCGCTTCTTAGTATTATTGCTTTGACATCCTCATTGGGATTAACCACTGTATTGTGGGGTAAGTTTCCTGTCGTTCTTTCGTTTAGAATATTTGAAATTTGACCAATTTGAACCTCAAGATTGCGAATTGAAGCTGAAGTTGAAATTGCAACATTTTGTATTGCCAAATCTGTCTTCTGCATGTGTTGCATGAACATCTCTTCTAGTGCCAGCTTCTTTTCTTGTTGTGAAAAATTTTGAGGTGGTCTAATTGCTCCTTGATTGTTGTTCCCAGAAAAGTTGGGGTGATTTCTCAATCCTGGATTATATGTATTTGCATAAGGATTGTTTTGATGTTGAAAATTGGACACGTAATTTGCTTGATTGAAATTTGATTGAGCAAAAGGGTTCCCCACTTAGCAATCTGTACGTGAGTGATTTCCTGCACAAAGATCACAAATCATATTAGATTGAATAGCATTAAAATTCATATTACCTATTTGTTTAGATAAAATATCAATTTTTGCAGTTAAAGTAGAAATATGATCAAGTTCAAAAACTTCAGCCACTTTTCTTGGCATTGTACTCTCTGAAGAACACTGGAATTATTTGATGCCATCTCCTCTAAAAGTTCATAGGCTACTTCGTGAGTTTTGTTCATTAGTGCACCTCCAGCTGCTGCATCAACCATAGATCAATTTGTAACACCCAAACCATTATAGAATATTTGAATTTGCAGCCATTTCGGTAGTTCATGATGAGGACACTTTCTCAATAACTCTTTGTACCTCTCCCATGCATCATACAAGACTCGGTCTCGAATTGAATGAATGTAGTAATATCATTCCTTAGCTTCGCTGTCTTTGCTGGTGAAAAATACTTAGTTAAAATTTGTTGTGCAAGTCCCTGCCAAGTAGCAATACTACCAGGGTGGAAGAAAATTTAGCCAAGTCTTCGCCTTATCTCGTAGTGAAAAAGGAAAGAGCCTCAATCTAATTGCATCATCCGATACTCCATTATGCTTGAAAGTGTCACAAATTTCTAGAAAGTTTTCAATGTGAACATAAGGATCCTCGTGCGGTAGTCCCCAAAATTGAACAGTCTGTTGAATAATTTGAATGATCGCCGGTTTAATCTCAAAATCGTTAGCTTCAATAACCGGTCTCTTTATGCTTGATGTTGCTCCATGAATTGAGGGCATAGCATAATCTCTCAAGGCCTTATTTTCAAAGTTCGCCATGATAATGTACTTGTATGTCATGAAATATAAGTATTAAAAAAAATAGAAAAACTAAAAATAAAATAAAATAAAATAAATAAATAAATAAATAAAATAAATAAAAATAAAAGTAAGTCAAAAGAAAATAAAGATGTAAAATAATAATAAAACAAAAATAAAAATAAAAATCCAAACTAGTAATAATCTAGCAATTTTTAATATCAATAAAATAATAACTAGTCCCCGGCAACAACGCCAAAAACTTGATGTGAATATTTGCAAGTGTACAAAATCGCAACAAGTAGTATAGTTAAGTGAAAAGAGTGTCGAACCCACAGGGACTAATTATTTTATTGAGTACCGATATTACTAGATGAACTACTATTTGGAAAATCAAAATTAAATAAAGAAAGCAACTAAATTAAATTAATCTAAAAATCTAACTAAATTAACTAAGAGGTGCGAAATCTAAAAATTTGTTATTTATTAAATGCAAAATAAATTTTAGGGCTTTTGACTTCACCTAGTTAATCCCACACAATTTATAGTTCCATATGAATAAAAAGATAATTTTTCCAAGTTGTAGACCAAAATCCCCAAATTATTCAATATTCTCTCTCGAGCAATATCAAAATTATTCTCAACTAATTATTTGTCATAGTTCATGCACAAATCACCAATTGAAAATTCATTAAGATCTATGGATTTTTTAACGGTCACATTAACAGCAGTTCGCTCTTGTAACAGTATTTAATTTTTATTAATCACAAATTACCAGTTCGGTCTCTTCATGATTTAATAAATCATACAAATATCTGTCCACCAATTCTACGCATTAAGAATAAAAATCAAACACACAACCATGGAAAAATAGAAAAATAATATGAAATTAAAATTGTGTTCTCCAAACTTGGTACATCGAAGCACTAGAAAAATAAATTTAGTTCATAATGAAATTGCAACTAACAAATATTGTCTTGGATTGCATTATAAAAAATTAGAGAAAGAAAAGAGATACAAAAAAAGATAACTTTTTAAAATGAAATTGCAAACCGAACAGTCTCGAAAAGTGTGCCCAAACAAGTCCTTCTCTTTCACTCTCTGTTTGGATCAGCGCCGCCAGCCATGTCAGGAGAGAGAGACGCAAGCCACGTCACGTCAGCTCCTTGAAAAGCACGTCAAGACCCTGCTGCTTCTCTGCCCTGGCCCACGTGCCACTGTTCTATCTCTCTCCTGGGACACGTCGCTCCCGCCACGTCAGCGAAGCTGATGTCAGCCTGCTATTTCGTCTTGAGCACAGCGCACCACAGACGACTGACTCCTCACGTCTTGTCTTGGTGTGCATTTGTCGTCTTCTGTTTCGTCTCGAGCACAGCACCGAAGATGGCGCTGTTGTTTTCGTTTATTTTTTTTATTTTTATAATGATTATGGATCAACCGTCGCTCTCTCCCTTCGTTAAGCATTGCTCTTCTCTTCTTGTCTTCTCTTCTATTTATAGGCACGGAAAGGATGATTTAGGATTTATTTTGCAGAAAACCACCTATTCTTCATTTATTTGTTTCTTCTCTTTCTTTTTTCTTCAAACACATGTTGCACACACAAAATGAAATTAGTAATTAGGATTTAAAAATAAAAATAAAATAAAAATAATTAGTTTAAAACTAATTAAACTAACTAAAAATCATATTAGCTCATTTAAACCCTTTTAAAATTGTTTATTGCACTTTCAGCTCAATTGGCAAATTAAAATCTATATTTTATTTTTCTTATGGCCAAATTGTAAAATTTAAATTCAACAAATCAATAAAAATAAATAAATCATTATGTTTGTTTTGTTTGTTGATTTTTACCAAAAAACTTCACTTTTGCATCAAAAATCTTATTCCTTAAAAAATAATTAATTAACTGAAACCTATGGAAATTAGATAAATTATAAACAAGATAAACGAAAACAAACAATTTTTATGGGTAACTGAGTACAAATATTTGTATAAAAATTAGACACATCACCTACTAGACTTAACTCAACTGATCAACAGCAAGGCCCCAACTGGCCAAACCACAAAATCTCAACTGCCGGTAACTAGGGTCCCACTCACCCTCTAGAGACTCACAACTCAACTATCAACACCAAATCTTTTATTGAGACTCTCAATTCCATTATCAATTCGCACATATTAAGAAAACTTCTTAAAAATCAACAAATCCAAATCCATCCGAATACACACACTTTCCAGAACTAAAATGAGATACTAAATCCACTAAATAACTGCGTTTCATATTTGAAGTCGTAGAACAATCACAAAACACCCACATCTTGAAATCTATATATATTTCGCTTCTTAAAGTTATTGAAATACAAATTTAAACTCCATTATAATCAAAATATATGTGAGACCCCGTATTTCTATATAGTATAATATACTAGTATGGTATATATATAGTATATATATACTAGTAGAAAGACAGAATGGAAGTGGGTGACGTGGCATGGAAAGAAAAGAAAAGTGGAGTAGGCATTAAATGATGGCCTATAGATGATCCTATGGGATGTGATGGCATGATGGGCCTATGAGATTTCCTATGGGGCTAAGGAAAGGATTAAATGAATGAGATAAGGAAGTGTGTGTGTGTGCTTGGACCTTTGACCGGGTTGACCTTGGGGATGAATAATCCCATACCGGCCATGAAGAAGGAAAGAAAGAGATATATAGGAAAAGCCCATGATGAAGGGTTACCCAACGGTTAACCACCCTTTTGAGGCAGCCTGTGGTGGGCGTGGCTAGAGTTTTGTGTCCGTTCTTTCGCGTGCGCGCACGTGTAGCCACGTGCGCAGCTGAGCCGGGATCGGGGCGTTACAATATAACTCTCTGTAAATTATAGTAATTTGCAGTACAAACTTCATTAAAAATGGTAGATCGATAATCCATAAGTTTGACGAAATAATCGTTCAAGAAAATGACAAAAAACTTAACAAAACACTTAGCAAAATAGTTGACTGTCGACTGTCAAAATAGTTTAAAAAGACAGTGGTCGACTGTCAAGCAAAATCCAAAATTCCACAACATGGCAGTTGACAAACAATTTGTGTATTGTTCTTAGGCGGTCGACTGTCATGTCCAAAACCACAACTCTTTAATATTCGTGCACTTTTCACTGATACATCGTTAAATCTCTTTGAAAGGATGAATTTGCAATATAAAAATTCCTTAGATGATCAATTACCACTTGTCTAATATACTGGAGTTCATAAAACAAATCAAGTTCTCATCAAATTCATAAAAGAGCAATTTTTCATCGAAATTTCTTCAAATCAGGATCTCATGAATTTATATGTATATATGGGTATATATATATCAGTAAACCATCAAAATTTGTTGTGTTTGAGTAGTATAATGTTCAATTCAAATCTCAGTAATAATATGAGTCAAGATTCGATCAAAGTTTTCACAAAAACACCAAAAGTCCAGTTTCGGTTGATCCATGTCAGACCTGGAATATAAAATCCACTTCAACTCATTAAAGCATGATCTTTAAATTCTAAAATTCTTCTTGTACTTGATTAAACACAGATACAACTAGTTTTATTAGTTTGTCCATGATTACTAGCATCTACAACACTTTCTCATCAAGTTTCGCCCATCAAAACACCATAACAGATCATATATACAACATACACAGTAAAGAACCATTCTTTATTCACTTTTATACAATTTACATCATACAACTCATTATAAACCATCAAATCGGAAAGAACATGAGATAAAGCAACATACCCATGATTTCTATTAGGTTCTTTAACATTATTAAGTCATCTATATAGAATTTTAATCATCAATAGCATAGTTTTCATGAAAAAATTCAATCTTTATTCATCCATCCATCAACAATTCATTATGTTATCATACAATCCTCTAACATGCTTTCTAATAGAAAAATCATCACATACAACATGCATAGAACAGTAAGAAAGTAAACATATGTCACTCACCTTATTGAAGAATCAATCGAAATAATAAAGAGAACAAGAAAAGTCTTTCCTTTCGCAAGAAATCCAAGATCCTCACTTCAAAAGTCCAAGAAATCAATAATAAAGAAAACCCTTTGTTTTGTGCAGCAAAGAGACGGTTGAAACTTTTCTTTTAATAGGCCGAAATTCAGGGTATTAGGGTTTTGAGAAAATTTTGCAAATTATCCCTTTAGAATCTATCTTTACATATATAAATCTTTATACTAGGAAATTAGATTAACCAATTCAATTGAGATTTAAAATTAAAAATAACTACCCTGATTTGGCCGGCACTAGTTTCAAACCCAGAAAAATAAATTTTGTAATTTTTGCCTCTAAGTGGCAATTTTGCAAAAAAGACAATTCTTTAACAAATTTGCGAAATAAACCAAATCTATTAGAATGAAAAGTAAAATTTTTATCTCTGAGTTGGCTATCAATCATGCTCAACCCAGAAAATCGAAATTCTGGAGATTTCACTCCTAGTGGTAATTTTTCACAAAAGCCCATCTTTTTGAAATATTTACAAATATGCCAAATAAATATCAGAAAAATCCAGAAAATTCATAAATAAAACCTAATGATAAATATTAGGTTTTCCCAAAATAATTTCTGACTTTGAACTTCCCAAGAAAATATTTGCACGTGTAAAAAGATAAATTTCAGAAAAGTATTTATTAAATCACAAAAAATCATTTTAATTCATTTATTAATCTCACAAACATTATTTAAAAATCTAGGGTGTTACATCACTCCCTCCTTAGAATAGTTCTGTCCTCAAAACTACTACTAATATGGACCAAATAATATAAGCAAAAGAAAATGCAATCACATAAATGGAAATATAGTTTAAGGAATTCAATTACACAAGAGAATAAAATTTAATCAAAAGAATACAATCATACAAAAAGCTCAGGAAAATCCTTTTGCACGCGATCCTCCGGCTTCCAAGTAGCTTCCTCAAACTTCTGGTTCCTCCACAAAACCTTGACCATATGTATCACCTTATTCCTCAACACTTTCTCCTTACGATCAATAATTTCTACAGGCTGCTCCTTGTAACTCAAGTTCTGTTGTAGCCCCTCGGGAACCTCCACCAACTGATGACTCTGATCTGACACATACTTCCTCAACATCGACACATGGAACACATCATGCACCTGTGCCAATTCCTCTGGTAACTCCAACTTATATGTCATCTTACCAATCCGCCTTAAAATCCTGTATGACCCAATGTACCTTGGTGCCAACTTGCCCCCTTTCCTGAACCTGATTTCACCTTTAGTTAGAGACACCTTAAGAAAAACTACATCCCCAACCTCAAACTCCAAATTCCTTCGTCGAGTATCTGCATAACTCTTCTGTCGACTCTGAGCCTCGGCCAACCTCTTATGAATCAGCTCAATTTTCTTCGATGTTTGCTGCACAATCTCCGGCCCAAACATCTGCCTCTCGCCAACTTCATACCAACAAACGGGCGTCCTGCACTTTCTCCCGTACAGAGCTTCATACGGAGCCATCCCGATACTCGCATGGTAACTGTTGTAATAAGCAAACTCAAATAATGCCAAGTACCTCTCCCAACTTTCCCCAAAATCTATAACGCAAGCTCTCGGCATATCCTCCAATACCCGATTCACCCTTTCAGTCTAACCATCGGTCTGCGGATGAAAAGCGGTACTGATATCGGTTCTGGTACCCAAAGCTGCTTGCAAACCCTTCTAAAACCTCGATGTGAACCTCGCATCCCTATTGGAAACAATCGACACAGGAACTCCATGAAGTCTCACAATCTCATCAATGTACAGCTCTGCCAATTTCTCTAATAACCAAGTAATCTTCTTAGGCAAAAAGTGAGGTGACTTGGTCAAACGGTCAACAATAACCCATATTGAGTCATTTCCCTTCAGACTCCTCAGTAACCCTGTGATGAAATCCATGCTGATATTCTCCCACTTCCATTCCGGAATAGGCAATGGCAGTAACAAACCTCCAGGCCTCTGACTCTCTGCTTTGATATGCTGGCAAATCAGACACCTTCCCACAAAGTATGCCACATCTCTCTTCATACCAGACCACCAAAAGTGCTGTTTGATATCCTGGTACATCTTCGTGCCTCCAGGATGTACTGACAACAAGGTACAGTTTGCCTCCTACAAGATACTCTCCCTCAAAAATGCATTCTTCGTTACACACAACCTCTCACCCATCCATAGAACTCCATCTTGGACACGGAACTCTGATAACTTGGCTTCGAAAACCTGCTGCAACATCCTCTGTATCTCTACATTTGATTTCCAACCCTCCATAATCTGCTCCCTCAAAGAAGGTTGTAGCCTCAACTGAGCCAAAGATGCTCCCAAACCCTGCAGTACAACATCGACATCTGCCTGATCAAACTTCGCTGCCAACTTGCTCTGAGTAGTGATCAAACTTGACAAACTGCTCTTCCAACTAAGCCCATCGGCCACCACATTCGCCTTACCTGGATGATACTTGATCTCAGGACGAATGTCTTCCAACACTTCCAACCACCTTCTCTACCGCAGATTTAGATCCTTCTGCTGATAATATACTTCAGGCTCTTATGGTCGGTATACATGTTGACATTCTCTCCATATATATAATGTCTCCACGGCTTCAAGGCAAAGATCATAGCTGCTAACTCCAAATCATGCATCGGATAGTTCTTCTCATGCGGACGCAACTGTCTCGAACCATATGCAATAACCTTCCCTTTTTGCATCAAGACACACCCCAAACCTCTGAGTGATGCATCACTGAAGATATCATAATCCTTTCCAGCTTGTGGCAAAGCTAAGATAGGTGCAGTCGTCAACCTCTCCTTTAGCTCAATGAAACTTGCCTCACACTTATCAGTCCAAGTGAATGCCACATTCTTCCAAGTTAACCTTGTCAAAGGAACTGCGATCTGTGCATAGCCCTGAATGAATCTCCTGTAGTACCCAGCTAAACCCAAGAAACTTCTGACTTCCTTTACTCTTGTTGGCCTGGGCCAATTCTTCACTGCTTCAACCTTCTGAGGATCGATAGCCACTCCCTCTTTAGAAAGGATATGACCAAGGAAAGCTACCTCAAACTTTCAAAACTCACCCTTCGATAGCTTGACATAAAAGTTATGCTCGTGTAACTTTTTCAATACCTCTGCCAAGTGCTTAGAGTGCTCTTCCTCCGACTTCAAATATACCAGAATATCATCAATGGAAATCACCACAAAGGAATCAATAAATGACCGTAAAATCCGATTGATCATATCCATGAACACTGCCGGCGCATTCGTCACTCCGAATGGCATTACCAAAGACTCATAGAGTCCATGATGTGTACTGAAAGTTGTATTACTCACATCTTCCTCCTTAACTTGAACATGTTGATACCCTGATTGCAGATCAATCTTCAAAAATACAATTGCTCTCCGAAGCCTATCAAACAGATCATCAATCTATGGAAGCGGATACTTATTCTAAATAGTCACCCTGTTCAACTCCCGATAGTCAATGCACATTCTCATTGACCCATCCTTCTTCTTCACTACCAACGCTGATGCTCCCCACAGTGAAGAACTCGGTCTAATGAATCCTTTACCCAGCAATTCCTCAATCTGCTTCTTAACTTTATCCTGCTCTACAGGTGCCATCCTGTATGGAGCCTTAGAAATTGGAGCACTTCTCGGCTGAACATTAATACATAACTCAACGTCTAGCTGCGACGGCAATCCCGGTAAATCTTTCAAGAATACCGTAGGAAAATTCCTGACAACTGGAATGCCTTTGACTTCATCTGAAATCATCAACTTAGATACCATTGCAGTCACTTTCGGGTCTTTCCTCTTCCCTTGAAAAGTCACTGCGGGAACTCCTGGTGCTTTCACCAACACCTTTTTCTTTTTGCATTCAATTGTGGCATCATATATTGCCATCCAATCAATGTCCACCATCACATCCACACACATGAATTGCAGTAAGATCAATGTCAAATAATCTCCCACCAATCTCGATATCACAACCCTCGTAATATCGATTAGCAATCAATTCTTTTCCTGATGGTGTTGCCACTGACAAGACTCTGCCTGGAAATACCTTAGGTTCCACACATAAAACTTTAGCAAAATTGGGCGACACAAATGTATGCGAAGAACCAGTATCAAATAAAACTTTTGCTTTTATTCCATTAATCAAGACAAATCATGTTACATGAAGAATGAGACTCAAATCTCCAATTTATTCTTAAACAAAGTTTTACTTAATACTTCAAATAAATAAATTTAAAATTCTTGCATACCCTGGATCACATCTTCTGAGTTACCCGCATCCTCCTTAGTTAATGCAAACATTCGTCCCTGCCTCTGGAATTTGCTCCCATCCGCACCATCCTTCTTAAATTGCAGGTAGAACAGCTTAGCATGCCCCTCTCGCCCACACTAGAAATAGGTCTGCTTCGCCAGTTTAGGACATGCTGACCTAAAGTGTCTTGCCTCCTACAGTAGTAACAAGCCACCTCTTGAGCTGCGGGTGCCTTCTGCTCTGGCTTACTGAACCTACCATGCTTTAATGGGAAATTCTTGCCACTCTAACTTGCTACTGCTGGCCTCTTGTTTTGGTTCTAGGTCTCCTGCTTCTTCTAGAACTGGTCCATATCTTCCTCTGTCATTGCTGCTCTCCTGACTAGCTTATCAAACCTTCTGATGCCCAACGGTATCATCCACGACCTCAAATTCAGCCTCAAGCCCTGCTCGAATTTCTTGGCCTTCTTCGCTTCATCAATAATCAGCTCTGGTGCATACCTTGATAGCTGGACGAACTTAGTCTCATATTCGCGCATTGACATGTTGTCTTGTTGTAAATTCAAGAATTCCGTTGCCTTCTTCTCTTGAACATCCAGAGGAAATAAACGATCCCTGAACTCCCTAAGAAAAGCTTCTCAAGTCACCTGTTCATTCCCAAAAGTCCTTTTCACTGACTGCCACTAGACGCCAGCATCATTCTCTAACTACATTATAGCCAACTTCACCTTATTGGCCGCCGGGGTTTCCAAAACCTCGAAGACCACTTCCATCTGTCCAATCCAATCATCAGCCTCATTTGGATCAGACTGCCCTTCAAAAATAGGCGGCTTCATCCGCTTGAAGGACTCTACATGCTTAATTGGATCAACATTAACAAGCACAGGTCCAGCTCCTTGATTCTGATTCCGAGCCATATTGGCTGCCATGAACGTGTTCAAGGTCTGGTACACCCTGGCAATTTCCATCTTAATATCGAGTCCAGCCCCATGGGAACCTTCAGCCCCATCACCATTTCCACCATTCCTGGTCCTAGGTCCTGCAATTATACTGAATACTGCAAAATGAGGGAAAAGTTAGATCATCACAACATAACTCATATTCACATCAATACCTCATGGAAAAATCTCAATTATACCCCAAACAATCTCATCTTGTTTTAGTTCTATGTGATACTCACACTCTAATGTCCACACCTAGATACTCACGCTCTATTGTCCACCTAGGTTTATCCTTATACCATGTTTATCATTACTATTGAAGCATGCTCTGATACAAATCTCTGTAGCGCCCCTAATTTCTAATATGATATATCAAAAATACGTGACACATATCCCAGCATCTACCTCAAGGTAATATTAAACATAGCCAAACACAGAAAATTTTTCAACTTTTATTGCACCAAGTCTTTACAAAGCATAGCGGAAAACAAACACCTTGAATTACAATTTCTTTTACAACACATTCTTTTACAAATTGCATAAGCCACATTTTCATTCTACCACATACATGCAAATCCCAAGCTATAGGTACCTACCTATAAAACATGAGGTTAGAGATAACCCTAACCCCAAAAAAACTACAGGGGTTGGCCATAATGGTGTGAGTGACATCAAAAGAAATACAATATAAATAAAACATAAATAATAAAGTCATAATCCACACATATCAATAGTAGTAACGAGTGGAAATGAAATAACAATAAATAAAGCATGAAAACATTTACTGAAACTAAACTAAGTGTCAAGTGTAGGAAAACATAAAACAAACATGCATAAAATCAAGTCAAAAAAAATACAAATGCAGTATGATGACTTTCTAATGCATACTAGTCAGATTCTATGCATTGCATACTACATAGGTCTGGTGCAAGCCCTTATCGTTCTCCACTTAATAGTGTTAGATCCCTTGTTATGCAACTAATCCTACTACGATGACTACTCTGAGATTTAGAAAAGCTGTGAGTATCTATCCCATGTCTCGATAATTTCGGTGGTCAATCTCTATCCACAGATAATTCCAGAGACTATTTCACTCACACCTGGGAATTTTCGAAAATATCCCACACCGCAAGCTATGGCGCCTCATCACACGAATACCCCATGAGCGTTGCCTTGACCCCGATAATTTTGTAGATCAATCACACACCACAGGTAATTCCGGAGACTTTTCACTCACACCTTGATAATTCCAGGAATTATCTTACACCGTAGATCATACTGAGGTCCTATAACCCATGTTTGCACCCATTTCATCATATCACCATCTAGTCATGTCCTTATCTTATTAAGTTAGTTAATTAATTAATTACAAATCTCCTAGAGTTGGTATACCCTACCAGACTTAACTCAACTGATCAACAACAAGGCCCCAACTGGGCAAACTACAAAATCTCAACTGCTGATAACTAGGGTCCCACTCACCCTCTAGAGACTCACAACTAAACTATCAACACCAAATCTTTCTTTAAGACTCTCAATTCCATTATCAATTTGCTCATATTAAGAAAACTTCTTAAAAATCAAAAAATCGAAATCCATCCGAATATGCACAATTTCCAGAACTGAAATGAGATATTAAATCCACTAAATAACTGAGTTTCATATTTGAAGTCGTAGAACAATCACAAAACACCCACATTATGAAATCTATATATATATAGTTGCTTCTTAAAGTAATAGAAATACAAATTTAAACTCTATTACAATCAAAATATAACTCTCTGTAAATTATAGTAATCTCCAGTAAAAACTTCATTTACAACGGTAGTTCGATAATCCATAAGTTCGAAGAATTAATCGTTTAAGAAAACGACGAAAAACTCAACAAAACACTCAGCAAAACAGCTGACGGTCGACTGTCAAAACAGTTCAAAAAGACAGCAGTCGACTGTCAAGCATAATTTGAAATTCCACAACATGGCAGTCGACCGACAATTTGTGTATTGTTCTTGGGCGGTCGACTGTCATGTCCAAAACCACAGCTGTTTAATATTCGTGCACTTTTCACTGATACATCATTAAATCTCTTTGAAAGCATGAATTTGCAATATAAAAATTTCGTAGATGATCAATTACCACTTGTCTAATATACTGGAGTTTATAAAACAAATCAAATTCTTATCAAATTCATAAAAGAGCAATTTTTCATCGAAATTTCTTCAAATCAGGATCTCATGAATTTATATGTATATATGGGTGTACATATATTAGTAAACCATCAAAAATTTTTGTGTTTGAATAGTATAATGTTCAACTCAAATCTCAGTAACAATATGAGTCAAGATTCGGTCAAAAATTTCACAAAAACACCAAAAGTCAAGTTTCGGCTGATTCATGTCAGACCCGAAATATAAAATCCACTTCACTTATTAAAGCTTGATCTTTAAATTCTAAAATTCTTCTTGTACTTGATTAAACACAACTACAACTAGTTATATTAGTTTATCCATGATTACTAGCATCTACAACACCTTCTCATCAAATTTCACCCATCAAAATACCATAACAAATCATATATACAACATACACAGTAAAGAACCCTTCTTTATTCACTTTTATACAACTTACATCATACAATTCATTAAAAAGCACCAAATCAGCAAGAACATGATATAAAGCAACATACCCATGATTTCTATTAGGATGTTTAACATTCTTAAGTCATCTATATAGAATTTTAATATCAATAGCATAGTTTTCATGGAAAGATTCAATCTTTATTCATCCATCCATCAACAATTCAGTATATCATCATACAATCTTCTAACATGCTTTCTAATAGACAAATCATCACATACAATATGCATAGAACAGTAAGAAAGCAAACATATGTCACTCACCTTATTGAAGAATCAACCGAAATAATAAAGAGAATAAGAAAAGTCCTTCATTTCGCAAGAAATCCAAAATCCTCGCTTCGAAACTCCAAGAAATCAATAATTCAGAAAACCCTTCGTTTTTTGCAGCAAAGAGACGGCTGCAACTTTTTTTTAATAGGCCGGAATTCAGGGTATTAGGGTTTTGAGAAATTTTTTTAAATTATCCCTTTAGAATCTATCTATATAAATCTTTATACTATGAATTTAGATTAACCAATTCAATTGAGATTTAAAATAAAAAATAACTACCCTGATCTGGCTGTCACTGGTTTCAAGTCTAGAAAAATAAATTTTGTAATTTTTGCCTCTAAGTGGCAATTTTGCAAAAAGACCATTCTTTAACAAATTTGCGAAATAAACCAAATCTATTAGAATGAAAATTAAACTCTTTACCTCTAAGTTGACTAGCAGTCATGCTCAGCCCAGAAAATCAAAATTCTGAAGTTTTCACTCCAAGTGGTAACTTTGCACAAAAGCCCAATTTTTTGAAATATTTGCAAATATACCAAATAAATATCAAAAAAATCCAAAAAATTCATAAATAATACCTACTAATAAATATTAGGTTTCTTCAAAATAATTTCTGACTTTGAACTTCCCAAGAAAATATTTGCACGTGTAAAAAGATAAATTTCAGAAAAATATTTATTAAATCACAAAAAATCATTTTAATTCATTTATTAATCCCAAAAAAATTATTTAAAAATCTAGGGTGTTACAGAAATATATATAAATAATCAAAATTCAAAAATACGTAGGATATGTATATTAAAATACGCTACGGATGTTACCTGTAATGGTACAAAATACACGTGCGTAACACTTGTGGGCAAAATTGTTATAACTCAATTTTGTGGGGTATTACACTTACATCATATTACTAGCAATTATACACTATTCACCACTAGAACTCTACTGACCTCTTTATCACCATCATTGTAACCCCTGTTTTCGCAAATACACATTTTCTTTATTTAAAATCTTTGTAAATTATTTTCTGCTTTCAAATTCTTTTGTTAAAATGTATTGTTGTATCTTCTATTAAAATATATTTTTAATCAATAATTTAAATCGTAGCTATTTTTTCAATGATTTTTATACTGAAATACAAACCTTATTAGTATGGTTGTTATTACTATTCTTCAGTGTTATTATTATTACGGTTAATTTTATTTTTATTATTGTTACTATGATTATTGTTATTATTTTTATTATTATAATAACTTTGATTGTCTATTTAAAAATCCATTTATATTGTTATTTTTATTAGTAGTTATTTCAAATTATTTCCATATTGTTGTACAAAATATATTTTTGGTTATATAATCCTACCTTTTATTGGTTATTTATTTTTCTATTAGTTTTTAAAAACCCCTTCAACCCATTAATACCCAGTAAACTACCCATTGCCCATTATATTATACCCCTATATACCTTCAGCCATCACCACTTCACCTAAACCCTAACCTAATACATCCTACCCTATATATATATATATATATATATATATATATATATATATATATATATATATATATATTCATAAACCCCCCTGTTTAACCTAACCTAGCTGCTATTTTATATTCATTCCCTACCTTCTTTAACCCTAGCCTGCACCCCCTGTGCTCCTCCCCCGTTCTCTCATCTCCCAACCGCCCTGTCACCCTGCATCTCCCGATCGTCTCCTCATCCCGTTCTACCTACCCTCAGTCCTCCTGCTGTGCGCCTCCCCTGTCGCGAGCTCCCCGCTACGTCATCAGTCACCCGCAGCCATCGTCAGCCTCTTCGCGATAGCACCCTCCTACAGTGCCTCCCTCCATCGACATGCCGCAGCGCCGTCCCTCCTGCGTCGCCAGCAACAGCCCGACAGCGCGACCTCTCGCGCTGCCCCTCCAGTGATGTGCACCCCCTGCTCTCCCAACTCTTTCCCCCCTGGCTTCTTCCTCCAACTGCACTGCCCTCGTTTCCCTGTGCGCCTCTAGCAGCCCCAACGCACCCACCTCTGTGTCGCCCTGCAGCCGTGACGCCACAGCAGCCCTCGCGTCGCCCTGTGCTTCTGTCGATAGTATAGCAGCGTTGTCTCCCTACCTATGCTGCATGCTTCTCCCGGCGCCGTCGGCCTTGCCCCCTGGCTCTGTTGGTTTTGATCAAGTGTTTTTTTTGGGCCGCCGATCATCATGATCATCATCATCATGCTTGATTGAATATGGGTCATCGATCTCCTTTTGATCATCATGATCTCCATCAATCTTAAGCTGGCTGTCCGATTGCCATCCCAATTGTGAGCTTCATCATCATCCATCATCATCTTTGTATTCTGGCTGTCCGATCTGATTCGATCATCTCGATCTTGATCTCTTGATCTTGGCCGTCCGATCTTGTTGATATTGATCATCACTCTAGGATATAGCCGTTGGATTTCTTGATCTTCATCATCTTGATCATCCTCTTGATCATCGAGATCCGTGCTTGGTGTTCGTGATTACGATTGTGATAGTGTGTTCGTGATTGGTTCGTGATTCGTTCGTCGTGTTCGTGCCCGAGAATCCGTTCCCGTTATTCTTGCTCTTGCTCCGTTCACATCGTTGTCTCTCAGGCAAGTAACTTGTATTCTTTTCTTTGTGTAATACAAGTACTAAATACCGCATGTAGTGCAGTTGTGTTCTAGAAAAAATTCTCGTATCTTGTCTTTATAATGTTGTCCCGCCTGTAGTTGCCTCATTACACTCATGACATGAAATAACTTAGGGATAACCACTTCTTGTTGTGTACATGCATGTTGTTCGTATGATATCGTGTGCTTAGTTGTGTTAGTAGTAATATAACTTGTTGTAGACATGCTAAATACCCTATACCATGTTGCTTGGACACCTTGTACACCATATTTCATGTTTGGTTATGTTTTGGATTAGTTTCGTATGGACTAGTTGATTTTGTGCATGAAGGATATTTTCTGTTTTGCTAGTTTTCCGTTTTTGATCAGTATTGTAGACCCTACTAAGGTAATTATATGAAAATTATTTGTGAATATGAATTATAGAAAATTCTGTCTACTTTTCAGATTTTCTGATAGATCTCAGTTTCGATTTATGAGTTTCGAGTTATGACTATTTTACTACAGATGTGTTTAAAATTATAGATCCAGTTTTATATGAATTCTGTATGGCTATTTATTTTCCTGTTTACCTGTATCTGTTACCTGTTTACCTGTATCTGTTATCTGACATCTGTTATCTGTATATCTATCTGTACACCATCTAACAATTGACATCTGTTATCTGTTTACCTGTCTGCATGATACTTGACATCTGTTACATATCACCAGAACATGTTAGTATAGCATGTTACTTGGTTTTGTTTTCTGATTCATGTTAGACATTCTGTTTTTCTCTGTTATATCTATTCCATGCTATATTTGTTTCTGTTATTATTTATATCTGTTTATTTTCCCTGTACTTGTGTCTGCACTACAAGCGGCCCGTAACTTGCATTGACAGGAATTTGTTTTCTTTTTCCTCTTCCTGCAATTTATTAAATTGCAGATCTTGGAGATCAGCTGCCCGATGGAGTAGGTGATCTGAGATTCTAGATGCTGGAGTTCTTGCTACTATTATTATTATTTTCCTGTTGCTTATTTTTGAACAATTGTATCTGTTACTTGAATTTTTTTGTATTAGGCAATGTGACCCAGGATTATTGATTTATTCAGATCTGATTTATTTGAGATTATTATATTTTATTTCAAATAAATTCTGTTGGTATATTGATTCATATATGCATGCGTAGTTGACTTCTTTTGCTTCCGACTCTAATTATTCCTGTGAAATATTGTAAAGATCCTGACAGCTTATGGATGATGAAAATCATTCGCTGGGCTTAGTCACGTATCCGTATTCCATATTTCCTTTTTGGGAAGCGAGGCGTGACAATCACTATACATTGCCGACGGCTCACTACTTTACACTACACACTCAGGATCCATACACACTCCCACTCTCACCTTGCCTTTCGTCCTTTATGTGGCACATTTATCCATGAACCTTATTTCCATTAGTGCTCTATGTGATAGTGATCTTACTGTTTCTTTTACTTCTTTGGGATGCTTCATTCAGGATCCTCAGACTGGTCACACGATTGGACGTGCTAGCAGACATGGACGTTTATGTCACCAAGATTTTCCTTATACTCATAATTCTATTTCTAATTGGTGTCGTTAGTTCTGATGCCGACTTGTGGCACAGACGCTTAGGTTATGTTAATGAGTCTCATTTGAAAATTTTAGTTCGTAGTGGCGTTCTTGGCAATTTTACTTTCACTTCGATATCTGTTTTAAGGGGTCGGCATCGGTCGGTATCCGACATAATATGGACCATCCACCACCGATCCGAAGAAGATCGATTTTTTAATTTTCTCATCCGCAACAAATCCGAGCTTTAATTGGATCGGTTTCCATCGAAGACGATTAAGCTCGGTTTGGATTGAATTGGATGGTCTGTTTGGCGTGCTACTTTTCACCTCCAAAATCATTCACAATTTCGTTGAAATTTAAAAGATCAACTTTAATCAAACTTAAGAAACAATTTGCAATTTGTTGTTCAAAAATGAATTTAAAATGAAGATTCAGAAAACCACAAGCTGCTAATGAATTTTACACTAATTGTTTGAGATGGTGACGTTTAAACCAGTGAGATACACGGCTTTTTCACATGCATACTTCTATAATCTTAGTTTATATCCATAAAAGGAATATCAATAACTATAACTAATTGAATTTCAGGTACAATAAAAAAGATTTAGAAAACAATTTCTGCTTGACTTGATTAAAGTAACTACTAAATTTTACATCAACTTCATGATTCTATTAAGTTGGGCCAAACTATAAATCAAGCATTTCTCATCAACATAACACACAGGATTATGGAGAATCAAAATATAGGTAGAACAACTGCTCAGTTTGTATTAAAGAAATTAAAGAAGATTGTTTGTATCTCCAAGAAAATGAGAAATGAATGTTTGTATATTCAAGAAACTAAAGGAGAACTAGATTTTTTATGGACTAATGCACAGAGGTACGGTCGGTTCGGTTTCATCGATTATTTGAAAGCCCCATCCAACATCCGAACCAATCCAGAAACGACCGGGCCAACCCAAACCCCCAATTGGTTCGGTTAAAAACTGGTCGGTTCGGGTTGGATTGGTCGGTTCGGATAATAGTTGTCCACTCCTAATCTGTTTGTCAGGGTTGTAAGTTGGCAAAACACTTAGCCCTCCCTTTTAGGAATAAAAGTACTTCTCAGTCCACTCATGCTTTTCAACTTATTCACTCTGACATATGTGGACCATCTCCTACGCCTTCCCAAAAAGGTTACCTCTATTATGTTAGTTTCATTGATGACTTTACTCTACACACATGGGTGTTTCTTATGCACCAACGCTCTGATATACCTGACATTTGCCAGTTCTTTACGAATATGGTTCATACTCAGTTCGGTGTGCGTATCCAAACCTTTCGCTCAGATGGTGCTCATGAGTACACTTCCACAGCTATGAGATCGATCATTCAATCTCATAGTACACTCTTTCTGCAATCATGCCTTCACACACATGAGAAAAATGATATAGCTGAACGCAAGCTTCGTCACATCCTTAAGACGACTCGCGCTCTTCTACTCTCATCTTCTGTTCCTCGGTCTTTCTAGGCTGAAGCTGTCTTGACGTATGTCAGTCTCATTAACATCACTCTTCATCTGCCCTATCTGGAACCACCCCTTACGAGGCTCTTCATCACTCCACACTGGACTACAGCATGCTCCGTACTTTTGGGTGTACCTGTTACATCATTCTCCCTCCCACTGAGCACACAACGCTCAGTGCCCGAGCTGCTAAGTGCGTCCATCTAGGTCTCAACCAGAGCTTATATATAGTTTTTTTTGATCCTGTAGCAGGTCGTCTTCATATTTTCCGCCATGTCTCCTTTGTGGAAGACTCTCCCTATTACTTGAATTCTCCCGAAGATGCTAGTTTTCTCGACTCCCAAGTTGTTAGGCAAACCATACCTTCACGCATTTCATTTGATCCCACTCCTTTGACTCCTATTATTCCTCCTACGGATACACCATTCACATCCCCACAGCATCGTACACCCACCCCACCTGCATCACCACAACTTCATGCACCCACCCAATCTACATCCCCACTGCTGCATGTACCTACCCCACCGACCTCACCTCCACACCATGTCCATCCACCCCCAGTCTGTCTGTAACACCCTGTAGTTTTCAAAATATAATATATATAGTATATACATATATAAGTTGAAAGTATAGTTGAAAGTATAAAGAAAGGTTGGCTGTTTGATATATACTTGATGGTATTATATGAAATGTATTAAATCAAAGGAGGGGCCCACGTTGAATGCTATTGCTGTGAATGCAAAGCTACTACTTTGAAGAATGCCTTGACGTGGCATTGGATCAATAGGGGCCCACCTGAGAAGAGAGTAGGGATTTAATCCCATATCGGTAAGTAAAGTAAATAAAATAATATATAAATAATATAGCCTGTGATCAAGAGTCACCTAATCGGTTAACCAACTTTTGAGAGGCAGCCTGTGGTGGGCAGTTGTACTACATAGTATCTAATTTGTCATATAAATTGTATAAATTGTCTGAGCTAGGAGCAGGGGCGTTACAAATGGTATCAGAGCCGATTTTCGACACCGGGTGTGGGGCATGTCTATATAGTCGGGCGATGTACTCCGCCCGTACTCAGCGAGGCCGCTGATTTCTGAAAGGGGGGGGGGGTGTAACACCCTGTAGTTTTCAAAATATAATATATATAGTATATATATAAGTCGAAAGTATAGTTGAAAGTATAAAGAAAGGTTGGCTGTTTGATATATACTTGATGGTATTATACGAAATGTATTAAATCAAAGGAAGGGGCCCATGTTGAATGCTATTGTGTGAATGCAAAGCTATTACTTTGAAGAATGCCTTGATGTGGCATTGGATCAATAGGGGCCCACCTGAGAAGAGAGTAGGGATTTAATCCCATATCGGTAAGTAAAGTAAATAAAATAATATATAAATAATATAGCCTGTGATCAAGTGTAACACCCCGAATTCCAAAACAGACTGAATTCGAAGTTCCACAGGATCTTTACACTTCTTTCGTACAATTTTACAAGGAAATAAAAACTTTTTGCTACATCAGAGTTTACACTTACATTACATATTTACAACGGACGCAATTTTACAACAAATACATGAATTGAAATGTATAACACTTGGATCATTTTTTTAATCAGCATAAAAACTGTGGGCTACAACCGACGAAATATTATACACGGCTATCCTCTCTATACCGAAACAAGTATAACAATTCTCAAATGCTTAAACAAACCACAAACTTGTTCACAAACAAAACTACAAGGGACTATCCTATAAATATCGTGCTGTGCGGTGCGCTTAGTCCTTAATACAGTTATTTATATTAGATGACACTAATGCGCACTTGTTCAGATTTTATGCATCCCATACTACATAGGTCTGAGGGCAAGCCCTTAACCGTTCTTCATCTTGTAAGGTTCAATCCCTCTCATGTCTTAAACTACTACTGTAACTACGATAAGTATTCTAGATGTTCTATGAGTTACGAGCTCATGTCCAGACAACCTGGAGGGGAATCCCACGTCATGTCACGATGCATCGTGAAGAACCTATGGACAATTCAGCCTCCGTCATGGGACATGACACCACCTGTAGTCACCAAACACCCCACAAGCGTCGCTTGCAGTACGGACTCCTAGAGACATATCCACATCATGTCACAACGCATCGTGAAGACAGCCTGTGAATACTCTCACACCGTAGCTCCGAGACCCTTATACTCGTGTTTTTCTTTTATTTTCATCACCTCTTCACTATGTATCTAATCCTTAGTTATTTGAATCATGAACAAAATCAATTCTCTAGAGTTAGCCTTTCCACTATACTGGTCTTAATCATCTATTCAGGCATGACCCAATCTTGGTCTTTTCATCTCAAATTTCATTTCAACATATCTCTTTTCAATGCCGGTATGAGACTTAACTACATTATAGTTCTCAATTTCAATTCACAATCACAAAATCGAGTTTTCACAGTCATAAAGTCTTTTTCATGATTAACATAAATTTTCCTTTCATGTTCATAGCATTTGTATATTCATGCTCATAAAAACTTTCATAATTCATCATAACATTCAATTTCACTTTCATGTACAAACTCATGCATAAACAATAGAATCCGTTTTTCTAACTTGTCACATTCATAGCTCATTCAACCACCATGAAATTACCGTACTGTCATTTTCAAAAATTTACAATCTCATTGCCAAAACTCATTTCAAAACTCTTTTAAATAAGGCATGTATTTTTCTTTATTCAATTTAAACTAATAAAACTAATAAGTTCTTACTTGCCAAAAATAGTCTCAAATCCTTATTCATACTGGGTCACAGGTTATAGAAAGTTCTTTCACGAAAATCCAGATATTAGTTGAAACTTTAGGGCAGTCGACTGTTAGGACATGGACAGTCGGCTGTTCTGTGAGGATTTACAACTCAAAAATCAATGGTCAGGGTAGTCGAATGTCATAGTGTAGTCGGTGGACTGATCCACAAGGGTTTGAACTCGAAAACAAATAATCAGGACGGTCGACTGTTGAATATAACTGGTCGAATGTTCCGCAAAGAATTGAACTCGAAAACAAATACTCTGTGCAGTCGACTGTTTCATTATAATCGGTCGACTGATGCTACTAGATTTTTCAAATTCTAAAAATGTTTTTAGTTCTTTTTCTTCTCTTTTCAAGTCAGAAATTTCCAGATTTCAAAATGTATAAGATTACAGCAAGCTAGTACTTTTATAATCATTATTTACTAATAAAACATGCATTTTTGATCTTATTTTATGTTCTATGTCTATAATTTCGACATTGGGAACAAATCATAGTTGCACACATTTTGAAATATAAATTTTTACAAAAATATTTCATTCCTTTTTTTTTCATTTATTAATACATCACATTAACTTAGAACATCAAAAATTTCCTTTCTTGCTACGATGAGATCACTCATGACAATTAAGCAAATCAATTTCACATGAAGCATTCAATTTTGTCTTATATATATAGATATCCTTCCCACAACATGGTTCTTTAATATCTAGCATGGCAAAACATGATATCTTCTAGCATTTTAACTCATAATTTATCAACTAGCAATCACTTCAGCACACATCTTCTAAATTACTAACTCATCTCTACATAAGCAACCATAGGCCAATTTCACTTCAGTTTTCATTAACAATTCTATCAAAACATTCCTAGCATGGTATCTAGCTTTAGAAGCATGAGAAACACCCACCTTATATGGAGAGAAAAATCCAAAGAACTTCTAGAGAATCTCCAACAACGAATGAACAAGGCCTTCTCCTCCTAGATCAATCGCCAAGTTGTGCCTCCCTTATAGTGATGCAAGCAACCCGAGCCTTCCTCTTCTTGATCCTTGAAAATGCCGGCCTCCTCCTTGGATGAAGAACACAATAGCACACAATCTCACAATTCCTCAACTTTTTGCCTCACTAAAATTACTTCTCTTTCTTTTCTTTCTATTCTTTTCTTTCAAAAATTCTAAGTGTGAGAATGAAGAGTATAGGGAGGGGTATTTATACAAAATTTTAGGATGAATGTAGGGCTAGGATTAGATCCAATGGTTAGAGATCAATGGTCTAGATGAACTAGGGAGTTATGAAAACTACCCATGATGAACAACCACCTCTCCACTACTTCCATCACTCCCATTCCTCCATCTACAATCCGGCCTACAGGGGAAAGTGTGCAATGCACACCCTAGTGCTTGCACGTGCCACCTAGTGTCCCCATTTACAAATTTGTTCATGTGATAAATTTAATTGTCCATGAAATGAGTCTACACTACAAGTTAGACCATTTCAAAAGAAAATTAAAGTAAATGGGCTCACTAATGAGCCAAACTAACCATGGGCTCAAAATAATTAAATAATTAATAAATATAGTGGGCTTAAAAAGGACAATTAGGCCTAGATTTAAATTAGGCTTTTAAAGAGAATAATTTTAGAAAAATAAAGAGAACAATTACGATATAAAAATGTTTCATACGAGAAATTATACAAATGAAATCATACGTGCACAACACGTAAAAATCACAAAATCTCATAAATCAATTCTAGGGTGTTACATCAAGAGTCACCTAATCGGTTAACCAACTTTTGAGAGGCATCTTGTGGTGGGCAGTTGTACTACATAGTATCTAATCTGTCTTATAAATTGTATAAATTGTCTAAGCTAGGGGCTTGGGCATTACACCGTCTGTCTACACGTTCTACTTTGGGCATCCCACCGGCACGTTATACACCCGATGCCACTGGTCCTTCTGACCAGTTTGACTTTGCCACCCTAGCTTACTACTCACCATAATTTCATGCATATCTCACTGCCATTCACTCCATCCATGAGCCCAAAACCTATCAGGAAGCAATTCGATATCCTGAGTGGCAGAATGCTATTTTAGAAGAGTTCAGTGAATTTGACACTTGAGATGTTGTTCCACTGCCTTGTGGGCGTCCGACCTGTTAGCTGCAAGTGGATCTTCAAGGTCAAATATCAACCTGATGGTTCCTTTGAGCGGCACAAGGCTCGCCTAGTTGCTCGAGGATTTACTCAGGAGCATAACATTGATTATGATGAGATTTTTGCCCCGGTTGCACAGATGACTACAGTTCGCACTCTTCTTGTTGTTGCTGCAATTCGTCAGTGACCATTATACCAGATGGACGTGAAGAATGCCTTTCTTCATGGTACCTTGTCTGAGGTTGTTTACATGTATCCTCGTCATGTTTGCCGACTGCGTCGAGCTATATATGGTCTGAAACAGGTCCCTCGAGCCTGGTTTGAGTATTTTCGCAGTGTCATCACCCATGATGGTTTTAGTCAGAGTTCACATGACCACTCTATGTTTATGCGATCATCACTGCAGGGGCGGGCCCTCCTATTATTATATGTTGATGATATGATTATTACTTAAGATGATTTCGAAGGCATTGCATTCACCAAGACATACCTTCTCCAGCAGTTCCATATGAAAGATCTTGGTAGATTACGCTATTTTCTGGGTCTAGAAATTGCTCATGGATCTCGGGGGATATTTCTTTCTCAACAGAAATACACATCATATATTATCTCTGCTACATGTCTCTCTGACAGTCGATCAGCCGACTCCCTTAGAGCTTCATGTGAAGCTTCGTTCTAAGGTGGTGAGCTCCTTCCCGACCCCACTAGATACAAACAGATTGTCGGACAGCTTGTCTACTTATGCATAACTAGACCAGATATTGCTCATGCAGTCAGTGTTGTTAGTCAGTTTGTTTTTGCTCCTACATCATTTCACTATAGTGTTCTTCTTCAAATCCTCAGATATCTTTGGGGCACTGTCACTTGCTCATTATTCATGTCGTCTACTTCCAAACTTGAGCTCAGTGCATATTCTGATTCAGATTGGGCAGGTGATCTACCACCAGACGGTCTACCACAGGTTTCTGTCTATTTCTTGGTGATCCGCTGATCTCATGGCAAAGCAAGAAACAGGTAGTTATTGCTTCTTCTTCCACCGAAGCTGAGTACAGAGCAATGTCAGCTACTACTAGAGAGATTGTTCATGTTCGTTGGTTGTTATCAAATATGGGTGTCACGCTTACAGGAGCTACTCCTCTTCATTGTGATAACCGGAGTGCACATTGCAAGCAACCCAGTTTTCCATGAACGAATGAAGCACATAAAGATAAATTGCCACTATGTTCATGAGTGCTTTGAAGTAGGGACCATTTCACTTCAGTCTATTACCTCTTTACAGCAGACAACAGACTTCTTCACCAAATCACAGACTGTTCAGAGACTTCGTTACTTGGTCAGGCAAACTCACACTGTTCGACCCACTGTGAGTTTGAGAGGGGGTGTTAGATATTGCAATATATGAATTTAGTCCCATATCAAGGTTATGTATCAGTTTTGTATTCAATTTCTTCCTATATATAGAAGACATTGTACTCAGTCAAATAATCCAATATCTATTCCACAATCTCTATGTTAATCTTAACATTAATAAATAAAACATGCAGAGTCTTGGTGATATGTAATTCTCTGAGGAGATATTTTATGCACGTAATTAGTTGTACAATAATTACATTTCTCTAATTCCTTATCTTCTGAGATTGACCTTCTGAATTTGAAGTTTGAATTTCTAAAAGATTTGAATAAGCCTTTTATATCCTACTTTCCCTCCACTTTCTTCATTCTAAAATAGAGAAGATAAAGAGATAGACCTTTTTACTTAATTATGTAGTTATAATTATAACTAGTATAATAATGTGCAATATTGCACATAATTCTTTAAAAATGAGAAAAATAACAAAACTATTTTTAAAAAAAATCATCCAATAACATCAATACAATATTGCATGATTTTTTATGTTTGATTGGGAGGCAAAATCCCAGTTTAAAATTTGGATAAGGGGGGAAACCTGGTACATTTCCTCTCCTGTCTTTCTTTGTATCTTAGCATAATATATTGTATAGACTAGTAGTATATAGTATAATCATGTGCATATATTGCATAGAATTTTTCAAAAATGAGAAAATAAGTAAACTATTTCTGAAAAATTTATCTAATAATATCTAGTACTCGATTTTTTAGGTTGACTAAAGAATATGATTACAATTCAAAATTTTGATGGAGATAGAGTGGGAGATTGTCTCCTAAATTTGCTCTCCTTTTTTTTTGTTTTAAAAAGAGAAAAAAAAAAAGAAAAATCCTATACAAAAATTATCTTAGCATAATATGTTGTATAGATATATTGAATAGATAGTTGAATTTTTTCCCAAAACGACCCATTTTTGCAAAGTTTTTCCCAAACCGCCCTACTTTTTTTTTATTTCCCAAAGCGCCCTACTCGGTCTTCCAAAGACCGAGTCTAGTGCAAATAGACTCGGTCTTTGAAAGACCGAGTCTTGCGCTTTGAAAAATCAAATAGCAAGACTCGGTCTTTCGAGTCTATTTGCACTAGACTCGGTCTTTGAAAGACCGAGTCTTGGACTCTTGCGTTTTTAACAACGCAGATCCCCTTTCTTCTTCTTCTCGACTATTGAGAGTTTTTTTTCCTTCTTCGCTCTTTCCCTCAGCGAATCCATCGTACTCGACAATTTTTTGTTCGATTACTCCCTTAATAGATCGTTAAACTTCCCAAAACCAATTACTCTATAATCCAATTTCGATTTTCCCCAATCCTATTCCCCAAAATTGATTATTTCTTAAAACCCTAAACCCCGAATACCCAATTTCGTAGACCTCGCCAATTTCGTCTTCGTCTTTGGAAGATTTCGGTTGTAGGATCTTGCTCTTCTCGCCAATTTCGTCTTCGTCTTTGGATTCTCCTACTTGTAAGGTATATTTCTTAAGCTTTGGATTCGTCTTCGTCTTTGGAAAATTTGTGTTACTGTCGATGCTATTGTGAAATTGATGAGTTGAATTTGACTTATTATTGACAATGTAGAGTAGTTATTGTTGTTATTTTTACTTGTTCAAAAGTTGAAGTAAAATCTCACTTGTTCAAAAGTTCAATCTCACTTGTTCAAAAGTTGGAGTAAAATAAGATTGTTCAATATCAATCAATTCAACAGTCAAATCTCACTTGTTCAAAAGTTGAAGTATTAAAAGTTGTTATTTTTACTTGTTCAAAAGTTGAAGTAAAATCTCACTTGTTCAAAAGTTCAATCTCACTTGTTCAAAAGTTGAAGTAAAATAAGATTGTTCAATATCAATCAATGACACTTAGGCGTTTCTTAATTTTGTATAGAATTCCATATAGTATTTGTTGAATCTAGTTTTTTAGAATTTTACAGAATCTAGGTTTATGTATTGAATTTGTTGAATTTGTTATACTCTAGTTTTTTGCTAAAATTAGAGAATCAACGATATTGTTATATAGAATTTATTTTTATATGTAGGTTATGTATAGTTAATAACATTTTTGTTGATGTTGTAGGATTTGTAGTCTATTGTAAATGGCACGCACAAGGGGTAACATGGAGGTAGGAGAAAGTAGTAGACCTCCACGTGGCGATAGAGTACGTACTCGCGGTGGACGTGATCGTGGTCGTGGACGTGGTCGTGCTCCTACCGAGGCTACTAATGTAAGTAATTAAATGTTGATTCTAATAGAATTGTATTACATTTCGGTCTATTGATGTAAATGTTATTGTTATGTAGGTTGAATTCAATCCAAATGAGGCGGGCACTTCTTCTTCAGTCCCTTCGTCGTTCTATATCCCTTCTGGAGGCCCCGGACCACTCGATCCTTCACTTCTCACTCTCCAGTCGTTGCATCGATCGCAGAATGTTTGGAACGGCGAGGCTACGGAGTGCCGCTTTAGGACTGGTCATCTGCTACCTGTGCACCCACGTATACACGAGATACTAAGAGATTGTGGGTTCTATGGTATTGCCATGATGACATCCATCAAGTGCGATCGTCCACTTTTGGAAGCACTGCTTGAAAGATGGAGGCCCGAGACACACTCATTTCACCTGCCAGTCGGGGAGATGACGGTGACTCTACAAGACGTTGCCATACTAACCGCGCTTCCAATCGATGGAGAAGCAGTCACAGGATCGATGGACTTCGACCCAGTGTATATAGTGGAGGAGTACTTAGGGGTTGAAGTGGAAGCCGGTGCGATAAATGGAAAATTTATCCGTCTAAAGTGGTTGAAGGACACGTTTAAAGATAGATTGAATGACGGTTCAACTGCAGCGGAGGTGGAGTGCTACTGTAGGGCATATATTCTAACGCTATTCGGCACGGTCTTGTTTCCAAGTTCGACCGGGAATACCGTAGCACTGATGTTCTTGCCCTTAATCGCCGATCTAGGTAGGGTCAGCCGTTACAGTTGGGGCAGTGCAATACTATCGTCACTGTATCGGAGTCTGTGTCTGTGCAGTATAGGTTCGAACCAAATGAATGGACCTCTAATTTTACTGCAGATATGGAGTTGGGAGCGGATTCACGTAGGTCGGCTCGTAGTACGGATCCAATCTCAACATTGGAGAGTTCTTCCTGAAGATATTGACATGCTACCTCCGATCGGTGTGTACTGGACAGGAAAACTGACATGGACAGCCAATCCCAATAGGTGCTTGACATACTACCGCGATGAGCTCGATAGGTTGGCCGCTGACTGTGTGGTGTGGACCCCTTACACAGAGGAGCGACTGATTCGACTGCCACCTATCTGCACGTTCAGGCGTAATTTGTGGCTCACGAAAGCACCGCTAATCAACTTTGGGGTTGTTGAGTTTTACTACCCCAATAGGGTGTTACGCCAGTTTGGTCTTCACCAGGGGATTCAGTTGCCGCGCCATTCAATGCCGAGATGCATAACATCACTAGAATGGGCCGTACACCCGGACACAATTGGGCTACTTGCTTCTTCGATTACGTTCGGAGATGGAATGTTCACCGTTTCGAAGAAATCATCGGTGACATTCCACCCTTCGACCTCTCATTGCATGGGGTGTACATGTCTTGGTACGAGAGAGTCACTAGACGGTTTATTTTCCCACCGTTGTAGACTCCTGCTGGAGTCGTTGTACCGATCCGTCGACCAGGGACCGGACCAGTAGATGAACATTCCGTGAGGTTACCGATGTACCAACCAAAGGGATCCACTATTCATGGCTTTGTAAGTTTTAATGTTTCGTTTTAAAGTTTCAAAGTTTATATATCAATATGTTTTTATATATGTATGTGCATCTAATTCAACTTTTCATGTTTCTCAGTTGATCCAGACTTGGTCCCTTGCCAAGAAATGTGTTTCTATGTTGAATAGCAACATCGCCGATCAGGCGAAGGATACAGTACGGGAGATGTTATCGTGTTGCCGTGCACAAGCTGATCTTGTGGGGGAGGGCGCAACATTAGATGCAATACTGAGGACCCCCACACATCGAACGAGCGGTCGTACTGGTCATCGACGAAAGAGAGTTGTTCATAGGCCCCCACCTCAACCTCAAAGCGATTCAGAATACGAAGAACAAGCAGAGCATGAGATTGAAGGGGATGATGAACAACAAGACGTTGGGGATGAGATTCAAGAAGAGGAGATCCCGTTGTCCGCACTCACACAGGCTACTCCACAACGTCGTAGACGACAACGAAAACCCCCCAACTTCTTCACACCGGACCCTTGACTTATGATGTTTTGTATATGTTAGTTTGTTGTAATATTTTTTTAATTTGGTAGTTGTTGTGATATTTTAAACTATTTTGATTTTGTAGTTTTTTTTTAAAATGTTCTTCTGTTTGTGATGAAGTTATTAATATTGTTGATGTGGTCGTGAAGATGATATTAACAACATTGTTGATGTGGTTGAGATGTGGTTGTGAAGTAGATGTGGTTGTGAAGATGTTGTGTTTGTGGTTGTGATGATAATATTGTCGAATAAGATATAGATGGAGGTAGAGAGTTGTGGTTTGTTGTGGTGGTCTTATTTTGTGTTAAGTTGGTGTGGAGTGGTGGAATTTTGGTACTGAGTTGGTGGAATTTTGGTAAGTTGAAGTTCAGATTGTGTTTGTAAGTTGGAGTGGTGGAATTTTGGAATTTTGGTACTGAGCTGGAGTGGTGGTCTTATCAGTATGCTTGTGTTTGTAAGTTGGTGGAATTTTGGAGTTCATATTTTGGTTGTGAAGAAAGAAAGAAAGTGGTTTGTTGTGTTGGAATTTTGAGTGTGGTAGTGATGATGGGTTTTGATGCCCATGTTGGAATTTTGAGTTGTTTGATGGGTATTTGCCGTTTTTAAGGTTGATTTGTGAAGATGAGATTGTTGTGGAAGTTGAAGTGGTTGTGAAAAATGATGTTGTTGTGTTGGTTAATGATGTTGTTGTTGTGTTGTTGTTGCGAAAGATGTTAAAACACTCAGCATCTGGTTGTAGCAAAAAAAAACACTCAGTATCAAGACTCGGTCCTTCAAAGACCGAGCTTAATACAACTAAACTCGGTCTTTGAAAGACCGAGTCTTGTTGCTGAGTGTTTTTTTTGCTATCAGACTCAAGACTCGGTCTTTCAAAGATCGAGTCTAGTTATATTAAGCTCGGTCTTTGAAAGACCGAGTCTTGAGTTCAACATACTCCAGAGCTCTCTAGAAACTTGTGAACATCACAGTCGGTCTTTCAAAGACCGTTCTAAAAACACCTAGACTCGGTCTTTGAAAGACCGAGTCTTCAATCTGTGAATTTTTGATTGAAGACTCGGTCTTTCAAAGACCGAGTCTAGTTGTTTTTAGAACGGTCTTTGAAAGACCGACTGTGATGTTCACAAGTTTCCAGAGAGCTGCTTGGGCTCTGGAGTCTACTGAACTCAAGACTCGGTCTTTCAAAGACCGAGCTTAATACAACTAGACTCGGTCTTTGAAAGACCGAGTCTTGAGTCTGATAGCAAAAAAAAACACTCAGCAACAAGACTCGGTCTTTCAAAGACCGAGTCTAGTTGTATTAAGCTCGGTCTTTGAAAGACCGAGTCTTGATACTGAGTGTTTTTTTTTGCTACAGCCAGATGCTGAGTGTTTTAACATCTTTCAAATCCTCTCTCCTTTAACCAACACAACAACATCATCTTCTCAAATCAACCCCTTTCATTCTTCACAACAAACTTCACAAGATTCTTTAAAACAATCTTCAGATTCATTGAAACAAGCATTCTCAATAACAAACCACAACTATCTTCACAACATCAAACCACAACTATCCAAACTAAGTGTTCATTTCGAAATAAATATTACAAACACAATAGGAAGCATAGAATCAAATTTTAATTGTTTTGAGATGCTCTGTTAGTACATCGACGCTTGTTGTGTCCTTCCAACCCGCACCTTGAACATTTCATTCTTGTACCCCTGCTAGAACTATCTCTCACATCCATATCGTTGCGTATTCTCGTGGATTTAGGCCGGCCTTTCCGTGAACGTCGCAAACTAGAATCTGGTACAAGTCGTGTACCGTCGATAGTAGGCCAATATGCTTCATCTAGAATAGGACTGAACACAGGAGCCCAAGTTTGTGCTAATGACGTGATAAGGTAAAATTTATCAACATAAGGCTTGTGATCGATTGCACGATATGCACAGGCTGCTAATACATGAGAACAGGGAATATGATATAGATGAAACTTCATACATGTGCATGTTTTCGTACCCAAATTCACGGTGTGCAAGTTCCCACCCTTCCGTTCTCTATTTACCATGCGTATACCCGTTTTGACGGAAAAAACTCCAGGCTGATGATGAAACATTGTAACCACATGTTGATTTGCTCTTTCACGGCGACTATCAATCAAATCAAGTACACTTTTAGCAAAAATCTTCCCTTCACATAAAAGCTTACTAGCTTCCTGTCGACGAGCAGTAAAGTAAGAGTTGAGATGTAAAAAAATCGTCTCAACAATCGCAGTTACTGGTAAACTACGGACTCCTTTCAGTACTGAATTGAAGCATTCTGACAGGTTCGTAGTCATCATTCCATATCGTCGACCTTCATCTGCATAAAGTGCTCATTTCTCAACCGGCTTCTCTTTCAACCAATTAGCCGCCTCAACATTGACGGTTTCAAGTTCAGCGAGTTTGGCCATGAACTTTTTGGGTTGGTGTTGACAAGCTATAATTTTGGCCTTCTTGCGCAATAAAAATTTACTAAATACTAAAAAAATTTACTAAAAAAATTTGGGGCAAAATGACGCATGCAATATCGATGAAATCCATTCGGTTCGTTCCAAGCTCCGTTTTGCAAATCCATAGCAGACAATATACCAGCATGACGATCCGAGATAACACACAACTCAGTGCGATCGGTGACATAATACCGGATGCAAGTCATAAACCATGTCCACGTATTTATACTCTCTCCATCAACCAATGCAAATGCAAAAGGAAATAAGCAACCATTCGCATCCGGGGAAACAACAATTAGCAAACAACCCTTGTACTTACCGTACAAGTGAGTTCCATCTACACTAATAACCGGTCTGCAAGACTTGAAACCTTCAATCGAAGGACCAAATGCCCAAAATACTCCCTTGAATGTTTCCTCGCTGGGGCTAGACTCATATTTATCCCAGTGGACAACGGTCCCTGAATTTGCTGCTTGAATTGCTGTTAGTAGAAAAGGCAACTTCGTGTATGCTTCTTCACAGGTACCGTACAACCTCTCAATTGCCTTTTGTTTTGCTTTCCAAGCTTTCTTATATGAAATCTGATAATTATATTCTATTTTCACAATCTCAATAATTGCCCCCGGTGATAGAGCAATATCCTTCTTCACCGCACCCACAATCAAATTACTAACAAGGTTAGCATCAATTTTACAGTGGTCTTGATTCAACGTGGAATTCGTACAAGTATGAGAGCCAACTATCTTCTTCACCACAAAATTTCTCCCCCCTTTTGGAACAATAGCTTGTAAGCTCCAAGGGCATCCACCATCACTTACTCCTGGGGGACCTTGTACGATCTCCTCTATTGTACGTTTTCTAGGTGCCATTTTACATTTAGCAGTGTATAGTGACGGTGTTGTTTTCAATGTGACAAATTCACGATGTTTCTTGATAGAATACACCTTCACAGCATGCTGAATGGACTCTTTACTTACAAACTCCTGTCCAACGTAAAATTCGTCTACATTGGATGAACCAGAAGACTCTTGTGGAAATAGGGGGTACTCTAGCAGCTTCAGCCATCTCCTCCGTAACATGAGCATTAACATTAGCATACCTATCAGTAGCTCTCACTTCATTAGAACTGTTGTTCGAAGGATTTACATTTGCTACATCATCATCTTCTTCTCCATCGTCACTTTCTAGACTTTCATCATCGTCTGTTTCTTCCTCTTCTTCTTCATCATCTAATAAGCTGTTGTTAACCACTGCATTTTGAAAAGAGTTCAAATACACTGTCATTTGGAACATAGTCAGGAACCGGTGTAGGTTGGGGGGGGGGGGGGACTCAACATCTGTAGAATCAGCATTTCTTGTATTTGTGAAGGTGTTTTCTTGTGAGGACAGTGGATTTGGTTGTGAAGATTGAGCGGGGTTAGACCTCGTCTACTGTGTAGGTACTACCCGTATGAAGCTTGCACTTGGAATATCATGTGGCTGAACATTCAGATTTTGAATTTGCTGAATATATAACTCTAATGCAGACCAAGCACATTGGGATCAAGTGTCCTAGTAATCAATGACTTCAGTGCATTATCAGTAGGTACGGGACACTGTCATAAAATACTGACCATCTCCTCTTCCTGCTGCGTATCGAGCTAAAATCTTCACATTCCATTGATTCCTATCCCAATTAGTAACTTCATATATTTTCTCAACTAGTTCTTCCAATGTAATGGTACGGGGTACCCAAACTATTTCCGGATCCAACAAACTATAGCAACTATCAATCTTTGGATCACGAATTATTTCACCACCAAAGTATAACCAAATAGGAATCTCAAGATCCATACCTACGTATATTTATTAAAATATGCGAGTTATTATCTAACCACAAACAAAATCTATACCAAATAAAGGCCAATATTCATCATACCTTCACAAGCGTCAAGGATAGAGCCGTAGATATTTGGGTAAAAGAGTTGAAGTTGCTATCCGCTTCAAATTTAGCAAAAATAAAAAATATGGATCTTTCAAAAGAAGGGTTTTGGGTTTTTATAGTGGAGATGGTTAGAGGGTTAGGAAGATATTGGTAAATATATTTAGATTAAGATTAGATTTTGTGGGTAGGAGGTCGCCCTAGATCTAGGAAGATGGGTTAGAGAAATAGAATAGGTTAAAGTAGAGAGAGAGAAGAAGAAGCAAGGGGATCTGCATTGTTAAAAACGCAAGAGTCCAAGACTCGGTCTTTCAAAGACCGAGTCTAGTGCAAATAGAGTCAGTCTTTGAAAGACCGAGTCTTGCTCTTTGATTTTTCAAAGCGCAAGACTCGGTCTTTCAAAGACCGAGTCTATTTGCACCTAGACTCGGTCTTTGAAAGACAGAGTAGGGCACTTTGGGAAATAAAAAAAAAGTAAGGCGGTTTGGAAAAAACTTTACAAAAAGGAGTCGTTTTGGGAATACTGCACATAGGGATTCTTATAGATAGTTACAACAATAACTAAGTTTGTGTGACTATGTCCTAGACGAGACAAAGAATTGGGATGATTATATTTCTAATTGTTTTCGAAGAAAAAATCCCAACTATTTTGTATAAAAAAACTGCACATCCCAAGTTGTTGTCTTTGTTCTCTAAAACATGCGAACATAGGCCAGCTCTATATATCATGGATCGTGTCTTACCCACTTAGTATCCAACTCTATATCTCATTTCGATATCATATCCACAAATCATACAAGTACATACAAAAACTGTAGCATTTCATTCAGGGAAAAAATAAAATAAAATCAATTAGACTCGTTCAACTCCTCGAAGAACCTCCTCTTTCCCCCCGAGGAATCAGCTCCTCGGTGATCTAGTTCCCTTCCTCTTTCCCAATTCCATCCGAGAACTCTCTTCCCTTGATTCTCCTGAAACCGAAACTTCTTTCATTTGAAGTACTTGTTTCAAACTCTCCACCACCTCACTCATTTTAGGGCGCTCTTTGGCAAGCTTGGCAAGGCACCTCTCGGCAAGCTTTGCAATCTCGCGAGCAGCCTTCAGGGAGAATTGATATTGAAGCCTTGGATCCATAATCATGCTGAATTTTTTGCTCTCTATTGGGAAATTCCTCACCCAATTGAGAAGCTTCTGCTCATCTACGGGGCGGTTTCTCTCTACGGACCGCCTTCCTGTGAGGAGCTCGTAGAGTACCACACCAAAGCTCCACACGTCGCTTTTAGTGGTGAGGTGGCCCGTCTCCATATAGTCGGGAGCTGCATAACCATATGTTCCAACAACCTGATTGCCACGAGATAATACAAATATATAAAGACTGATGTTGATCAATATATGCAATAATAAACAATATTTTTCTGCCAAGAAAAGGGATTCTTTTGATGAGTTCTAGGCTCTGTTTGGGAACAAAGTTAAGTTTAGGGATAAATGGAGTTATATCTTTAGAACTTACGAAACCCTGGTTATCATAACTTTGACCTAATTAGGACTCATTTTGGAGTTTATCTCACCCTCACCCTAAAAGTTTGGATAATAGCAATTATCTAAACTCCACTCTTATCTAATTTAACGGTGGTAGTGCCAAACACCATGGTAAAAGATGAGGTTGAGTTGGACGTAATGGTGTGACAACCAAAGTTAGTATACTCTATACATCCAGAACTAAGAAAATTTTGGTTATCTAATTGTGTTCCCTATAGGGCCACTAATGTTTACATTAGCAGGAGGGGATTGGTAATGACATTGGGAAGTTTACCCTTGGCATTTCAATTTTCCCTGAATCAGAAAGGTCTCAGATGTCATGTTTCAGCCTTAAAACACTGGTCCATATTTTGGTCATTCATCTAATAGTACTTGCAGTAGGCCTTTGCTTTGTACCTAGGAGGAAGATGCGTGAGGACACCATGATTTTGAAACTTTTCCAAGGTGAAGCTGAGAGTTATGCCTAACGGAGTGAAAGGTCTGGGTGTCTTTGGCTCTTCGTCATACCAGACATTTACTTCACTTTTTTTTTTTTTTTTTTTTTTTGCTTGGATACTTTGCTTGGTTTCCGAAATATTATAGGCTAAGTTTCAAATTCAGTTATATATTGTTTGTATCACATGCTTTCAAGAAGCATGCTGTTAAGAATTCTATTTAAGAACCAACCGGAAGGAAAGATAATAGAGTGGTTGTAGGTTGGGTGCAATAAATAGTTGAGTAGTTGGAAGTTAAGAGCAATAACTTATAAGTTCCATTAGAAACTTAATGTTTGATCTATATATCTATATCCCTCCAATTTTGGAAAACTGATTTGTTGAATTCTTTCTTTAACGAAAGAGGGTGACAAAAGGCCCATACTTCACCTTTTTTTACTTTGAAAAAAGCATCTTTTGGAGAAGGCAGTTCTTTTTCAAGTAGATGAATGACTTGTTGTTGCAGTTTTCCCTTTATGGATACTAGTTTTAACACCTAGCATTTACAGATGAAAACAGAGAGACTAATATTATCTAGCATTTCATGATCGTATCAATTCATAAAATATCAATTCAACATTGGGACTATATCAGAATTTCGAGAGTAAAATTAGGAAACTGATTTAAATAAATCGTTCATAATCTTACTGCTGTTGAAACATGTGTCCGCCCGTCCTGAGGTCCTTCCCTTGCTAGCCCAAAGTCGGAGAGTTTCGGCTTAAAATCTTTATCCAATAGTACATTGGATGCTTTAAAATCTCGATATATTACCTTCTCACAAAAAGAAAACTTTGGTTAACCAACCAAAGAGCCACAGACCTCAAACAGGAAAAGATAAAGCAAAATAAATACAATTTTTGTTCTTCTAAATACCTGAACTTCGAGTCCTTCATGCAAATATGCCAAACCTTCGGCTGCACCCAAGGCAATCTGTAATCTTAATTTCCATGGAAGACAAGGATAAGCTCGGTTAAATAAATGATCTTCTAAACTTCGACTCTGCATGTATTCATAGACCAATAATCTCTGAGTCCCCCTCTCTCCATCTTCTGAACAATAACCAATCAGTTTTACTAGGTTTGGATGGTTAACAACTCCAAGAAATTGTACTTCTGCTAGCCATTCTTTGTGCCCCTAGATCAAAGAACAAGTCTATTATCAAAACAGAATAATCAAACATTAGGATAATTATTTTGAGTCCATATACACTTTGTAATGCTTGATATGCTACGATTGATACAAAGAAAATCCTCAAGTTCAACAAATGGGAAAAACATGTATATACCCCTTCGAAATATAAAATTGGTATTTCTTCAGCACATGTGAGTCTGGGGTTCTATTGGAGGACATACGGTCAGCCTGTCGGGAACACTATATTTACAGTGCCAAAGCAGTTTACTGATGTGTCGACGCGGTACCAGCTTCCCCCAAGCACCACACTGGACCGATTGGCGATTCACCTCCAACCCAAAAGTGGTATAGAAATTTGCACCATATCGACTTTTGACGTCCTTTTTGCTTTGACATTGAATCATTTCTTCGAACTTCTTGTCCTCTCACTCAAATTCACACCAAACCCAAACAGTGCTACTGTTTCTCAAAACATGTAAGAATTTACAGCATTCTAGCCGATTCCATTGCACAAGTTCAAGTAAATTTATTCTCCAAAGAAGAAGTTCAAGAGGTTCTACAATGCAAGTGTATCTAACTAACATGATGAAAGTGTTCAGCATGTGCTCTATTTAACAACTGTAAATTGAATGAGTAATGCTTTAGCCACTACCAATTTCACTACCATTTCCTTCACTACCTTAGGTAGCATACTCCTATTGGAGAGTTCTCCCACCTACTCTATCATCCCCTACCTATTGGATTGTGCCACCTAAGGTAGTGAAGAGAAATGTAGTGAAATTGGTAGTGGCTCTAGCATTACTCATATTGAATTATTAAACTCTTATTTTATAGTATGAATACTCTGGCAAGAGAAGCATTAGTCAATGTATCCGTTCACATTCCAGGTAACAACGCTTTATAGTGCACAATCAAACAAAGTATAATACCAACTAAACATGATAATGGCTGAATGGCATATATAATATACTTAATAGAACAACTAGTTTTTCATTTTCTAGTAGGCACCTTGGAATAAACTTACTAACATGCATGTTTTGGACATATTCATTTATCTTACTCTATGATTTTGTCTCGTCAACAACTGTATATAATCTGTCAATTATTAAGTCCTTTAAATTTTGTTTATTCAAGCAGATATCCAGATGACAAAGACATCAGTGAAAATTATATAGAATCACTCGTGAACTTGCTTTAAAAAATTCAACTGCATGAGATGAACATAATATTTCCCAACGAAATATAGTTACCAATAGATAATTAACAACAACAAGCATTTTAGTTGAGCAACCAATACAACAGCATCCTATTTGAATAAAACAAAACCGCTATTTGCCATGAATTAGTCCAATTCTTCACATCTATTGCTAACAACCACTGCTTATTGTGTGAGATCATGTAATAGATTCAGTCCCTCAAATCCATATTGATGGATCTAGAAACAGAAAATTAACATATTTATTCAGTACTACAAAACCCTAAGAGAGAGAGAGAGAGAGAGAGAGAGAGAGAGAGAATTATTATACCTGCAAGCCCTTGAGATTGAGCTTCTTGACAGCCACAACAATCTTATCCCCCTTGCCATCAACAGGCCTAATCAAACCTTTATAAACACTCCCAAACCCACCTTCCCCAATCTTAAGCATCCTACTAAAATCATTGGTAGCATTTCTCAGCTCATCAAGAGAGAAAACTCGAAGATTATGAGCTCTCTCCTCATACAAAGAAGGAATACTTTGCTGCGAAGCAGTAGAACCTGATGACTTGCTGGTTCCTGCGTTTGAAGTAGGATTGGATGAAGGTGTGGACTTGGGTTGAGATCTTTGTTGTTGGGTGGTCTTAGAACTGGATTTGAAGAAGCCAAAACAACCCATTTTTTTATAAATAAAAAAAAATTATAGAAGAAGAGCTCACAAGATCATATATTTTTTGTGGAGGAAGAAGGAAGAAAACCCAGATGGAAAAGTATACAAATTAATGGAGTGAAAAAGGGATCAATTGAGAGGACCCAGATGAGGAAATGAGAGAACAAGGAGAACCCACTTGAAGAAACGGGGCAACATGAAGAAAACCCAGATGGAATAAACAGAAATCAGGATTGAGAAGTTGAATTCTAAAAACAGAAAATGAATAAGAGAAAGTAGTCTTATTATCCTTTGATTTTTTTTTCCAAACCGGCCTATTTTTTGAAAGTTTTTTTTAAACTGACCTACTTTTTTTTAATTTTCAAAGCGACCCACTCGGTCTTTGAAAGACCGAGTTTAGTGAAAACTAACTCGTTTTTTCAAAGACCGAGTGTTAGTATTGAATTGTTCGAATTCTAACACTCGGTCTTTGAAAAACCGAGTTATTTTTCATTAAACTCGATCTTTCAAAGACCGCACAGTCATTTTGGTAAATACTTTTGAAAGTGGGCCAGTTTGGTAATACTTTCAAAAAGTGAATTATTTTGGTAAAAATTTTCAGAATTAACTATAATTATAATTATTATAGTGAATATTATTGACCAAGGTGAATTCTTGTCCTTCATTTAGGTGCATATTTCTCTCCACTAGTCACTGAGAAATAATTGCATCTTGTTCTTTGATTAACCGACTGAAATATTTGTTGCTGCAGATCCTATCTCTCAATTCTTATCTACTGGTGTGATGGGTATTGTCCTAAATCTATAAAGAAAAGCATTATTGGGTCTAAAATCATAACATGCACGTGTTTAAAATTTTCAAGATCGTCTGAGCTAATTTCCTTAGTAAAACTCTATACTTTGTATGGTCTTTTTATTTTTTCATCTTTTGTTGTTATCTATTTGCCTTTTTATTACCAGGTTAATAGCTGAAAAATAAGGCTACAATGATGCAGGTTATTTATTTTTCTAGTTGTAATCTATACAATATATTATTCTAACTCATTTTTGGTTCAAGTATTTTTCTAATTTTTTTTTTAAAACAAACAAAAAAAAGGATAGCAAATATAGGAGGCAACTTCCCACTCCTTCTCCATCCAAATTTTGAAATGCAATTGTATTTCTTAATCAAACCTTAAAAAACATGCAATATTGTATATATGTTATAGGGAGAATTTTTTTTCAAAAATAGTCCTCATAATTGTTCACTTTTCAAAAATTATGTGCAATGTATTATTGCATAGTGTTATATTTAAAAATTATGTGTAATACAGTGGTAATTATGGAATTTGAATCCTCTTGGTGAATAATTCACTAGAGACGTTCACTGGTCCATTTAACCATGCAAAATGCTAGACATACATGAGTTTTTAAATATAACACCAAGAGGATTGTTAAATGCTAGACATACATGAGTTTTTAAATATAACACTGTATGGGCTAGTGAACGTCTCTAGTGAATTATTCACCAAGAGGATTCAAATTTCATAATTACCACTGTATTACACATAATTTTTAAATATAACATTATGCAATAATACATTGCACATAATTTTTGAAAATTGAACAATTATGAGGACTATTTTTAAATAAAAAAATCTCCCTATAACATATATATACAATATTGCATATTTTTTAAGGTTTGATTAAGAAATATAATTGCACTTCAAAATTTGGATGGAGAAGGAGTGGGAAGTTGTCTCCTATATTTGCTATCCTTTTTGTTTGTTTTAAAAAGGAAAAATTAGAAAAATACTTGAACCAAAAGTGAGTTAGAATAATGTATTGTATAGATTACAACTAGAAAAATAAATAACCTGCATCATTGTAGCCTTATTTTTCAGCTATTAACCTGGTAATAAAAAGGCAAATAGATAACAACAAAATATGAAAAAATAAAAAGACCATACAAAGTATAGAGTTTTACTAAGGAAATTAGCTCAGACGATCTTGAAAATTTTAAACACGTGCATGTTATGATTTTAGACCCAATAATGCTTTTCTTTCTAGATTTATGACAACACCCATCACACCAGTAGATAAGAATTGAGAGATAGGATCTGCAGCAGCAAATATTTCAGTCAGTTAATCAAAGAACAAGATGCAATTATTTCTTAGTGACTAGTAGAGAGAAATATGCACCTAAATGAAGGACAAGAACTCACCTTGGTCAATAATATTCACTATAATAATTATAGTTAATTCTGAAAGTTTTATCAAAATAATCCACTTTTTAAAGTATTTACCAAACTGGTCCACTTTCGAAAGTATTTATCAAAATAACTGCGCGGTCTTTGAAAGACCGAGTTTAGTGAAAAATAACTCGGTTTTTCAAAGACCGAGTGTTAGAATTCGAACAATTCAATACTAACACTCGGTCTTTGAAAAACCGAGTTAGTTTTTACTAAACTCAGTCTTTCAAAGACCGAGTGGGTCGCTTTGAGAATAAAAAAAAAAGTAGGTCAGTTTGAGAAAAACTTTCAAAAATAGGTCGGTTTGGGAAAAAAATCTTATCCTTGATTATCCTTTTGGGTTGGCAGTCAAAAGAGACCAGCTTGAAGGAGAAGGAAAATTCAGCAGAGATTGTGTACTGTTCTATTGCACATTAAAAATAGTTATTTTAAACAATTACAATAGAAATTACTAATTGATAGTATCTCTACTATTTTAAAGGGAGAGTTGGAGTTGTAAACAAACAAATCCTAATTTTATAACTAAGCAAACCCGTGCAATATACGTTCAAATTAAATTCAATTAATAGAAATATTTGTAGACAAACAAATCCGTATATTGCCCGTGCATATCTAATTTAATATAAATGAAGTATTAGATTTAAGGCCAGACTATATTGAAATTTTTACTATTAATATAAATATATTTATTAAGACGTGCATCGCACGTAAAAATTACTAGTATTTTATAAAGAAAAAGTTTGTAATTTATATTGTTTACTGTGAAAAAGCCACAAAAAACCAAAAAAAAAATAAAAAAATTGGACCAGACAAAAGATTATCTTTGGTCTAAGAAATTTAAATCTAATATATATATATATATATATATATATATATATATATACAAAAAAAATTAGAAAACAAATCAAAAAACCCAAAATTGCCTTGGACGAGGGATGAAGTCCCGTCCTTGGCTTTTGTCTTTAACGTGAATTTGTGTTGGACGGTAGATTGTCTACCGTTTGTCAAAATTTTTTATTTTTATTTTTAAATTTAATTCATCGGACGGGGAATAATTCCTCGTCCGATGAGTGCGCGTGAAAAAAACCTCTCTAACGGAAAATCGTCTTCCGTCCGATCTCTTCGACGAAAAATCATCTTCCATTAGCTATATTTTGACAATTGCCATTTCGGCTGCCAAATATAGCCGGCTACTGTAGCGTCGTAACCCAAATTTTGAATATTTGGCTAACGACTACAGCGTCTTCTTTGCTAAAATTTGTAAAATTTGACAAATTGGACAAGGACTACAGATGCTCTTACCAAAGAGTTGAAGATTGAAGAAGTCTTTAAAGTCTCTTTTGCATCCCGTGCAATGCAGGTGAGAAGAGAACAGGCGCATTCAATACAGGCTATACAGCAGCCATTTTGACATAATAACACCTCAAGTTTTTGGTATTTCCAAAGTCTTTGTATTTTCACCACACTTTATGTGTGTGCCTGCGGGTGTGTGCGATCAAGGTCAACTCTCATCCCGTAGTAGGAATTGGCACAAAGGGGGATTGAAACCCGACCAATTACTGCCACTGGGGAGGAGGCTTTATGACTTGTTAAGAATAATTGGACCTAAGTGTACCAAGTGACCTTTCTGGAATTGATCTGCAACAGGAAGAAAGTGAGAAGTAGCTCGAGGCGTGGATTGCACTTTCTTTAAGAAACTATTTGGCCGATTCTGGAGATGAATCGTTGATCACCAAACACTTCTCCCGGAATACAACGAGCTTCTGATCTACAGTGCTACCAAGACTCCAATTGCAGCACGTACCAACTTGCACCAGCAAAAACCACAGAAAATGAATTTTTTGAGAAAATTTTGAATGATAGAATTTTGTTTTTCTTTTTTCTGGTTTCTGTGTTGTTTTCTTCCCAAAGATACTCATTTTATAGCTTGTAACCAGGAAGGTGTAATGTGTGTGCATTAATCCAAAAACGGCTATATAATGAATACCATTTATTTTTTGAAACTGCTATAACATAATGTCTATTTAAGTGTGAAACAGCTATATTTATTAAAAACGTTTTGAATTCTGAAAGTTCAAAAAAAAAAGTTATGTTTTTTTTTTTCAATAGACCCCAAGACCCCAAGACCCCTAAGGCCCTAAGACCCGGCCCGGTCATAGATATATAAATATATATATATATATATATATATATATATATATCATGTAGAATGTAGGAATTGAACCCCCAACCTCTTGTGAACTCAAAACTTTAACCGTTAGGCCATGAGACAGTATTGATAAAAAGATGAGTGTTTTGAATGTATACTCAATTCCAACATGACTACTATAGCACGTGACTTCAAATTTAATTTGTTGGATCTAGAATAGAATAGTACCTAAATTTAGCTAGTGTTCGTTTTAAGATGTTAGAGAATGAAATGATCATTTTTTTTCATTCTTCTTTAACTCTTTCGTATTCTCTAACTCTCTCTTGCGCTCATCAACATGTCATTAATAATACTTCACATTTTCTTTCAAAAAAAAAAAAAATTGTCATTAACCACCTGGCTACCTCCACCTCTTCCCCTCTCTTCTCTAAGGCTCTGTTTGGTCAGAGGAGGGGAGGCAGGGAGGGATTTTAATGGAAGGAAGAGATTTAATGATGACTCTGTTTGGTTCAAAGGATGGAAGGTGAGGGAAAATAATTATCTTCTTATTTGGTTCACAAAGGGAGGGAAATGGATTTTATAATAAAATTACTGTTATACCCTTCACAAGGTGATCGATATGTCCAATCGAACTAATCTCACCCATTACTTAAATAAGAGATAAAGTTTTTTAACAAATTTCACCCATTACTTAAGTGCTCGTGTTGTTGTGATCTTATATCCATCTTCTGTGGATTTTAAGATCTGCTATATATGTATTACCCCTGTTGTTTCATGTTCCTGAACCTATGTTGATGCAACCTAGATCAGTGATTCTCGACCAACTTTTTTATGTGTACATAATATGTATGTAATTACTACCATCTAATAAATCTCTTTCTTGCTTTCATCAGGAGAGATAATATTATTTTTCTTTGTCATACTGATATATATGTTTAGTAAAGTGATACCTGGTGCAATGTAGCCTATTGATCCCGAGAGAAGGTTGGCTGAGGAGTTGTCTACAGTTTAAGCTGTCATATTCATTTCATCGATTGTCATCACCAGCATAGAGATCCCAAAGTCTGACACCAATGCAGTCATATCATCATTAAGAAGAATATTACTCGGTTTCAGGTCACAGTGAATCACTTGAATAGGAGAATGGTGGTGCAAATATGCCATTCCCTCTGCTATATCACTGCAAATATTCACTCTTTCAATCAAGCTCAGCTGCCACAAGTCAGAATGCCATTCATGTGGGTAAAGATGATTCTCTAAGCTCCCATTCACCATGAACGGGAGCACCAATGCTTTGAAATCCGGAAGACTGCATGCCGTTACGATCCTTATCAGGTTCCTATGCCTTAAGATGATGTGGAGATTGAAGAGGGAAAATATCAAAGAGAACTAACTAAAAGGGCAATTTAGTCCATTCAAATTAAAAAATTAGACATAATTTCTCTCCCTTCCAAATCCCTCCAATATTGGAGGGGAGCCAAAATTGTCTCAGGAGGGGTGTTGCACCCCCCCATTTCTCTCCCCTCCCCTCCTAAAAAATGAACCAAACATAAAAAGTTTTAAAAAAGCCCTCCCCTCCCCTCCCCTCCATTCTCCTCCAACCAAACACTCCCTAAAAGTTCTCGCCTCTTTCTCTTCTTCGTAATTGCTTTTTCTGTTTTATCTAACTTTATTCCTCCATCGATAACATCAGCCAGTTTTGTGGACAACATTTATAGGAGAAACAATTATTGATTGGGATGAAGAGCAGAATGTACTTTGGATGAGAGTGTACATGCTATCAGTATTTACAAGGAAGTACATACAGTTTAAATTCTTATAGAGTTCAAAAACCGTCAATATTAGAGATAGTTTTGGCATTAACAAATTTCTTATCGAGTTCAAACCGGCTCATAAGAACATTCTTCATATTAGATAGGAAAACAAACTACAAATACATTTTTGTGCTTTTTGTCTCATTCAGATTGGAAGTGTTTGAAAACAAGCGATACAACAACACCACTTGCTAGGAAATTAGCGAAACTATTCTCTTTCGAGGATCTTGTTGACTATGCGATGTAATCAATACAAACCACCAAACACATAGGAGATCACACCAAACACACCAAAGCACACAAGTTTGTCTCGGTTGGGGCTTTCGCCTTAATCCGGATGAGAAGAAACTTAAGATGTTATTCAACTAGAAAATATACAAGAATATTACAATTCTAACTACGACCCGCTCTCAAGCCTCACCAGTAAGTACTAGTTGTTTACAATTGGGAAAAACTTTCAAACTCTCTTTCAAAGAAGTACTCTCACTCTCTCTTGGCTCTCAATGGAGGCCAACAACAACAATACATAAAGATATAAAGAAACTCTAGTTTAATATCTTGATACAATAACCATCTGATGTATACTGAAGAGATAAACATAAAATTGGAGTCGTACGATCTAACCAGAAGACGAAGTTGACTTCAAACGAATCAACATACCCGCGCCCAAAAAACCTATCAGCGCTGCGATTGGTCGACCGTACACATCAGACGGTTGACCGTTTCTGTAATGCCTCGATTTTTCATTTAATGAAAATTATTTTATTTATTTTGCACGTAGTGTGCACGTGCGATATTTTTGGTAATCATTTTCATTATGATGAGTATAGATATTTATATATGTGCTCTTTAATTATTTTTATATAAAGCCCTTTTTCAAATAGACAAAAGCCTTTCTTTTTAAAAGCCCAAATTTAATTCAATTCATTATTTTTATAATTATTATTTTGGCCCATAAACTAAAGCCCATGAACTATTTTTATTTTAAATACAACTTGTAGTGTAGAATACATTTTAAAGATTATTTTTATGTAAAATATAATGTACAAATTTTTGGAGACAAATGCATGCACGTGCATTGCATGTACACGTGCAATTGAATCCACATGTGCGTGGCCGGTTTGGATAGGAGAGAAAATGAAAATTTTGAATGGAGTCATGGGTGGTGGTTACTTGATCATGGTTGGTTATTGTAACTCCTCCTTTAATCCTAGCCCTTTGTTTCTAACTCCTAAGTTAATCCTAGCCTTCCATTTTCCTAAATTTTTAGTATAAATACCCCCCCCCCCCAGCCTAGTTATTCTTGTGCTAATTATTCCTCCAAACCTATAGTTAAAATACACTATTAGTAGTTTAGTAAGTGAGTTAAAAGATTGAGAGTTGTGTGGGGAATTTGTGCTTGCATCAACAAAGAGGAGAGGCCGGCATCAACAAGGGAGGCTCGGGTTTGACATTCTTGGAGCTCGTGTGCACGACGACGAGGAGGAGGATCGCTCTTTTGGTAAGGACATTTGTTTAGGAGGTGTTGCTAATTGTACTTCTCTCCAATCAAGGTGGGTAAGTTTCCGTATTTCTAATTAGGAAGCATGATAGTATTAAATTGAATGATGATGCATGAAAAAGATTAATAAGAGTGCATTTTAATTGAAAAATTGGCCTATTAATTGAGTGGAATGTTAATGAATAACTTGTTTGTGCTTCCATCATTTAATTTAAGTTGCGTGTAAATTGATTATGGCTATGGATTGTTTGAAGAAAACTTCATTATTAACATCAAGAATTATATGCAAAATTAGTAGATTGACAATGTCGCTTTATGTGCTTAAATAGACTATTGTAATAATGTTGTGTGAATGACTTAAAAATATAATTTGGGGGTTTGTGAAATGATTAAAAATAGAGAATTGATATCAAGATTGTTAATAAAGAGATTAGTGAATGTTAAAATTTGATAAGAAATGTCGAAAAAGAAACATATTAGTAGTAGCTTGTAAATTCGAATTAATTGTATGATAAATATGTGTTAATATTGAAAAAAATTATTTTTAATATATTGGAGTATAATTTATGATGAGAATAGTCAATCTGGAAATTTACAGCAAGTTTAGTAAAAGCAAAATTAAATGAGAGCTTGTTGAACATCGAAATGTTCTACTAAACAGAGAGAATTGATCTAATTAGAGTTCGAGTTGTTTTGAGACAACTTGTGCATATAGCTCAAGTGGTCGGGATGCTCTTATTTGCTACAGTATTGTGTGGCTTCCTCAGGGGTCGATGGTTCGATTCTCAGTAGCACTACATATTTTTTGTTTTATGTTTTTAAAAGATTAAATGAACTGCAGCCGAGAGCACTTAATGCTCTCAGCACTCTTGTATACCGCTGGCGCAAGTGGCCTAGTGGCCTGTGCCTGTGGCTTGTTTCCCTCTGGTTGTGGGTTCGAATACTGGGCTCGGCCAGTATTAAATTGGGGGAAGAAATATTTTTTTAGTGATTTTTGATGATTAAAAAAATTAGAAAAAAATATGAGTATTATCCTAAAATTATGTGGGACTTATGAAAAATAAGTTGGAAATTATTTAAATGAAGTATAGTATATTTTGAGAACAAAAGTATAATTCTGAACTATGGTTCTACACTTGTATGTTATGAAAGTTGCACTTTGCAAAAGGACTTGAAATAAAATGTTAGAAAAGAAATATAATAAAGAAAGAAATTATATGTAGTGATGTGATGTGAATTATTCTCATTGGAGAATAGTGTGAAAATTATGAAATGTGAATATTCATTTAGTGATGTGATTTTAATATGGAAACGATATTTGATGGAATACATAAGGAATAATTGAATTCCATGTATGGCTATGGACTCATGAATAAATTAGAAATCATGTTATTGAAAAAGAGAATGTTATTGAGCATAAAAACTCAAACATATGGATTATGAATTGAAATTGAAAATTAGAGTGTAGTCAAACTCACACCGGCAAGTGAAAGTGATGAATAATTATGATTATTGAAATTGAAAAGACCAGGTTGGGTTATTGCGAAATGAAAGTAATAAGACCAGTAGTAGTGAGGGACTAACTCTAAAAGATTGGTTTTGTTCATGATTTCATTAAATTTAAGGAATTAGTACATAGTGGAGATGTGATGAAAGTGAGAGAAAAACACAAGTATGAGAGTTAGAGTTTATGATGCGGGGGTGAGCCACAGAATACATGCTTGATGAGTCAAGACATAGCGTGGGCACTACTCAGTAATGATCGGACTTTAGCAACGCTTGTGGGATGTTTGGTGACTGCAAGAGGATCGTGTGCCATGAAGGAGGCTGAATTGCCACAGAATGCATGCTTGATGCATCAAGACATGGCATGGAATTTCCCTCCCGGTTTTCTGTACATGAGCTTGTACTCATAGATCATCTAGGATACTTACTGTAGTTACAGTAGTAGATTAAGTCATGACGAGGGATTGAACCCTACAAAGATGAAGAACGATTAAGAGGCTTGCCCTCGGACCTATGTAGTATGGGATGCATAGAATCCGAACAAGTGTGCATTAGTGTCATTTAATATAAATAATTGCATTAAGGACTAAGTGCACAATCACAACACGACATCAATAGGGTATTCCCTTTAGGTTGATATGTGACAAGTTTGTATTTGTTAAATATGGAAAATCAGTTATACTATTTCCAGCATAGAGAGGATGGCCGTGTAAAATGTTCGTCGGTTGAATAAACTGACGTACCCATAGTTTTGTATGCAGGGTAAATGACATGATAAAGGTTAAAGAGGAACAGATGCCTAGAGATTATCCAATGTTGTTGTACATTTATTTAAATGTTGAAAATTTACTTCTGCTGTGCAATGTAAAGAGTAAAGTTTTTCATGTAACTCTGTTGTAAAGTGAAAAGTTCAAATTTCCTTATAAAATTGTACTAAATGAAGTGTAAAGATCCTGTGGAATCTCGAATCCAGTGTATTTTGGAATTCGGGGCGTTACAGTTTCCCTCTCGGGAACCCTGTACAGTCGGGGCAGTCGACCGACCCCAAGTGCGGTCAACCACAACTCCACCTATTTGCTTTTGCTGACTGCTTTCATTATCCTTTGATCTTTCGCTTCGAACCCTCTACTTGTATCACCATTATGGAAGACATAAAATCCAACAATCTCCAGCATGAATCCATACCTGTGTGATTTAAAACATTCTAGACTATTTTATTCTCCTCTTGCAAACAACTTGGTTCTGTGGCTTCCTCTGCTAGTTGAATCCACCTCCACCTGTTTTTCTCACGCTGTATGCCCCCTCGATGGCACACCTCGGTAGATATTATCATAGAGATGCCACCCTCCACACGAACTCCACCTACATCAAGGCTCTCTCCACCTTCCGACGATATTCGAATATCGCAGTCTCGCTCGGATGATTCTAATGACGGAAAACTAGATAGTGCTTTAGAAACATAGGGCTTCGAAACACTTGCGCAAGTTTTCACTTTCCCACAAAGCTTGTATAGATTGTGCTCAACACCCCTCTTTTCCTTCATCACCTCATGACAACCTTCCCATATTGATAGACATCCACCTTGAGCTATGTACCTGCAACTTCGTGCTTCAAGAGTTTCCAATGATACAAGAGTCTGATTCAGCTGAGGAATATGCATAACATTCTCTAGTGTGTAACCATTTCCATCCAGTATCTCCAATTCAACTGTTCCCTCACCCATTATCTCAAAAATATCGCCAACCACCGTTCTCACACAACAACGATCTTCAGCGAACTTGTAAGTAGAAAACATCTCACTCTTGGAGCATATATGAGAAGAAGTCCCCGAATCAAGAAACCAGCCAGAATACACATCTATAAAATTTGAAACAATAGTATTGTCAAAGCTATCACCTGATTCAGCAGCACTTGATTTGGCGCTCCTCTAACTCAACCACTTATAACAATTCTTATTGTAATGCCCAACTCCTCTGCAATGATGGCAACGAATCCTACCCTTATATGCACTTTCCCTTCCATTAGAAGTACAGTCCACCTCCAAGCAATTTATAGAAGTAGACGTTGATTTCTGACACTCCTTCCTAAGTACATTCTCCTCAAACCCCGTGATCATACCTACTAAAAAACTTCTCCTTGGTTGATTTCTCGTCTAGCACGGTTATCAAGTTGGAAGCTTTTAGATCATCTGCGTTGATCGCCCTCGGTTCAGATAGCTCCATATTGAACTCCACTTTATGATCTAGAAGAGTAGTACTTTTCTTCATTGAGTAATCGCACAACTTTTCTTTATGGTACATCCGATCCTTTAATGGCAATTCTGAGTAGTCAGTTATGAGTTTTGCCCACAGAGTCGCCGTGCTTTGCTCCTTTATGAGGTTGCACCTGACTTCGCTTGTCAATGACATTCGGATTAAACCCAAGGCTCTTGAACAAATCTCCTTCCACTTTTCATGCTTCATGTCGATTGGTCTATCTTTATCTCCTTCTAGGGCTAACTTCAAACCTTTTAAAACCACATATTCACCTTCTATAAATTAAAGTTGATCATACCGTCAAACTGTTTGATCTTCGTGATATGATCTACCATATTCTCTAAGTAACTAGAACATACCCACGAATCTGAATAACTCTGTTACCAATTGTTAGGAAAACAAGCGATACAACGACACCACTTGTTAGGGAATTAGCGGAACTCTTTCCTTTCAAGGATCATGTTGAGTTATGCGATGCAATTAATACAAACCACCAATCACATAGGAGATCACACTAAACACACCAAAGTACACAAGTTTGTCCCGGTTGGGCTTTCGCCTTAATCTGGGGGAGAATAAACCTGAGATGTTATTCAACTAGAGAAGATACAAGAATATTACAATTCTCACCACGATCCTCTCTCAAGCCTCACTAGCAAGTACTAGTTGTTTACAATTGGAGAAACTCCCAAACTCTCTTTTAATGAAGTACTCTCTCTTTTGGCCTTTAATGGAGGACAATAACAACAATATATACAGATCTAGAGAAACCATAGTTTGATATCTTGATATCCATCTGATATATACTGAAGAGATAAACATACAATTAGTGTCGTACGATCTAACCAGAAGACGAAATGGGCTTCAAACGAATCAACAAACCCGAGCTTAAAAAACACATCAGCGCCGCGATCGGCTGACCGTACATAACAGGTGATTGACCCTTCCCTTCTCGGGAACCCTGTACAGTCGGGGCGGTCGACCGCAACTCCACATGTTTGCTTCTGTTGACTGGTTTCCTTCTTCTTCGATCCTTCGCTTCGAACCCTCTACTTGTATGACCATCTTCTTTTCACACCAAATAAGTATGTAAGACATAAAACCCAACAGGAAGAGATGTGGATTTTGCAACATCTCATATTAGTTCTGCCTTAAGCTATACATGAGAATTCTTTCCTACTACACTATTTTTTTTTCGAGTTACATACTGTTTTCTGGTGCGGTTTTGAAAATATCAATATTTTTTGTGTTATATTTTGGGAATTGTAAACAACTAATAATTTGCTCGTGCTATGCACACCCGTTTACTTTAAAGCTTTTACTCTTTCAAATTACCCCAGTGACATCAACTTTTATTTTATATAATTGACATTTTTGTAAATAATTATGTCAATAAATTTGAACTTTGAGAGTATTTGAGAGTATTATGATAACTGACAAAAATTAAGTAAACAGATGGTTAATATAATTTCCACTTAAATTAAATGAATGAGAGTAGATTAATTAAGCTGGTTTTTTTAATAAATTATACAACTTTAATGCATGAGTTATAGAAGTAGAGATTGGAGGTATTATTATGATAAATATAAAAAAATTATCTCCCTAGGATATCCATAATCTCCTAATTCAAAATTTAGAATAACCCTTTTTCCTTGCATACAGTGTGGGGACCACATGGAGGTGGGCCTTTTAGAAAGTAAAGAAGGTGGAAAAACTGATTTTTTTCCCAAAACGATCCTTTTTTGAAAGTTTTTTCCAAACTGACCTAATTTTTTTTTTCTAAATTCTCAAATTGACCTACTCGCTGTCTCAAAAGGCGAGTTTAGTAAAAATCTCATCGCTTTTTGTGACAGAGAGTGTGAGGTTTGGGTTTTTTTATTTCTCCCTGACCGAGACCCGCTGTCTCAAAAATCGAGTGGGTTTTTCCCAAACTCGCTTTTTGAGATAGCGAGTGTCATTTGGGTGGTTTTGAATATCCAAACTCGTTGTTTCGACCTCACTCTCTCTTTCAACTCTCTATCTCCCTCTTCCTCTTCTAACCCTGAAACCCTAACCCATTTTGTCGATCTCCTCTCGTCGATTAATCCAAAAATCCTCACCTTCGCCGTTTCGATCTTCCACATCTCTCATCTACAATCTCTCCTCACACTTTCAACTCCCTCTATTCACTCTCCGAAAACCCTAAACCCCAATATCCAAGAAATCGTGCAATCGTGAATTTGGGAAAAAAGAGTGCGGTTGAAGGAGCTACTTCGACCTCGTATTCACTATCTACCTCTTCAATCACCCAACTTTAACAGTATATTTCCCAAACATTTGCATTTTTAATTTCGGGTTAATTTTGAGATATGTTGAGAAATTGTTAACGGTCTATTTAGAAATTGTTAGCGAATTTGAATAGAAATGTTGAGAAATTTGGAATAGGAATTTTGATAATATATGTAGGAACATAGTGTAGAATTTCCATTCGAAAGATGTTGAATAGGAAATTTGATAATATATTGTAATTTTTTGTAAAATGTTGAATTAACAATACTTTTCAGCTGTACATTAGTACCATGATGAATAGATCGATATTCGACGAACAATCAAACAATATTAGAATAGTTCTATCATTCGAAAATATTGGATGATTGTTAATTTAAAAATATTGGATGATTGGTAATATTTGTAGGTATATAGTGTAAATTTTTTTGAGAAATGTTGTATAGGAATTTTAATATATGTAGGTATATAGTGTAGAATTATTTGAGAAATGTGAAGAGAAATTTTTCTATATAGTTTGTATATAGTTTGTATGTAGTTATATATTTTTGTATAGTTAATAACAATTTGTTTAAGTTGTAATGTACTCTTGTTTATTATAAATCGCACACACGATGGGTAATGTGGAGGAAGGAACGAGTAGTAGACCTCCAAATACTCGAGGCGATGGACCACGTACTTCTTTTGGCCCACCTCCTTGTGGTGGACGTGGTCGTGGTTGTGGACGATCTCTCTGCAAGTAGATTGTAGTTGTGACTCTCATTTGGCTTATCATTTGATGATCTCATTTTACTTATTGCCGTCATTATCAATTCCATGATCATAAGAGTCACAACCTTTCGTTGATATATTCGTTTCACAACTTGTTAGATCTATTTTGTCATCTAATTATTTGAACACATGAAATTAAGAAACACCTTGACTTGTAGATGTATATTTGTATGATGCATTTGTTTATTTTGCTCTGTTTTGAGTTGAGAATAGCCATGGGCGCTGATTTGATGCTTGTGAACCCCTGATTTGTATCACACACTAATTTAGATTCATAATAATTATCAATCATGCCACTTTTTATATAAAAGAGATTACTTATGTTGCTGTTCCGGTTTTTGCTTGCTGTTTTGACCCTGTTAACATCAAAACCTGGACTTAAGCTCTAAACATGAAATGTATCCCCAGATTTCTAGTTTACTAACCTTTTGACGAAATTGAATTCCAAGTTCTAGTTTGTGAATTATCATTGTTTTAGTGCTGCTGTGTCTGAAATTTTAGATTCATAAATTTGCTCCGTCACTTTGTTTCACAAAATAAATTAACTATACTGCCTGTAAGATAATGACTTGAAATTTTGCATGATGATACTAGAAACACTAGAGGACCTTCCCTAATTTTCCTGAAATTAATTAATGATGTTTCAGACCTGTTTCATATTTATAAACCCAACTTTACATATTCTGGCTGAACACGAATTCGGTATAGTTTGCTGTTTTGCTATAATTTTCATGTATCTTGTTTATATGAGATGGATTCGGCAAAGAGTCTAGTTTCGAGAATTTCTGACGGATCCAGGTTTGCATTCTTGTGGCAACGAAAATCTCAGTTTTGGTGCAGCAATATCTTGCTATCCAGAATTGGAATTCTTGTCGTTTTTGATAATTATTAGTTGATTTGTCACTCGAACATGTTTTCTAATCGACCTAAACTTGTTCCCTATTCTTGATCATGTTTACTTGCCCTATTTTGCACACTTTCATGCATGTTTTGACAATAATAATAAGAACAAGCCGGGGTTTAAGGGAAAGATCTAGCAATGGACAATATATGAGCCTATACTCGGAAGGGGACCCATGTTTTCAGTGTGACTTGTTTACCGACCAAGTTACCGACTAAGTTACCGACCAAGTTTACCTACCAAGTTAATTACATGTTACCGATCAAGTTTACCGACCAAGTTTTGTAGTCCTGTGAAAACCCGAGTACATGACCTATAAAATCAACTACGAAATATAAACGTAACTTATTTGTATGTTGCAACCATGTGCTAAATAAATGGGACGCATGAAGTGCTACCTAGATAGAATTAAACAATATGTAACCTGTACACACTTGACACCTGCCTCGCATGCTACTTGTCACTTGATACTTGATACAAATTACATGCTCACTTGTTACATGTTCCTGTTACTTGTACTTGTTACCTGATCCTATTACTTGATTTTTCTTACTTGCTTACTAGCCTCTTTGAACCTACTACTTGTTGCATCCCCGCCATATCATATTGTATATTCTTGATTCCATATATTGTTTCATATTTTCTTGCACTTGTTTTCATACCCCTTGCTTGTACTATTTGCGGCCCGTAACTTGCACTAAGGGCGTCTGTCTTTGTTTCTCTACTTTTCTTGTACATGATAAATATACAGGTTTTGAAGATGAATTGCTTGCGGAAGTTGTGGAGCAAACGTTCTACGCTTCGCTTGGAAGAACTTGCTTTAGTTATTTTGTATTTGAGTTTATTTAAACCTTGTTGCTACTTAAAACTTGTAACAGGCTTGTAGTCCCGAAGTTTTTACTTTTGATACAGATCTTGAATTTATTTGGGATATTTATATTTATTTAAAATATTTTCTGTTGATTAATAAATTATTCATGCATGCGTGGTTGAGTATATTTTGCTATATTTCTTTTTATGATGCTGAATTGATCCTACAGCTTATGAATGATGAAAATTATTCGCTGAGCTTTGTCACGTACTCGTATTCTGTAGTCTTTTTGGGAAGCGGGGCATGACAATTAAATGTGATCGGCCTCTTCTTACCGCACTTCTTGAGAGATGGAGGCCAGAAACCCATACCTTCCACCTGCCGGTCAGGGAGATGACCGTAATACTACATGATGTCTCCGTACTCACAGGTCTTCCAGTCGATGGGCAGGCAGTGACCAGTACGATGGACTTCGAGCCGGTATATCTTGTGGGACAACACCTCAGTGTAGAAGTCGAAACCGAGGTAGTAAATGGAATCTTCATTCGCTTGAAGTGGTTGAAGGAGACTTTCAAGAATAGGTTGAATGAGGATAGGAGATTTTACTCGCTGGTGTCAATTAGGAGGGCTGTGGACTTTTGTGGCTCTCCATGGTGCTTTCGGATTAATAGGTTTCATGTTACGACAATTCAAACTTGCTCGATCTGTTCAATTGCGACCACTGAGGTCGAGGTTTAGTGCTATTGTAGGGCGTACATCTTGACACTATTTGGCGGCGTGATGTTTCCGAACTCGACTGCTCATTCGGTGTCGTTGATGTACCAGCCATTGATTGCTGATTCGTGAAGAGTCGCAGTATACAGTTGGGGTAGTACCGCGTTGGCGTCTCTGTACAGGAGTTTGTGCAACTGCAGTCTTGGTTCGGTGCAGATGAATGGACCAATGATCTTGCTTCAAGTTTGGAGTTGGGAGCGTATTCATGTTGGTCGGCCCGTAGTGAGTAGGAAATCACCCAATTGGATGCATGTCCACGAGGACCAACACATGTTACCTCCACTAGGTGTGTACTGGTCCGGCAATCTCACCTGGAAGGCCAACCCCAACAGATGCCTAATGTACTTTTGAGATGAATTGGATAGATTGGCAGATGATTGCGTCGTGTGGCAGCCCTACATGGAGGCGCGTTTGGGGCGACTACCACCTATTTATTTGTATAGGCGTGAGCTGTGGCTGACAAAGGCACCTCTAACCAACTTTGGCACAGTCGAATTCTACTTCGCTAGTAGAGTGCTACGTTAGTTTGGTCTGCTTCAAAGTATTCCTATTGTTGAACCGTATAATGCCGAGATGCATCTTTTACTGTAATGGGTCGATAATCCGGTCACAATTGGGTTACATGTTTGGTTTCATATGTTGAGAGATGGAATGCGCATCGGATCGACGAAATCATTGGTGATATTCCTCCGTTCGATGCATCGGTGCATGCGACTTACATTGCCTGGTATGAAAGGATGACTAGACATTATATCTCCCCCACAATGCAGACTTCTGTTGGTGTAGAAGTCACGATTCGTCGACGAGCCGTCGAACCAGCAGATGACCATTCAATGAAATTGCCTATGTTCCAACCGAAGGCATCGGCTATTCATAAAATCATAAGTTATTAAGTTTTGTTGTCTTATTTTAATATTTTCTAAAATTTTGGTTTATATATACATATGCACTTCACTTAATATTGCAACTTTTCTTGTTGTGTAGATGGCCCAGACTTGGATTCAAGCGAAAGAATGTGCTGCTGTGTTAAGGAGTAGTGTCGTGGAACCGATGAAGGACTTCGCACGCAAGATGATTACATCGTGTCGTGCACAAGTTGATGTTGTGGGCGAGGGAGCTACTTTAGATGCTATACTAACTACTCCTGCACACCGAACCAGTCAGCGTGGTGTTCGTCGAAAGAAAGTTGTCCATAGATCCTCATATCGTCCGAGAAACAACTCTAAAGAAGAAGGTGAAGGTGATGAGATTGAAGAAAATGTTGAAGAGACACAACAACATGAAGAGGATCAAATTTCCTTATCCGGTGTCACTCAAGCTACTCCATCACGTGCTAAAAGTCAAAGGAGACCCCCCTACTTTTTTTACACCCGATCCGTGAAGGTAGCCATTACTCAAGATTTTTGTCAAAGTTTTTTAATGTACTGTCATTGCAAGTGAAGGTGAGGGAAGTGTATTTGTCTTTCTAAGTAAAGGTGAAGAAGGTGGTCGTATATATATGTATTCATGTTGTTTTTGATATATCCATGGAGGGTATATATGTACTTGTATAAATTCATGTAGGTGAAGGTGAAGGAAGTGTATTTGTGAACATTTTAAATTTTTGAATGTATAAAGCAATGTTATTGAGTATGGGGTGTGTGAGTGTGATTGTTTGGGTTGGTTTTGATTTTTTTTTTTTGGGTTGATGTTTAATGTGAAATTTTTGATCAATTACAAAATGTTTGGAGTTTTGATATATTAGAATGGTTGAGGTGTATACGTTGGAAATTGTTGAATTGGTGAAGTGCAGTTGAAAGATTTGATTGGATGTTGAATTTGATGTGAATTGTTTGTAGTAGAGTTATTTTATACAGGACAGACTGTAGTTTTAGTTTCGATTGATTTTTTTTGGCCTTAACTCGCTTTTTCAGAAAGCGAGTATGGTATTAACCTCCTCGCTTTCTGAGAAAGCGAGTTTAGAGTCTGCATAAGGTATTTCTCAGCAGACCCAAGACTCGCTTTGTCAGAAAGCAAGTCTGGTTTAATCCTCCTCGCTTTGTTAGAAAGCGAGTTTGGAGTTGAGAGATTTCCAGAGCCTAAGTGGTCTCTGGAAATTTCTCAACTCAACAGTTGCTTTTTGAGAAAGCGATTGGAATTTGTCGAAACTCGCTTTCTGAAAAAGCGAGTGTTGGCAAAAACAAGTCGACTGTTGAGTTGAGAGATTTCCAGAGACTATCTAGTCTTTGGAAATTTCTCAACTCAACAGTCGCTAACTCAGAAAGCGAGTTTAGGCTAAACCACATCGATTTCTGAGAAAGTGACTATGGAGTTGAGAGATTTCCAGTTGGTCTCTGGAAATTTCTCAACTCCACAGTCGCTTTCTCATAAAGCTACGTAGTTTTGCCTATACTCGCTTTTTCAGAAAGCGACTGTAGGCAAAATCCAATCGCTTTCTCAGAACGCGACTGTTGAGTTGAGAAATTTCCAGAGACCACTTAGGCTCTGGAAATCTCTCAACTCTAAACTCGCTTTCTCAGAAAGCGAGGAGATTTTACCCAGAATAGCTTTCTGAGAAAGCGAGTTTAGGGGAAAAAATTTCCAATTGAAGCTGTATATATAGTCTGCCTTGTACATTCATATCTACTCCAACATCTATGAATCCAAATTCATTCACAATCTCTAAACTTCCAATGATTTTGGAACAAATGTGAATTATCATAGTTCAAAATTAAACGCATACAAATTAGTAGAAAGTCCACATCACATAACACAACAATTAAAAACTACTACAAAGTTGACATAACAAACACAAACATAAACACATTGGAATTTGACATAGTTTAAATGTTTCGAGATCCTCTATTACTACATCGCCGCTTATTGTGTCCATGCAACCCACATTTCGAACATTTCATTCCCGTACCCCTGCTAGACCTATCTCTCTCATCCATGTCGTTGCGAATTCTCGTAGATCTCGGCCGCCCTTTTCTTAAACGTCGCAGGCTTGCATCAACTATGAGTTGTGGTCTATCAAAAGTAGGCTAATATGCTGGATCTAGAGTTAGATGAAAGAGGGAAGCCCATGTTTGTGCTAATGCAGTAACTAAGTAAAATTTATCAACAAAAGGCTTGTAATCGATTGCACGATATGCACAAGCTGCCAATACATGAGAACATGGAATATGATAAAGTTGATTCATACATGTGCATATTTTAGTACCCAAGTTAATACTGTGTACGTTCCCACCCTTCCTTTCTCTACCTACCATGCGTAGATCTGTTTAGACGGAAAAAACTCCAAGTTGATGATGAAACATTATAACCTCGTGTCGGTTTGTTCTCTCACGCCGAATATCGATCAATTCCTGTACTCTTTGAGAAAAAATCTTCCCTTCAGATAAAATCTTATTGGCTTTCTGTCGACGAGTAGTAAAGTAAGAATTTAGACAATAAAAGATCATTGCCATAATCGCAGTAACCGGTAAACTATGGACATCTTTCAAGACTGAATTGAAAACTTCTGATAGGTTCGTAGTCATTATGCCTTATCGTCGACCTTCATCTGCATAAAGTGCTCATTTCTCAACCGGTTTCTCTTTCAACCAATTAACTGCCTCGACATTGATGGTTTCAAGTTCATCGAGTTTGGTATTGAACTTTTTGGGTTGGTTTTGACACGCTATAATTTTAGTTTTTTTTCCTCATAGCCTTGCTACCAAATTTACTAAAGAAATTTGTTGCGAAATGCCTCTTAAAATAATGATAATATGCATTAGGTTCGTTCCAAACTCCATTTTTCAATTCCATAGCAGACAAAATATCAGCATGACGATCGGAGATAACACACAACTCAGTTCGATCGGTGACAAAATATCGAATGCAACTCATGAACCATGTCCAAGTATTTATACTCTCTCCATCAACTAATGCAAATGCAAAGGGAAATCGGGGAAACAACAATTAACAGACAACCCCTGTACTTACCTGTACAAGTGAGTTCCGTCAACACTAATAACAGGTCTGCAAGACTTAAAACCCTCAATCAAAGCACCAAATACCCAAAAATGTTTCCTTGCCAGGACCAGACTAATATTTATCCGAGGACAACTGTTCCTGGATTTGCTGCTTGTATTGCTGATAGAAGAAAAGGCAACTTCATATATGCTTCTTCAAAGGTACCGAACAACCTCTCAATTGCTTTTTATTTTGCAATCCAAGCCTTCTTATATGAAATCTGATAATTATATTGTAGTTTCACTATCTCAATAATGGCCCGCGATGTTAAACCTATCTCAGACTTCACCACACTCACAATCAAATTGCAAACATGGTTAGAGTCAACTTTACAGTGGTCCTAATTCAACGTGGAATTCGTACAAGTGTGAGGCCCAACTGTATTCTTCACCACGAAATTTGTCCCGCCTTTTGGAACGATTGCTCGTAATCTCCAAGGGCAGCCACCCTACTTACTACTGGGGGAATTTGCACTACCTCCTCAATTGTACGTTTCCTAGGTGCCAATTTACATTTAACGGCATACAATGTCGTTGTAGATTTCAATGTGACGAATTCCTTATGTTTCTTGATAGAATACAGCTTCACAGCCTACTGAATCGAATCTTTACCTACAAACTCCTGTCCAATGTACAATTTTTCTATATTGGATGAACCAGACGACTCTTATGGAACTTGATGTACTCTAGCATCTTGTGTCATCTCCTCGGTAACATGAGCGTTAACATCGGCATAGCTATCAGTAGCTCTCACCTCATTAGCCCTACTCTCATTTGTGTTTACATTTGGATATTCATCATCTTCGTCCCCATCATCATTTTCTACACTCTCATCAACTTCATCATCCGTTTCTTCCTCTTCTTCATCATCATCTAATAGGTCGTTGTTAATGGTAGCATTTTGAAATAATTCAAATAAAGTGTCATTCCAAACATAGTCATGAAACGAACTAGGTTGACATGGCAACTCAACATCTGTAGAATCTGGACTTGTTGTATTTGTGAACGTGTCTTCTTGTGGGGACAGTGAGATTGCTTGTGAAGTTTGAACAGGGTTAGACCTCATATGCTGTGTCGGTACTTCTCGTACGAAGCTTGAACTATGATTATCATGTGGATGAGCATTCATAATTTGGATTTGCAGAATATATAACTCCAATGCAGACCAAGTACAATTGAGATCAAGTGTCCTAGCAATCATTGACTTCATAGCATTATCAGTAGATACGGGCACTGTCACAAAATACTGACCATCTCCTTTTCCTGCTGCATACCGAGCTAAAATTATCACATTCCATTGAGCCCTATCCCAATTAGTAACTTCATAAATTTTGTCAACTATTTCTGCCAATGTAATGGTATGAGGTGCCCAAACTATTTCAGGATCAACGACCCTATAACAACAACCTATCTTTGGATCACGAATTATTTCACCACCAAAGTATAACCAAATAGGAATATCGTAATCCATACCTATGTATATTTATACCAAAATACGAGTTATTATCTAACCAAAAACAAAACCTACAAAAATGTACAAAATAATAGGTGATATAAATCATACATTCACAACAATAATCGGAAGGATATAGCCGTAGATATATGGGTAAAAGAGTTGAAGATGCTATCCTCTTGAAGTTTATCGAAATTCCAAAATATGGATCTTTCGGAAGATGGGTTTAAGGTTTTGAGAGTAGAAGTTGAGAGGGTTAGGAAAGATTAAGTGAATATATTTAGATTTGTAGAAGATTTTATGGGTAGGAGGTCGATTTTGGGAAGCTAGGGTTTTGGGTTTCGGAGTTATGGAGAGAGTAAGAATGGAGATAAGAAAGAGTAATAATGGAGATAAGGAGAGAAAAAAAAAACGAGTCTGGGGTATTAAAAACCCCCAAACAACACTCACTATCTCAAAAAGCGAGTTTGGGAAAAACCCACTCGCTTTTTGAGACAACGAGTCTTGGTCAGGGAGAAATAAAAAAAACCCAAACCTCACACTCGCTGTCTCAAAAAGCGATGGAATTTTTACCAAACTCGCTTTTTGAGACAGCGGGTAGGTCAGTTTGGGAAAAACTTTCAAAAAATATGTCATTTTGGGAAAAAATTCGAAAAAACCTGGTTATGATGAAGACAAAGTCCATGATGGTACTAGCAGGCACTCCTATCCCTCTCAACAAACGACCACGACCACGCGGTTAGCATTTTCTGCACATACAACCCGCATGTTTCATGAGAAAATTGTATTTATTATCAATTTTTCAATTTATTAAACAGTTATTTTCTTTCTCAAATACTCTTAACAATATTTATAATATATATGAATGTCAGGAATATGTTAATTATCCAATCTAGATCACTGAAAAGAGTGTTGGGTTTATGTCTTGTATACTAAGTTAAATACGAAGACGATAAATCGATGGAAGAATCGAGGCGATCGAAGCGGAGTGGAAGCAAGCAGAGTAGAAACAGCAGCAACAACAACAAAGAAGGGGACAATCGACTGTTACTCCCTTGGGTTTGGCAATCGACCAAGTGCGGTCGACCGCAAGATGTACAGTCGACCGTTAGCGGCTGGAGATGTTTTTTAGGTGCGGATCTGGGTGATTTTGTTGAAACCCGAACTTGCTCTTCATGTTAGATTGTGCAGCTCTTATCGTATGGTTGTCTCTTAAGAAATATCTAACAGTTATTGTATCAAGAAATCAAACTGGGGTTTCTTTATATCTCTACATATTATTGTAATTTGCCTCCAATGAGAACCAAGAGAGAGAGTACTTTATTGAAGAGAGTTTAAGAGGTTCTCCACTTGTAAACAACTAGTATTTTCTAGTGAGGCTTGAGAGATGGGTCATGGTGAGAATTGTAATATTCTTGTATCTTCTCTAGTTGAATAACATCTCGGTTTCTTCTCCCCCGAATTAAGGCGAAAGTCCCAATTGGGACAAAATAATGTGTCTTGTGTGTTTGGTGTGATCTTCTATTCGATTGGTGGTTTATATTGACTTCATCACATAACTCAACAAGATCCTAGTAGAAGAGGGAATCAAATTCCCTAACAATTAGTATCAGAGCTTTAGGTTCGTTGGTTTGTTCGAGTTCCTTGGAGAAGTTGACAGATCAGATTATGAGTATCAAGCATTTCAATAGTAAAATCAACTTTAAATCTCTAGAAGATGAATATGTATGATACATTGGTTCTAAAGAGTTTGAAATTAGCCTTAGAAGGAGATAAAGGAGGACCAATCTGCATGAAGCATGAGAGTTGGGAGGAGATTTGTTCAAGAGCCTTAGGTTTAATCTGGATGTCATTGACGAGCGAAGTCAGGTGAAACCTCATGGAGGAGCGAAGCACGGCGAGTCTGTGGGCATGACTTAAAATTGACTACACGAAATTGCAGTTACAGGATCAGATGCACCAGAAACAAAAGTTGTTGGGTTACTCAATGAAGGAAAGTACCACTCTTCTAGATCATACAGTGGAGTTCAATATGGAGTTATCTGAACCAAGAGCGATCAACACAGATGATCTAAAGCATTCAACTTGATATATTTACCACCAAATTTATCCAACTTGATAACCATGTTAGACAAAAAATCTACCAAGGAGAAGTTTTCGGTAGCAGGTATGATCGATGGTTGGAGGATAATGCACTTAGGAATGAGAGTCAGAAATCGGCAACTACTTCTGTGAGTTGCGTGGAGGTGAATGATACTTCGAATGAAAGGAAAAGTGCACATAAGGGTAGGATTTGTTGCCATCATTGCAGAGGAGTTTGGCATTACAAGAAGGATAGTTACAAGTGGTTAAGTTAGAGAGAGTTCTATCGGTTTGGGAATGTCATCGTAAGGTAATGAAGGAAAGGAGAGATGTTGAGCACAACCTCTACAAGTTTTTTGGAAACAGAAAAACCTGTGTAGGTGTGTCAAAGCCCTATGTTCCTAAAGCAGTATCTAGCTTGTCGTCACTAGAATCATCCAAGAAAGACTTCAACGTTCGAATATCGTCGAAAGCTGGAGAGTGCCTTGGGGTAGATGGAGTTCATGCGGAAGGCGATGCCTCCATGACAACACCTACTGGGGTGTGATTTGGAGGGACATACCAACTGGAGTAAAATAAGTGGAGGTAGATTCAACTAGGAGAAGAAGCTACAGAACTGAGTTGTTTGCAAGAGGAGAATAAAAGAGTTTAGAAGATTTAAATCACGCATGTGTGGATTCATAGTATGCATTCCAAGGTGGAGATTATTTGTCTTACATACTAAGTTAGATATGAAGACGATGAAGCGATGGAAAAATCAAGACGATCAAAGCGGAGTGGAAGCAAGCAGAGCATAACGAGCAACAACAGCAACAGAGAAGGGAATAGTCGACTGTCACCCCCTCAGGTTTGGCGAGAGGTCAAATGCGGCCGACCGAAAGATTTAAAGTCAACCGTTAGCAGCTGGAGATGTTTTTCGGGTGCGGGCTTAGGTAATTCTGCTGAAACCCGAACTTGCTCTTCAAGTTAGATCGTGCAACTCTTATCATAGGGTTATCTCTTTAGGAATTTCTAACTGTTATTGTATCGAGATATCAAACTAGGGTTTCTCTAGATCCTTATATATTATTGTAATTGGCTTCCATTGAGAGTCAAGAAAGAGAGTACTTCATTGAAGAAAGTTTGAGAGATTCTTCAATTATAAACAACTAGTATTTTCTAGTGAGGCTTGAGAGATAGTCGGGGTGAGAATTGTAATATTCTTGTATCTTTTCTAGTTGAATAACATCTCGGTTTCTTCTCCCCCGAATTAAATCGAAAGCCCCAACCAGGAAAAAATTGTGTGCCTTGTGTGTTTGGTGTGATCTTCTATCTGCTTAGTGGTTTGTTTTGATTGCTTCGTATAACTCAACAAGATCCTAGTACAAAAGAGAATCAAATTCTCTAACAAAGAGATCAAATACATATCGTTTATCGAAACATTTTTTCACTCACTGAGTTTAATTAGCCTGTAACAATATTTTCAGTACCAATTTATACATTTTGAAATCAAGACTCATTAAGTGCTAGAAAAAATGTGGTAGAATTGCAAGTACACTCAAAAGACAATATATATATATATATATATATATATATATATATATATATATATATATATATATATATAGTCCCCTTCTGTTGTGCACTCACCATGGTGTGCACTCCGTGTGCACTCGGCCTTCGGGTCATCGCACGGATGATCCAAACCTTTCACATTGATTTACATGTAAAAATTAGTGTAAATTTGTAAAATCAAGTCATTTGAAATTCATTTGCCCATGCATTGAAACATTACAAAATTGTATGGCTGAATATCGGTTTTTTGTAATGACATGATGAATAGGAAAATGAAGTTCAAATGATTTGATTTTACATATGTAGACTAATTTAAACGTACAGATCAATGTGAATGGTTTGGATCATCTATGAGATGGCCCGAAGGACGAGTGCACATGGAGTGCACACCATGGCGAGTGCACAATGGAAGGTGACTATATATATACATATATATATATATATATATATATATATATAAGAAAACCATAAGGAAATCCAAACTGAGTTTCGTGTTTCACACAATATCCTTATTACGCCTCCTCACCGGGTGCTAGAGGATTGCAAACGGCATCTGTCATCCAGGTTAAAATGACTACGAGTATCAACATAGCACCTAGTTGATACTCCCAATGAACCAAACATGTACCAGACTCTATTAACGACGAACTCAAGAACAAAAGAACAGGACACTGAGAGAAGAGAAGTTTTTTTTTTTTGTGTCGAATGAGAAGGGGAGCTATCCTTTTATAGAGTTAATGGGTTAACAGACTAATCAATGCCAATAAAGCCAAAGAAACATTTTTGGCTTTTACAATTGTATTGATTTGGTTGTTACGAATCATTATAGGGGAACATATCAATCAAAGCCAATTAAAACCAAAAAAATGTTTTGGCTATTACGAAGTATTTATTTTGTTGTTGTAACGCCCCGAATTTCAAAATACACTGGATTCGAGATTCCAGAGGAATTTTACACTTCTTTCGTACAAATTTACAAGGAATTTAAAATTTTTCACTTTACATCAGAGTTTACATGAAAACTTTATACTTTACATTTTACAGCAGAAGCAAATTTACAACATTTAAATAAGCGTACATCAACATTTGAATAATCAACATTTGAATAATCTCTAAGCATCTGTGCTTCTTTAATCTTTATCATGTCATTTACCCTGCATACAAAACTGTGGGTACGTCAGTTTATTCAACCGACGAACATTATACACGGCCATCCTCTCTATGCCGGAAATAGTATAACTGATTTTTCATATTTAACAAACAAAAACTTGTCACATATCAAACTAAAGGAAATACCTTATTGATGTCGTGTCGTGATTGTGCACTTAGTCCTTGATGCAGTTATTTATATTATATGACACTAATGCACACTTGTTCGGATTCCATGCATCCCATACTACATAGGTCCGAGGGCAAGCCTCTTAATCGTTCTTCATCTTGTAGGGTTCAATCCCTCGTCATGACTTAATCTACTACTGTAACTACGGTAAGTATCCTAGATGATCTATGAGTACAAGCTCGTGTACAGAAAACTTGGAGGGGAATCCCACACCATGTCTTGACTCATCAAGCATGCATTTTGTGGCAATTCAGCCTCCTTCATGGCACACGATCCTCTTGCAGTCACCAAACATCCCACAAGCGTCGCCAAGGTCCGATCATTCTGAGTAGTGCCCACGCCATGTCTTGACGCATCAAGCATGCATTCTGTGGCTCACCCTCGCATCGTAAACTCGAAGCTCTCATACTTGTGTTTTTCTCTCACTTTCATCACCTCTTCGCTATGTACTAAATACTTAAATTTGATAAAATCATGAACAAAACCAATCTATTAGAGTTAGCCCTCTCACTACTACCGGTCTCATTACTTTCATTTCACAATGACCCAACCTGGTCTTTTCAATTTCAATAATCATAATTATTCATCACTTTCACTTGCCGGTGTGATTTTTGACTACACTCTAATTTTCAATTTCAATTCATAATCTATATGCTTGAGTTTTTACTACTCAAAAACATTTCTCTTTTCCGATCACATGATTTCTAAATTATTCTTGAGTCCACAACCATACATGGAATTCAATTATTCATCAAGTAATTCATGAAATATCATCTGCACATTAAAATCACATCACTAGTTATATAGTCAAAATGAGTATTCAAAACTCATAATTGTCACACTATTCTTCAATAAGAATAATCCATACTACGTCACTTCATACAATTACTTTCTTTATTATAATTCTTTTCTACCACTTCATTTCAAGTTCCTTTGGAAATTGTAAACTCCACAAAATATAAGTGTAGAACCATAGTTCTATTTATACATTTGTTCTAAAAAATATACTCTATTTTATTTTGGTAACTACCAAATTATTTTTCATAAGTCCCACATATTTTTAGGATAATAATCATATTTTTTTCCCTAATTTTTAACCAACAAAAACCACTTCAAAAAAAATATTTTTTTCCACAAATTAAACCCAGGCCGAGACTGGATTTCGAACCAACAACCCGAGGGAAACAAGCCGCAAGCGCTGGCCATTAAGCCGTTAGCGCTAAGCGATATAGAAAGGGGCTGAGAGCTATAAATGCCCTCGGCTATAACCTTATTATTGTTTAAATGTTCAAAACAAAATATGTGGTGCTACTGGGAATCGAACCATCGACTTCTAAGACACCCCTGCCCACTGTAGCGATTAAGAGCATCCCTACCACTCGAGCTATAGGCTCGAGTTGTCTCAGAGACAACTCGAAGTCTACTTAAATCGATTCTTTCTGTTTAATAGAACATTTCGATGTTCAAAAAGCTCTCATTTGATTTTGCTTTTAACTAAACTTACTGTAAATTTCCAGATTAATTATTCCCATCATAGTTTATACTCCAGTATATTAAAAATAATTTTTCCAATAATTAAACACATATTTTCCATACAATTTGGTTAAATTAAAGGCTACTACTACCACATTTCTTTTTCGACATTTCTTATCAAAATTTGATTTTAATAATCTCTATATCAATTCTCTGTTTTTATTCATTTCACAAACACCCAAATTATATCTTTTAAGTCATTCATTATACATTATCGCAAAAAGTCCATTTAAGCATATAAAGCAACATTGTCATCTACTAACCTTTGCATATAGTTCTTAATGCTAGTAATGAATTTTTCTTCAAACATTCCATAGCTATGATTAATTTACACACAACTTAAATTAAATGATGGAAACACATACAAGCCATTTATTAACATTCCACTCCATTAATAAGCCATTTTTCCAATTAAAATGTACTCTTATTGATCTTTTTCATGCATCATCAATTCAATTTAATTCTAGCATGCTTCCTATTTAGAAATGTGGAAAATAACCCACCTTGATTGGAGAGAAGTACAATCAGCAACACCTCCTAAACGAAAGTCCTTGCCAAGAGAGCGATCCTCCTCCTCGTCGATGCGCACACGAGCCTCTAAAGATGCCACCCGAGCTCCTTTGATGCCGGCCTCTCCTCTTTGATGCAAGCAAAACTCCCACACACAACTCTCAATCTTTTAACTCACTTACTAAACTACTAATAATGTATTTTATACTATAGGACTTGGAGGAATAATTAGTACAAAAATAACTAGGCTAGGGGGGGGGGGGATATTTATACTAAAAATTTGGGAAAATGGAAGGCTAGGATCAAACTAGGAGTTAGAAACAAAAGGCTAAGATTCAAGGAGGAGTTACAATAACCAACCATGATCAAGTAACCACCACCCATGACTCCACTTGAATTTTTTTCATTTCCCTCCAATGCCAAAACCGGCCCACAGCATGTGCATTTGCACGTGTACGTACAATGCACGTGCATGCAATTGTCTCCATTTAAAAATTGTACATTATATTTTATAAAAATAATCTTTAAAATGTGTGCTACATTACAAGTTGTAATAAAAATAAAAATAACTCATGGGCTTTAGTTTATGGGCCAAAATAATAGTTATAAAAAGGATAATAAATAAATTAAATTTGGGCTAAAGAAGAAAGGCTTATGTTTATTTGAAAATGGCCTTTATATAAAAATAATTAAAGAGCACATATATATACATACACTCACCATAATAAAAATAATTATAAAATTTAATACTACAAAAATTGCACGTGCACACTACGTGCAAAATAAATAATAAATTTTCATAAATGAAAATCGGGGCATTACAGTTGTTACCGAAATTGTTCAGCAACTAAAAATTATTTTAGGTTGGAAAAATTAAAAATGGGTCCAAAAAGAAGCCATACGGGGTGGTCAATTTGGTTCGGCATTTGTGTCCGCAAGACGCGGTGGTTGAACACAACATGTAAAAATATGGTCCAACACTAAAAGATAAATGGTCTATCCCGGCGCTTTTTTGGCGGCGTTTAAGTGAAACGCCGTGATAGACCTTTGCAAAAATCGAAGGGGTCTACCATGGCATTTTATAACGGCATTTTGGAAAAATGCCAGAATAGCTATTAGCTATCCCTGCGTTTTTCATAGAAACGCTGGGATAGAAATCTCTCAAAAATCCCTCCAACCCCATATCTCTAAATCTCTCAAAATCAAAGTCCCTCCAACCCCAAATCTCTCAAAATCCCTCCAACCCTAAATCTTTCAAAATCCCTACAAATCTCTAAACCCCAAAATCTCTCAAAATCTCAAATCGAAGCCCGTAACCGTCACCGTCGCCGTCGCTGTCGTCATCTTCTATCAGGAGCGGGATTCCTGACCGAGCTTGACCTCAACATTAATGGAGAAGTTGGAGAACTAGGGTTAGAGAAGAGAAGATTTGGGGAAGAAATTTCAGACTGATTTTTATCCATAAACCCAAGTTCTATTACATCACTTTATTAATAGCAAGTAGAGAGGGCGGTTATGCTACAGGACAAACGGACAGCACGTGCAACACGCGTGACGTCTACCTGCCATCTCCACATTTAAAAGTGAAGTGCATATTGCACGTACAATACTGATATTGAAAAGAGAAACAAATACATATCAACAGCTACTACTACTCTCTGATCCTGAACATGACAATGATGATCGCCAACTCCGGTCACATCCCCGACATCCCTGACAACTCCACCCCCCTCAGATTGAGTTTGTCCCAAGCTCAAAATCAGGAAATTGCTGATTATAGGGTAGGTACCGCATTAGAAGCTTCATCCATAGGTTAGCCATAACACCTTGGGTAGCTTCTTAGCTTGAAGGGCTTCCACACCTTTGACACCCCCAGAAACAGTAAGAGTGCCTGGAGCATCAATGATTACTGAACAGGGGTTTCTATCAGCTCCCTTCCAGATTTCTAGTCCAGTAGTCTCATAACGAATATTTGGATAAAAAGAATTTTCAAATAGTTGAAGGATATATATATGAATTTGGTGTCTTGGCTGTTAACTCTTCCACTTTCTGGACAACTCCTTTCATGCCCAAAACATGGTCAGTGAGGATCAATTCAGCACCAAAAACTTTAAGAGCAATCCTTCTTTTAAGGTTCATTGTTGCTGGCATGGTGAGTACTAGCTTACCAGCAAGCTTGTCTATATTTTCCAACTCTTCAAGCGTTATTTGGTCAATCTTGTTCACAGCATAGATGTACAGTATGTAAAATCTACTACCCTCAATAACAGCTATGAGATCAGCAGTTGTATCAAGGACAATTATAATACATTTGCATGTTTGAGCAGTGCTATTTACCTGTCTTCCTCTACCCATCAATATTTTCAAAAAATTGATCTATGTTTGCTCTACAATCTTGTTCAAGCTTTGTTTCAACTTCTTCATAGATGGGTAATGGCACCCACTTATGGTTCACATAAGCCACCACTGAGACATCAAAATTTGGAACATGGAAAGCATACCTATAAGCTTACCATTCAAAGCACTATTTTGCATTTCAAGACTTGGCCCTACATTTGTTGATTGATAGGTTCTTGCAGATGCAGAGTTAGAGGAAGGTGCATTGTACTCATGTGCTTGTTCAGAAATATTATCAATATCCGATTCCTTTTGTGCATTGCAGTATGAGGCATAACCTATCTCTTCTTGTCCATAAGATCCTATAGAGTTAGATGGTTGGTTTACAACAATATGTCCTTCAATTAGTTGGTAGGGCTCAATATGCCCACTAGCATTTTCTTCTTCGTTTGATTGATCAACAAAACTATCCGAGTCATTGCTAGCCTCATCCTACGAGCTCATGTTTGCTGCATCCCAACTAGCGGAGCCACTTAGCATCACCATTGCCATCTAAGGCCGTTCTTTCCCCCGTGGCGTCTTCCCCTATTTTCGAGCCCAAATAGAGGCACACTCTCACCGTCGGAGTCTCGCCGTTGCCATCACTCCCCGACCGTGACGTCATCGCCGTTAGTCGTCGTTGCCCCGCTGCAAGTGTCGTGCCGTCGCCAGCCCCAGCGTCGCCGAGTCTCTCTCTCTCTCTCTCTCTGTCTCTCTTTTCCCTCTCTCTCCCTCTGTCGAAGGGAAGGAGACAAAGTGTGAGTGGCCGGGTTTGGTGTTTGCTGTTTTGGCGTAGTGGATACGAGTTTGCTGTGCGCTGTTCTACCCCGATCCAGTGTGAATATCCGTTGTTGGATCCGCTGTGTGTGCGTGTGTTGTTGTTTGCTTCGGTCTTAAGTTGTCATTTGGTGTTTTGCATGTGTTTCGCCGTGTTCTTGTGGATCGTCTCCCGGGATTCTTATCCCGTTTTTCATTATTATTTGAATCTGTAATTTAACAGGCAAGTCTCTCCTTGAACTAATATTTCGTTTTGTTCAAGTTTATTTGATCTCTGCAAGTAGATCGTCCCTTTCGTTATCATGCTGCTATTGACAATTCCATTAAGTCTACTGAGGGCTTACACAAGCTAACCCGAAATATTCTTAACATGGTGCCGCTCTCTTTGATCTAAAACCCAGTCCATGTTGTATCTTGCATATGCACAATTACATGAAAATAACTAGATCCATACTATAGACTTGTTTGATGTACTGAACCTGTTAGACTGAATTTGATTGATTACCATGCTTGTGATATTACATCTAAGAAACTGAAATTTTGCAAGTTAAACATCTATCGACACTTTGATTACCAATTTGCATGAAAAATATGATTGTATAATTTAATCGTTGCCCATTTATGTTAAGATAATTTCTGGACTGCTATGTGTTCCATTTTGAATCAGATTTTCAACCATGTTGCTGTCATATTTTGAAATAACTTTCTGAACATGAAAATTTTCCTCTAACGTCTAGTTTACTGCCCTTTTTTGTGGATTTGAACTAGATATCATCATTTTAGTACAGCTGTGTCAGAACCTTCAGATTCATAAATGCATGTGTATCTTGCTGTTCTATAATTTATTCGACCTTGTTAAAAGTAAAAGAAAAATCTAAAATAAATTAGACTGAACCTAGACATGTGTAGGAATGCCCCATAATTTTTATAGATTTATCTGACGAGTTTTCTGACCTAAAACAAATAGTTGAACACAGATTATATCATGCTGCCTGAACATAAAATCTGAATAGAATAGAGTTTTCGCCCTACCTTATGTACCTTTTATGTGCCTTATATATATTCGCTGGAATCGCGTGGAAGTCTAGTTTCTAGAACTTTCGACGGATCTAGATTTGTTATTTTGTAGTAGCAGTAATCCATATTTTGGTACAACAAGGTCATGTTGTCCTGATTATGTAAATTGTATGTGAATGACTTGTTTGCTTTATGCTTTGTCTGTAACGTATAGAATTAGTCACACTTAGTATCATACTACATTGAAAGCTTCTTGCATGCTCACATAGGATGAAATAAAATCATAACAAGTCGGAGTATTAAGGGATGACTTGGTAGTGAACAATCGAAAACTGTACTCGGTCGGGCCCTACTGTACTGACCTATACTGTATGGCCATAAAACTCTGACTGATAAACACAGAAACTGAACATTAAAAACAGATTACTGGGCCGAGTACACGAACCGTGAATTCACCATCATTCTAAAATGTTCGCTGTGTGCTTGTGCCGAACCTGTAGTATGGGATGCAGTAGTACGTACACTAGATAGGCTAATAAAATTATTAATAACCTGTATTTATCATCTCATGTTTGATCCTGTAAATAACTGATTAAACATAGACCTTTGATACTATTACCTGCTCTTTGCTTTGCTATTTGACTTTGATCATGTCCCTTTCCTTTGATATACATGTTTCCTTTATCCTTTGTTTTCCTCTACTTGCTGTCCACTTCTTGCTCTAAGGATACTCTTTTATTTCTTTTTAGATCAAGTATTTACAGGTACTGAAGGAATTGGTGAGCAACGATTCTAAAGATGGAGCTGATTTTCGCTGCTTAATTTAATTTCTTGCTAGTTTATTGTTTTGAACATTGTTATGACTTGTAGTTTGTTTTGGGCTTATGTTGCCGGAGTTTGTTTTCCCATATGTTGGATTTTCTTGTGTTGGATATTATTATTGTTGGATTATTTCATTTATTATTGAAGTTATCTTGATTCATGTGATTATATCTTTCTGCGTGGTTGTGTTTGTTGTTGCATATTATTGAGTTAGTCTGGTACAACTTATGGATGGTGTTCACATCATTCGCTAGGCCTACATTAAGTACTCGTACTCCGTATTTTGGGAAGAGGGGACGTGACAAATAGGATAAGAATGAATCTCGAGAAGACAGAAAAATATATAAATAGTCGAAATACAAAATACGAATGATATTTATACTAAAATACGTTATGGATATTACCCGGAATAGTACAAAATACACGTGCGTACCACACGATGACAAAATTGTCATAACTCAATTTTGCGGGGTGTTACAGCTATGCCGTTGAGGCGAAGGATTCCTCTGGCTCCTATGGCATTCCGAGCAGGAGCCAACCCCCTGGGTGCGCCTTTCATCTAGGCGATGGCGAAGGTTCGTTTCCTCCTGTCGGGCGTTGATGATTTCGCGAAGGTCTGACCAAATAGGGGGCACTGAGGAGGGAGTTGAAGTGCGGACTAACCCGGTTCTCGACCAGGTGAGACCTATGGATCTGATTGAGCTAATGAACCTGAAGTTGGCCATGTTCTTCTAATAAGCTTGTTGTTGTTGAGAAATCTTTAGAAAGTGTGAGATGCATGCTGAGATCGTGTGGTTCCGATTTTACCCCTATCACGTCTGTTTAATAATAGAATTCTGACCAATTTGTAATATTTTCCCAGTCTTTGATGTATTAAGTTCTATAACGTAGGGAGCGGGCGCATGATCAACATACAATATTGAGATCTGGAATCAGGAAACGTTCTTCCCTAGTTGACTTAAACTTGTTAATAGTAAAAGAAAATCTAATTAGGGTTGATGTTAGGATGTGACAGTGATCCTAGGTATAATTAAATTTTTCAAGAAGAGTACTAAGAACGAGTCATCCGTTAAATACATGAACAAGTCTTTCATCAATCAATCCAGTAGTAAAATTTACCCGAATTAAGGTATACAGGTTGATGTCTGAAATTGAATTCTTGACTATTTGGGATAGCTGGGTCATTTTTTTCCTTTTCATATTTTTTTTTATACTCATTTTTATTTTGAAATACGTCGTACAACTACAGATGGGAAAATAACGGTCATGAGAATGACATGGGAAATTCATCAAGTTTTCATATTTTAAATTATACAGGACCTTGGAGAGGCTTGCTCCATATGCGACATTGAGAAAATCGTAGATTTTATTGTCCTTAATTTCAGTGTTCGTTCATTAGAAAAGTTGTACAAATTGTCTCATTTCCTTTTTTGTTGATCAAACTATGGCGAGAGCTGAAAAGCTTGGTCTCGATGCAATTCCAGTAGGAATATGCATGAAGGGTGCAATATCAATTTAGGATGATTTGCGACATTGAAACTGAAATCATATCTATCAGTATTATCTTTAGTGCACTTTTTCCATCAAAAATAAGCATCCCCGTTTTTTTATCTCTAATCTCTAATCGCTAATATTATAATGCGAGAGTTGGGGTTGTCATTTGTAGACAACCTTTAATTTGTAGAAATTTAACCATCTAATCTCAACCACTTAAAACGTTGCTAGTATAAATGAACACAAAGTTATGAGCCAGTTGCGCTAAGGATTTTCTTTAACCTTGTCGGCATCTAAAAAAAGGATGAAAGAAAATCGTGCATTGAACAAAATATAACGAAAGTTCTAATAAGAACATAATCTGTACTATACTGGAAACCGAACGAGAATCTAAGCATTAACTCTATGATTGCGAAAGATGATGATGGTTGACTCCAGCCATAAGTACAGAAGTGAGAACGCATCAATTTTCCAGGGTTTCGGTTCACATTGTGACATCAGACTCACTTATAACCAGATATCTTTAACTAGGACGTGATTTGTATTCTACAAGTTGTTCTTGATTTCTTCATCTCAATGCGCGCTAATAGAGTCAAAATATATTATGACTGTTATAAAATTAAAAGAAAGAAATATTGATAAAATAAATAAGATAGTAATCTTACAAACATTTCTCTAATTAGAAGCTCTTTATTTCTAGTTTTTCTTCCACACTACTTGCTCTTACATTTCTACATATATTCATAGTAGTTCCTAAGCATGAAGCAAACTTTGCTTCCATCTCATGTTTTAGATAGCCACAAACTTTGACTCACATTTTTCATTATCACTTCATGTGATTCATGCATTACTTCTGAAATCATAAGCCCTTATATGTTACAAAAATTCATAGACATGGTGGTCACCCAAAATCATAACATTTACAACACTTCTCCTTGGATGCCCATTCCAATACTCTCTCACAATTTTCAACATTGAATGATTGTTGCTTCATTAAAATCTTACTGAGGAAAACCCAGCGGAAAAACATCAGAGCGAACGAAAAAGAGTACAACATTTTTCAGGATCATTCGATTAACATTTGATGCGAACAATGTTGCCTCGTTAAAACCTTTACTAGGACAAACTCAGAGGGATAGAAACCTAGAAATGGAAAAAAAGTACAACGCACATATATACTGAGTTGCATGCTTCAAGATGCTTTCTCCAATGAGGATGACTACACATACATGAGTTTTTACCCCAAACATACATTATAAATGCATTGGGGCCCACTTCTCACTAAAAGACAAGGTTAAAATCTTGTCTTTTAGTGAGAAGTGGGCCTCAATGCATTTATAATGTATGTTTGGGGTAAAAACTCATATATGTCTAGCATTTTGCTTCTCCAATTAATGACTCTCCCCTGATAATAATAACCCCTTACACAGTTTGATGATAGATTCTAAGCATACCAATCCCATATACAAGTTTCTGGAAGATGGCCTTTGGCAGAGACTTAGTGAAAAGATTAGCTAGGTTGTCACATGAACAAACTTGTATTACTTCAATCTCATTGTTCTTCTGAAGTTCGTGAGTAAAGAAGAATTTTTGTAAAATGTGCTTGGTCCAATCTCCTTTTATGAAACTTTCTTTAATCTGTGCTATACATGCGATATTGTCTTCGAAGATAATGCTCGAAACATCTGAAATAAAAGGTAACTGACAAGAACTACGAATACGGAGAATTAAAGAGCTTAACCATACACATCCATGACTAGCTTCATGAAGAGCTAAAATTTCAGAGTGGTTAGATGAAGTAGCTACTAACATTTGTTTAGTAGAACGCCAAGAAATAGCAGTATTACCACTAAGAAATACACAAGCTGTTTGAGATCGACCCTTATGAGGGTCAGAGAGATACCTGAATCTGGATAACCTACAAGCTTGGAACTTTCAGGATTATAAGAAAAATATAATCCTAAGTCAGTAGTTCCACGTAGATATCTTAAAATATGCTTAATACACAGAAAAAGAAATACCCGGTCTAATGCATTGTGCCAAGTACAGTAGAGCACCAATAGTACTTAGTATGGTACTTCAGGTTCCATTACTAGTTCATTTTCCTCTTAGGACAGTACGGATCTTTCTTTATGTCCAAAGATCGGACTACCATGAGAGTACTTAGTGGGTTTTCCTTGTCCATACCAATTGTTTTATAAAACCTTCTTGGTATAAATGGACTGATGGACTAATATCCCACAAGAATTTCTTTCAATCTGTAGGCCGAGACAAAATTTTATTTTTCCAAGATCTTTCATTTCAATTTCTTTCTTCAAGTAGTCAGCAGTTTTCTCGAGCTATTCTCGAGTCCCGATTAAATTTATATCATCTACATAAAATGCTACTATTTCAAATCCATTTAAAATTTTCTTTTAAAAAATGTACGAGCAAGTTGGATCGTTTCAATATCCACCCATAGACAAGTATTCACTAAGACGATTGTACAACATTCTTCTATATTGCTTCAGGTCGTACAATGAACGTTTTAAATGTGTTGAGTACACACTCTTTGACTTTACTTCGGGTAAAGTAAATCCTTCTACAACTTTCATATAAATATCTGTGTCTAAGTCCCCATATAAATAAGCAGTTACAACATCCATGTGTCTTATATCTAAATGTTTAGAATCTGCTAAACTTTTCAGATATCTAAAAGTTGTTGCATCCAAGATGGGGGAGTATGTTTCCTCATAATCAATCCCAGATTTTTGCGAGAAACCTTGTGTCACAAGTCATGCTTTATATCTAGTAATTTCATTACTTTCATTTCTTTTTCTTACAAACACCCATTTGTAACTTACCAAGTTAACATCATTTGGGGTTGGTACTATAGGTCCAAATACACCACATGTATTGAGAGACTCTAATTCTGTTTTGATGACATCTTTCCATTTTGGCCAATATGCTCTTTTTCTACATTCATTTATAGTACGTGGTTCAGTATCATCATTATCATTTTCCTTTGATACTTGTGTAGCTACAACAAATGTAAATATGACATCGATGTTTGTATCTTTTCTGTCCTGCATCTCTCTTGAATTAGTGTAAAGTATAGATTCTCTTTATTAATAGGTAAATTTGTCTCTTCGGTAACTTCCAAAGTCTCATCGGCGACCTGTGTCTTTTCCAAGACAACTTCTTCTGGAGTTTTATTAAAAGTAGATTTTTGCATAAACGCTTCTCGAGTGAAATGACTAACAACTTCAGGATTGTTATTTGGGCATGTTTTATCATTTCTCCTTTTTTGAGGAGTAGAGTCTTTTAAACCTATAGGTCTGCCACACTTCTGGTGCGCTGGAGATTCATTTGCTACCGTATTTGAGTTTTGTTCTACAGGGACAATAAGTCTAGCAGGTGCATTCATAGCTAGCACATGTGACTTGGTTACTTTCACTGTATCAATAAATGCATCAGGTAATCTATTTGCAATTTCTTGTAAGTGCAATATTTTATGTACTTCATTCTTACATTATGAAGTATGTGGATCTAGGTGAGACAAAGTGGAAGTATTCCACGTTAATTCTCGTCGTTCTGCTGGAACGGATTGTTAAGTAGAAACAATGTGTTCTTCAGGAACTTTCTTATCTCCCCCTAACGGCGGAAATACTGTCTCATCAAAGTGACAACCCGTAAAATGGGCAGTAAACACATCTCCTATCATTGGTTCTAAATATTGAATAATAGAGGGCGAGTCAAAACCTACATAAATCTCCAACCTCCGTTGAGGACCCATTTTAGGATGCTGAGAAGATGGGATAGGAACTTGAACTGCACAACCGAACTTACGCAAATGGGATATATTTGGCTGATTACCTGACACAAGTTGTTGTGAAGAGAAATAGTGATATGTTGTGGGTCTAAGTCTTATAAGCATTGATGCATGCAGTACAACATATTCCCAAGCACTAACAGGTAAGCTAGACTACATTAGTAAAGGTTTGGCAATAAGTTGAAGACGCTTAATCAATGATTCATCTAAGCTATTTTTTGCGTGAACATGTGGAACAGGATACTCAACATCAATCTCCATCGATGAACAATATTTATCAAAACTTGAGATGTGAATTCGACCGCATTATCAAGTTGTATAGATTTAATAAGATGGTCAGGGAAATGAACTCTAAGTTTGATTATTTGAGCCGGTAGATGAGAAAAAACTGTATTTTTAGTAGAAAGTAGGCAAACATAGGACCAATGAGTGGAGACATCAATTAAGACCGTGAAATATCTAAAGGGTCCATTAGGAGGATTTACAGGGCCACATATATCACCTTGTATCCTCTTAATAAATGATGGGGATTCCGATGCAACCCTAAGAAAAGAAGGTTTGGTGATGAGTTTACCTTGTGAACACAGGATACATCAGTACCCACTAGGTATAGTCAACTGATGGTTTGCTAAAGGATGTACACATGAGTTATTTATTATTTTTCTTAATATAGTTTTCCCAGAGTGTCCTAACCTATTATGCCAAACAGTTAAGATTTAGGGGTCATTAAATTTAGGGTTTGATTTAAGCTTCTGGTTTGGCTTGAGCTTCTGGTTCGTAACAGTGTGTGATTCAACATTTGAAATTCTTCTGCAGTATAAACCCGAGAAGAATGCACTTAACTTTTTGAGTGTGGGTTTCTAACTTCCAACACAAGTAATGATATATAAGAACTCTTTCTTATCTTTACATATAGTTTTTATGTGGTGCCCATTCATTTTGATGTCTTTGAAACTAAGCGAATTTCTTCAGGAATTGCTGGAAAATAAAGCATCATTAATGAATATATGAGTACCATTCGATAAAATTATATGGGCTCTTCCAGAACCTTAGGTTATTTATACAAATCCACCTATGGTGAATACTTTGCATGGATTCAACTCCAATTCTGAGAATAGTTTCTGTTATTTCAATATAGTATGTGTTGTGTCACTGTCTACCAGAAATCGATTATCTTCATTTTCGTGCATTCAATGATTCATATCACTAGAATAAAATAAAATTAATACATTACTTAAGCAGAAAAGAAAAAGAAAAATAACTTTACCATTCAAAGCAAAAGATAATATATTATCATGACATAAAAACAAACAATTCTATAAAATTATAAACTAAAAACTAAATTTTATAAAACGATAACAATTGTTTTTTGGTCTTCTAGACCCAACTTGGTGGTTCTCCCAATTTTGCTTCAAATGCTTCAGTGCTAATAGGCTGAATGTTAGCATCTTCAAAGAAATCTTCAAGATTTCAGTTTGTAGATCCCATTGGCATATGAGCATCATGATCTTTCATCAGCTCTTTACTATCTAGCTTATTTGTCTCTAAGGATTGACAGAAGCCTTAAATTGATCTATCACATGTTTTGGTGCACGGTAGATCTGTGACCAATGTCCACTTTTTCCACATTTATAGCAAGTATCGTCTGGATACTTAGTAGAATTGTAAGGTAGATTTTGTTTCTCAATATGGGGGCAAACCTCTTCTGGTGATTTTTGAACTTTGTATTATTTGGACCTTTATAACCTCCTTTAAAGGAGTAATTATTACGTCCACCTTTACTGAAAAAATTATTGTATCCACTTCTTCTGAAGTAATTATTTCGTCCATGGCCCCTACCTTAGTAAAGTTGGCATTTGTTTCAGGAATTGTCAAAGACCCGGTTGGTCTTGTCGTCTTGAACTATAATTCTTAATTAAAATTTTGCTATTTTGTTCTGCAACATGAAGATAAGTTATCAGTTCAGAATACTTAGAAAAATGTTGCTCTTATGACTGCTACTGCAGGAGCACATTCGAGGCATAAAATGTAGAAAGAGATTTTCTATCATTTGATCATCATTAATTGTTTCACCACACAATCTCAAATGGGAAACAATATTAAATGGAGCAGAGTTGTAGTCAGAAACTGTCTTATGATTTTAGAATCTCAGATTCAGCCAATCTCTTTGAGCATTTGGTAATATGACCATCTTCTGGTGATCAAATCTATCATTCAGGATTTCCAACGACCCAAGGGATCATCCTCTTTCAAACACTCATTTTCAGATCATCATGTATATGATGATGGTGAAAAATGAGAGTGGATGCTTTGTCCTCCAGGGACATCTTATTTCCTTCGGCAATAGTATCACCAAGTTATTTCGATTACAAATGGATCTTAGCATCCAATTGCCATGATAAATACTTTTTACAGTTGACCACAAAAGCCTTAAAGTCATGTTCAGCAATGTTTGACATCTTTTCGGTAACTAAGATAAAATATACAAAATTAGTAGGGTAGACATGAACATAAAGAAGAAAAAAATTGTTAATTGGAGTTAGAAATTCAGGTATTGCCAAGGCATTAGGCTTACTTTTGAATATAGAGAACTTTGGGTCCCAATATAATTATAATATCAATACTTTTTATATATGAGATTGAGATTATAGAACTTCAGGTTCTATATAAAAAAACCCGAGCTTCTGGTCCAAATTATTATGCTGGTCTATACTTGTCTGATTACCACAAAATGTATAGATGATTCTGTAAACACATGAAAGAATGTCATATAAATTTTTAGAACTTTTCAATGGTTGGATTTAAAGTTATGATTTTTCCATGAGAAACTGCATTCAAACTTGTAAAAATGATAATAAATTCAATTAAAATGTAAAGTGAAACGCCCCGAATTTTCATTATAGAAATAAGAGACACAACTCCAGAATCTTTACTTCAATGTAATCCAAACACATTATAAAACACAGGGAAAATACAACTTTTCTTTACAACAGTTCTTTATTACAATGCACAACGAAAATTTTAAACATATTTATTACAACATAGTTCAACGCTTAAACTTCAGTCATCTCAAAGTCCAAGCTTTAACTTTGCCCAAGCCATGTACTAGCAAATCCTACAAAACTATTGAAAAGTGGGCATGTCAGTTGAATACAACCGACACAATACTATTGTAATAGTAACCCTCCAAAGTCTCACCGCAAACTTGTCACACAACATAAAATTAAACAACAATAAAAGATTCATAAATCAACGAGTGCTACTAAGCTTAAGAGAATAAGTGTGTGTCAAGAAAATAAGGAAAAATGCTGAAAACAAGGTTCAAGAAAACACAATGCTCATGATGCACACTAATGCACACTTGTTCGGATTCTATGCATCTCATACTACATAGGTCCGAGGGCAAATCCTTACGTTCACCTCATTTAGGGTTCAATCCCTCGCCATGCAAACCTACACCTGTGGCTACTACAAGATTTAGATAATTTATGAGTACCTAGCCCACGCCTCGATAATTTCGGAGATCAATCCCACACCGCAGATGAGCTGGAGACACTTCCATTTACATCTCGATAATTTCAGGGATTCAATCTCATACTGCAAGCCATGGCACTTCACTACCCACATTCATTCCATGGGTGTCGCCTCGATCCCGATAATTCCTTAGATCAATCCCACACCGCAGATAAACTGGAGACACTTCCATTCACATCTCGATAATTTTAGGGATCATCTCACACCGCAGACCATACAGAGGCCCCCCTACTCATGTCTGCCCTTGTTTCATCACACACCAACTAGTGCATGTCCTTAGGTTTGTATTAGTGGTAACCTGAGCCACCTAGAACTAGCTCCACCCTACTGGACTTCACTTGCCAAACCAGGAATACTAACCCCTCAAGCTAATTTTCTACAATAAAAATATCAACTACCAATACTTTAGGATCCAAGGGCAAACCCTTACGTTCACCACATAGCAACGCCTCAAGCAATATTCGGTCGTCCTGGCCTAGCAGCCTTCCATGCAGTTACCTCCGCGTTTCACATGAAAATGAAGTTCTCAACAACAACAGGCATAGGCCAAGTTGTAGGGAACCAACAGGTTGCACAAGCATGCTACACCGCTACAATGGGGGGCTCGGTTCTCCTCCTGGATACCATAAAGTTACCGCCAGAAAGCAGTCACAGTAATTTCAAGACTGTAATCAAGCTTGAAGCCATTGCCATAAACAATCCCACCAAGAACTTCTAATCATGCGAAATCATCTCTCACCAAGTCCAAACTCGTTCTCATCATAACATAGTAATAAATCTGAATCCCCGGCCCGAAGCCACTCCGCTCATTCAACGGAAAGAACTAGTTCTGCCAAAACTTATTAGCGAATCTGAAAATCTTCCCTTGTCTCAGCAAAACAATGGGAGGCTCGTTCCAAAACAGGCAATTCCAGGTAAGTTGAACTAAGTTTTTTGCCTAACGGCTCATCAACATGAAGACCCGGGGAGGCAAGGAGATATCATCAGGAACTTGAAAAGTAGAACACCTTATAAAGTTAAACGATGGCATCTAAAATGTCTTCTCTTAGTAGTAGTAGAAAATTTTCTTAATTTTTAATAAAGGTCATCCACTAGAGCAGCCATTTAGTTTTACTTTTCAAAAAAGACTGTTTTCACTAACGGTCACTGCATGTAACAACGGTCAGCTACTAAAGCAGCCACTTAGTTTTATTTTCCAATAAAATTTTGTACGAATTTTGGAAAATTATTGAACAACTCTATGGATGCATACAATGAGTTAAAAACAAGCCTACTCCAACAATGACATCAAAACTCATAAGAAGCTCCTTATAAGATGGGTTCGGAGTCCATACTTATGGCTCGAAGTTACTCTAACAATTTGCAATAAAGTAACTTCAGAGTTGGCTATGCCATTTGATCTGCTCCTGCAACCCACTAGCGCATCGACGACAGGTTCGGAGTCCATACCCATGGCTCGATATTACTTTAGCAACTTGCAACAAGGCAAGTCCAGAGTTCAACTCGCCATTCGATTTACTCCTGCAACCTGTTAATACCTAAACTAACAAGTTCAGCATCCATACCCATTGTTCGGAGTTACTTTAGCAACCTGCAATCAAGCACGTTCGGAGTTTAACTCGCCAATCGACTTGTTCCTGAAACTAGTTAAAATTCCTTAAAGATAGATTAAATGTCCAAAATCGTGGATTGTAGTTACTCTAATAAAACTTGCAAAAGAGACATTTGGAGTTCAACTCACCACTCGATGCGAATCTCACAATTTGTTGGAGGACCCATGCAGCAAGTTTGGAAAATAACTCTCTCTCAGAGTTTCTCCTACAACTAGTTAGGTACAAGACGGATAAGTTCTAAACTCCATCAAACATTGCACACATCGTCGATAGTTTGTTAGCTACACACTACAAACTTGAAGCCCCGTTATTTAGCTACAAAGAACCCAGTCAACATCGCATCAATCTCAATGACAAGTTGCACAATAAGGATCAAGCATATGAAAATAATTCTTCAAATCACAGAATCATCACAAATCTATGCAGTCAGATCCAGTGCCATTACAAGTCTCATTACAACTGCTGAATTACAATGAGTCTAGAGAATCGCTACCAAAAGTATTGCAAACACTGTACAACGAACAGTCATGCAAGTCATTCTGCCAGCTACACATTAGAGGGATGCTCCTTCTAAGAGACACAAACCTCTTCATAGGCTTCCTGCCAGTTAACAGCTCCCCAGGGCCGCCTCAACTCTTGACGATAAAATTCAAGACAAGTCTTCCTTAGGCAAGTGTTGCCGCTAAATCTGGTGTAGGGGCAAACAGATAGTATCTGTGGATTCTTGGAAAACCTAAATAGCAAACTTGAACTTGTTTTCGCCGGGGTTTGACCACTGACTCCCGCCGTTCACCTGCAAAAAGTGCGAGACACCGGGGTTGATCCCGGTGACACACCCTCCGACGCTCAAATCAGTAATCAGGAAGATTATGAAAGAGCATAAATTGGCAAAAGATTGATTACCTCTTAATGGTGGTGGATGGGGGGTATTTATAGCCACCGTTGGGGTCAGATTAGGAATGTAATCCCTGTGATCAGATAAGGAATGTAATCCCTAATCCCCAGTGAAAGGATAGATGTGAATCAGGGCCATTGATTAGTATTAATCAGAAACCCTAATTCTATCCTGCTGGACTGGGTTTATTTCGGGTTGGGACCCGTACCCAGTTGAGGTGGATCCGTTCGTGGGTTATTGGGTCTTTGGGGAAAAGACCCAGGACCCACTTCAGACCCATTGGTAGGCGAAATTACCATTTTACCCCTAGGCTTTGAGATTCGTTCCTGATTTGGACAGTTCCGATTTAACCCCATTTTTAGCCATATCACGAGCCCCCCACTCCCAAAGATTGAGCTTGACCAGCCTTTGAGGAGTAGTTTTACTGTTTTAATGGCTAACGGAGTTGTATCGGAGTCCAAATGGAATGTTTCGAATCTTTGCAGGAGGCAGTATGGTGATTTTCTAAGTTAGTTGCGTGCTCTGAGTTGTTCTTGAGCTCTTCTGGACATTTGGTGATTTTTATCTATTTTTTCGAAATATTTACTTAATTTTGCGAGGTGTCAATTCGTCGTTCGGGGGTCTTAATAAATGGTCCTAGGCAATAATTATTTACTCGGGGCTTCAAAAATATTTCCTCAACTTTATAATTATTTTCTAGGATTTTTAATTAATTTTCCCGAATTTTTAATCATTTTTTGCAATTTTTAAATAAATAAAACCATTTTAATAAATAAAATACCGAATTATGGCGTGGCGCGATCTGGACCGTTGATCTTGTGCAGGGCACGAACTTCTGAAAGATCGGATGGACAGGGTCGCTCGGCAGCAATTTCTCTGCTTTTGAGGGTCAGATGGACACTTGCTCGGAATCCGAGCGAAGTGGCTCGGTTTTTCTTTCACGCGAGTGGCTCGGATCGCTAGTCGCTCGGCTCGGAGTTCTGAGTGACATGGAGCGATCTGAGCCGTCGGATCTCGACGCGAATCTCAAGGTGGGCATAGTTCTCAAGAAAACACTATCTTGTCATTTATTGGACGTGGCGTAATCTGAACCGTCCATCATCTCAGGCGTGATTTTCGCAGTGATCCAACGGTTGGAGACGCTCGGCAGCATTTTTCTTCACTTTTGAGGGTCGGATTGGCACTTGCTCGGAATCCGAGCGAAGTGGCTCGGTTTTTCCCTCGCGCGAGTGGCTCGGGTCTCTAGTTGCTCAGCTCGGACTGCCGAACGTCATGGAGGGACCTGAGCCGTCGGATCTTGGAGCGAATCTCGAGGCGGACACATTTCCCAAGAAAATACTATCTTGTCGTGTAGTGGTGCTGACATGATCTGGACCGTCCGATCGAAAACTTGCGCGAATTTTGAGGGGAAAGTCATTTTTCTCTAATTCGCAGCTCGGATTGGCACATGCTCGGAACCCGAGCAATGTAGCTCAGTAGCCGATCGTATAGCTCGGTGGCTGAACTGTTAGCTCGGTGGCCGAACTATCGGTTCGGATCGCCAGTTGCTCGGCTCGGACCGTTGAACGTCGTGGGATGATCTGAGCCGTCGGATGACGGCGCGAATCTTGATGCTAGCTCAGTTCCCAAGAAAACACTATCTTTTTGTTTAGTGACGCTGGCAAGATCTGAGCCATTCGATCGAAATCTTACGCGAATTTTGAGGGAAAAGTATTTTTCTCCAATTCTTGGCTCGGATTGGCACTTGCTCAGAATCCAAGCTATCCTCTTTGTTGCGGAGGTCGGATCGCCTGTCGCTCGGATTTTGGTTCCGAGGGACGTGGGGCGATCGGAGCCGTTGGATGATGGCACAGATCTCGATGCTGGCTCAGTTCCCAAGAAAACACTATCTTGTCGTTTAGTGACGCTGGCAAGATCTGAGTCGTTCGATCGAAATCTTACGCGAATTTTGAGGGGAAAGTCGTTTTTCTCCAATTTGTGGCTCGGATTGGCACTTGCTCAGAATTCGAGCTATCCTCTTTGTCGCAGAGGTCAGATCGCCTGTCGCTCGGATTTTGGTTCCGAGGGATGTGGGGCGATCGGAGCCGTTGGATGATGGCACAGATCTCAATGCTGGCTCAGTTCCCAAGAAAACACTATCTTGTCGTTTAGTGACGCTAGCAAGATCTGAGCCGTTTGATCGAAATCTTACGCGAATTTTGAGGGGAAAGTTGTTTTTCTCCAATTCGTAGCTCGGATTGGCACTTGCTCGGGATCCGAGCTATCCTCTTTGTTGCGGAGTTCGGATCGCCTGTTGCTCGGATTTTGTTTCCGAGGTGCCGAGCTGTTTTACTTGGGTCGAAACGTCGCTTCCTTTGTCAACAGTTGTGGCTCTTCGTTACTTAGCCGTTTGGGCTTTTGTAACGCTTCAAGGGAGGCCCAAGAGTTGTGCCTTTATGTTACAAAGCCCAAGAGGTGTCACTTTTACTATAAGTTTTCACCCCCTCAACACTTAACCTCATTTCTCACTTTCACTTTCTCACTCTTGGTTTTACTTCTTAGCGAAGTTTTTAGCTCTTGGGTGGCACTGCTAGCTGTCGCGGCAAGGCGTTTTAGGCTCCGGTGATCTTTTCCGGCCATACTAGTGACTTCAAGGTCAGTCTCTCTCCTCATCTTTGTAAAATGGTTAAGTTTTCTTCTATGGATGAGAACCCCTCCTCGGACCTAGGCGTCAGCCGAGCGGTCAGGCCGAGCAAAGGTAAAGGGAAGGAGGTCGTGGAGCCAACCGAAGAGACAACAGTCAGGCCGAGTACAGACGAGGAGGTTGCCGAGCCTCTCCAGGAGGTAATGGTCCGAGCCAGCATGGGCAAGGGGGTGGAAACGATAATTGAGCACCCGATGACTGCAGGGGAGTTGGGTCGGCTTCCGAGCATTCTGTCGAGCGTTGGCGGTGTGCAGAGCTACTCTAGAGATCTGTTGGAGAAGGTGACGTGGGGCACCGCCAAATCGATCAAGGAGAACGAGCCGATGGAAAATTCTGAGGTGGACCAGATCGCTTCGGTCCTGACCGAGGCGGATTTGCATCGGATCCGGAGTGTGTTCCGAATCCCCGCGGAGTACGGGCTCCTTCTCCCCGGCCCTGGCTTCCGATCGTGCACGTCGTCCTTGGCCGATACGTGCGTTTTTCTTGCCGATTCCCTGAATGCCGGACTTCGGCTGCCGCTGCACCCTTTCGTGATCGAGGTGCTGCAGTGGTACGGCTTAAGTCTGGCTCAGCTGATGCCGAACACCTGGTGGCACGTTATGGTGTTTGTTCTTCAATGCCAGGAGGTCGGCGCTCTGCCCAATATGTTCATCCTTCGGAGTCTCTACCATCCTTGCCAACCAAACAAAAATGAGCAGAGGTACTACCTCTCGCCGAGGAAGGGTGTGAAGCTGATCGAGAACCCGGACTCGATCAAGCATTGGAAAGAGAAGTACTTCCTCATCCGAGCTCCCAAGCCATGGGTGATCCCGATGGTGTGGTTGAGGGACGACCTTCCGAAGCGGGCGAAGAAAGAGCCTGTGCTCAGCAATGAAGAGGCAGAAATCGTGGAGAAGCTGCTCGGGCTTCCGACTCTCAGTTGGAAAGACATCACCGAGGAGGCCTTATTCCGAGGGGGTCTCAGTCCGATCGACCCTAGTACGCTTCTCCTATTCTTGTCTTGTCTTTGAGGTTTGGAAAATTTTTCTAACTGTTTTCACTCGGTCTTTGCAGAAACTCCTGGCATGGACTACAAAGGTCTGATGGCTAAGGCCCGAGCGGCTAAGGAGCAGGAGGTGAGGAAGAGAAAGAGGACCGTGTCCGGGCCCCAAAGTGGCCGAGCACCCAAGATCCCCTCGGTCTCTCCAACCCTCGAGGGGCAGGTTGTTGAGGCTCCCCCGGTCAAGTCCGATCAAGGCCTTATCGTGCCGACCGTCCCTCCTACTTCGGATGTGCCGACCCAAACGGCGCGAACAGATGTTCTGGGGTCTTCGGGCGGAGCGTTCAATGTGAGCGCGGCTCTGGCTCTCGATGTTCCGCCCCTCACTGCCGAGGTGGAGGCAATCCTGACCGAGGAGCACAAGCGCATCTTCGTTCCCAACTGGCAGGTGATGAAGGTCGATGGGTTCCTGGGAGACGGCAACATCTGCATGCAGGAGGTGAAGCACCTGCCGACCCCGAAAGACCGAACGGCGCTCAAGGCGGGCGAAGTTGGTGACGCTGTGATGCAGATTGCTCGGAACACCATGTCGGTAAGTACTAGAGGACTTTCTTCAAAATTTTTCTAAGTTTTTGTGCTCGTGCTTAACTGTTTTTTGTATGGCTTGTAGACCCTCTGTCACTTCAATTATTTGCTCGAGGAGTTCGCGAGCAAGGAAAAGGAGATGACCGTTCTGAACGACCAGGAACGGTCAGAGTGGTCTAAGGCGGTGAAGCAGCTGGAGGCCGAGCAGTTGCATTCCGCTTCGCTCGAGGCCGAAGTTGCCGATCTAAAGGCTAAGCTCGCCGAGGCGCTGAGGAGCTCGGCCGCCGAGGCTTCCAAGGTCAAGACCCTGGAAAAGGAGACGGCTTGACTCGAAGGGGAGCTGTCTAAGGCCCTAAAGGCGTCGGAGGAGGCCCTGAGCGATCATGCGTCGAAGGTGGCGGCCACGGAGAAGGCGGTTCGGGACGAGGCCGAGGCTCACATGTTGACTAACATGGAGGAGGCGTACGGCCGAGTGCTGAAGCATATCGCCGCTCAGAACCCCGGATTTGACGTCTCGTCCTACTAATTCTACGACCCCGTGGAGGGTGAGGAGGCGCTGCCCCTGGCCGAGCTCGCTCCTAGGCAGGAGGGCGAAGACTCCAAAGACGAGGTGGGTACCGAGGGTGCGATTGTATCCGTGCCGAACGATGATGAGGTCGACCCCTGACTTTGTAGCCTCTTCCCATCTTCTTGTTCTTCCTTTTTTTTTCTCTCTTTTGTAATGCCTAACTGCGGACTGGCCACCGCTTTTTGTAAATCTTGGACTTTTAATGAAACGATTTCCTTTTTGGCGTTTCGGCTGAATATTTTGAAATTTCGCAAAATGTTCAACTCTTTTTGCTCGGATTGTGTCCTTAAGTGTTGAAGACTTCTTTTGATATTCCTCTGCTTTTCAGGTCGAGTTGGGTCCAATGACTGAGGTCTCTCATCTTCGTACTGAGCTGAAGAAAACGAAGCGGGCTCTTTCTCGCAGTCGTGATAAAGTGTTTTACGACTTCTTGAAATTGGAGGACATCAAAGTAACTGCGAGATGGTATTTTCGCGAGTTGAGGCAACTGCGGAAGCAACCTCGAGAGACTCGTCTCGAAGGCGAGATAGAGTTGCTCCGTAAGGAGCTCTTCGATGTCGACCAAAGGAATAGTGAACTGCTGGCAGAGGTTCGTCATTTGGAGGTGACGGTAAAAGAACATTCGGCGAAGGAAGAGGAGTTAGCTTCGAAGGGTGGGGAAGTTGATGTCCGAGCGCGATGAGTTAACGGCAAGAATTGACAAACTGAGGAGGATCACGATCGACAGGGGTATCGAAGTGACTCATTTCCGTCGTATTGTGGCCGATAGCACTAACGTCGCAGGCTCGTCCAAACTTTCCCGTTTCAAAGTATCGGCAGAGGGCAATATTCTGAGAGATAGGATCGTCGAGCTAGAGGAGGAGATTGCAACGCTGAAACCTCAGCCCGTAAGGATCAATGTTCGCAGTACGTCGTGTACTCACGAAGAAAGCGAAAGAGGAATCTCGTTCTACGAACTTGCAACTCGTTCGCCTGCAGTTAGGCGGAGCCCAGCTGACGCTCAGAGCGGTGTAGCTGTTTCGTCTAGTGGTGCCTCGGTTGGGGCCACAGCTAGAATCAGCGGCGAAGGGGGTTCTCGCTTCGCTGGTTTAGAGTCGAGCTCAGAGGTAAGGCGATGCCACCCTCGTGTGTCTCTGAATCGAAGCGTTCCCCTTCCAAAGAAACGCTAAACAAGTTGTATTATGTTCTTCAAGTTATTGTAAAAACTCTGTTGTAGTGTCAGTCTTGTTTGAGCTCTTAATAAAAAAGTTTGTTTTGCTTCTGATGTTCGAATGTTGCGTTGGTTGGTATTAGTTTAAGTATAACTCCTTCAAATTTTGACCACTACTCATAATTAGAAGCAAATTTTCCTTCTTATGGGCGAACCACTTTTGGCCTGCGTAATAGCGATTGAGAAGTGGAGTCGAGCCAAGTGTTAGACTCCGAACCCGTCGCTAGAGTTTGTTCAACAGTTGTGGGAGCAATTCCGAATGGCGAACCCCTTCTAGCCCGCTTAAGAGCGAGCTTGCGAAGAGGAGTCGAGCCAAGTGTTGGACTCCGAACTCATCGTTAGAGTTTGTTCAACGGTTGTGGGAGCAATTCCGAATGGCGAACCCCTTCTACCCCGCTGAAGAGCGAGCTTGCGAAGAGGAGTCGAGCCAAGTGTTGGACTCCGAACTCGTCATTAGAGTTTGTTCAACGGTTGTGGGAGCAATTCCGAATGGCGAACCCCTTCTAGCCCGCTTAAGAGCGAGCTTGCGAAGAGGAGTCGAGCCAAGTGTTGGACTCCGAACTCGTCTTTAGAGTTTGTTCAACGGCTGTGGGAGCAATTCTGAATGGCGAAACCCTTCTAGCCCGCTTAAGAGCGAGCTTGCAAAGAGGAGTCGAGCCAAGTGTTGGACTCCGAACTCGTTGTTTTGGTGAAGAGTAAAGGCAGAGAAGTACAAGCAATTTTACAAGTAAAATATGAAAAAACTTTCTTTATTGATAGCTAATAGTTGGCTGCTTCTAAGTTGCGAGCCATTATTATATAAGAGAAATAAAGGAAAAAATACAAGTAAAAGGATAGGAACAGGTTCGACATCCCAGAATACTTAGAGAGGCGTTAATGCTCTCTCTTGGTATTTCAAAAGATGGTCGGCATTCCAAGTCCTGGGGATCTCTCTGTCTTTGAGGTCTTCTAGACGATATGTCCCGGGCCGAACTACTTTGGTGATCTTGTAGGGGCCCTCCCAATTTGGAGCTAGTTTACTCTTCTGACCGGAAAAAAAGATTGCTAACTTTCTGAGGACCAAGTCCCCTTCTTTGAGGTCGGTAGGACAGACTCTCTTATTGTATGCCAACTCGATCCTCCTTCGATAACTCTGTTAGCGGATTGACGCTCTTTCCCGTAGCTCGTCGACCAGGTCTAAGTTTGCCCGAAGTTCTCTGGCATTCTGTTCTTCTTCGTAGGCAAGAAGGCAAGGAGAAGGAATGCCAACTTCCACTGGGATCACAGCCTCGGACCCATAGGTGAGGTTGAATGGCGACTCTCCTGTGGGGGTCCGTTTCGTGGTGTGGTAGTTCCACAGCACGTTAGGGGGCTGATCGACCCATAAGCCTTTAGAGCACTTATTCAGCCTTTTCTTAATACCAGAGAGGATCTGCCGGTTAGCATTCTCCACTTAACCATTCGACTATGGATGGGAGACGGAGGAGAAATGTTGTTGGATGCCGAGGTCTTCACATAGAGCTCGGAAGGCAGCCCCGATAAACTGGGTTTCGTTGTCTGTTATAAGGACTCGAGGGACACCGAATCGGCAGATAACGTTCTTCCAGAAGAACTGAAGTACTTTGTTCTCGGTGATTGTGGCCAAGGGCTCGGCCTTTATCCACTTCGAGAAGTAGTCGATAGCCACAACTAAGAATTTGAGCTGGCCGGGAGCTGGTGGGAATGACCCTAGTAAATCCATCCCCCACATTGCGAAAGGGATAGGACTTGATAGGGAGGTGAGTGGAGCTTGTGGGAGGCGACGGACGTTGGAGTATTTCTGACAAGAGCTGCATTGCCGAACGTGTAGTTCGGCGTCTTGAAGGAGAGTGGGCTAGAAATATCCATAATTCAACACTTTCCGGGCTAGGGATCTGGACCCTGAATGTGCCCTGCCGATGCCTTCGTGGAGCTCTTACAGGGCATATTCGGCTTGTTCCGGGGAGAGGCATCTCAAATAAGGCCTGCCGTCTGCTTGTGTGAAGGAGCGCTTGTATAGGATGCCCTCGATAAGTGTGTATCACTCTGCTCGGGTTCTCACTCAGCGAGCTTCTTTAGGGTCTTCGGGGAGGAGCCCATCCCTTAAGAATTCTACCAGGCGTTCAATCTAGTTATCTTGAAGCAGGACAGGTAGCGACTCCATCGAGTCGGAAGTTTCATCTTCTATACTTGGCTTCAGGAGCACCTCAATCAAGACAGTCTGCTCGAGACCTTGGAGGGAGGAGGAGGCTAGCTTGGAGAGGGCATCAGCTTGGGAATTCTCCTCTCGGGGGATTCGCTGGATGAGAGCTTCTTCAAATAGGGCCATGAGATTCCTGACCTTGGCTAGGTACTTAGCCATTCGGTCATCTCGTGCCTCATACTCGCCTAGGACCTGATTTACGACCAGCTGAGAGTCGCTAAAGATTCGAAGGTGCTGTGCCCCTGCATTGCGAGCCATTCTGAGGCCGGCTATGAGTGCTTCATATTCTGCTTCGTTGTTAGAGGCCTTGAAGTTGATCCGGAGGGAGTATTGGAGGATGAAATCATCTGGGCCGGTCAGAATGACCCCGGCTCCGCTTCCCTCGTTACAAGAGGATCCATCTTCATAAACCGGCCAGACAGGTGGTCCCTTCATTGCTTGGCTGACCTCGGGGATGGTACTTTCAACTATGAATTTAGCTAAGACCTGAGCCTTGATCGCGGTCCGAGGCTGATACGTTATATCATGCTGGCTCAGCTCGATAGACCACTTCATGAGGCGACCGGAGGTCTCTGGTTTGTGGAGAACTTGCTTCAGCGGTTGGTCGGTAAGAACGACCACCAAATGGGATTGGAAATATGGGCGAAGCTTTCTTGCGGCCATGACTAAGGCGTATGCCATCTTCTCTATCCTCGGGTAGCGGAGCTCGGCATCCCGAAGTACCTTGCTCACTTAATAAATGGGCTTTTGAGTCCTATCTTCTTACCTCACGAGGACGGCGCTGAGGGTCGGCTCAGAGGCTGCTAAGTAGAGGTAGAGGGTTTCCCCGGGAACAGGTTTGCCGAGGAGAGGAGGATTGACTAGGTAAGCCTTCAGCTGATCGAATGAGTCTTGTTGCTGCTGACCCCACTCGAAGCCTTTAGCCCCCCTGAGAGCCTTGAAGAAGGGAAGACACTTTTCCCCTGACTTGGAAAGGAAGCGCCCTATGGCTGCCAGGCGACCCGTTAGCTTCTGAACCTCTTTAACATTCTTCGGGGGAGCCATGTCTAATATGGCTTTGATCTTCTCGAGGTTGGCCTCAATTCCTCTTTGGCTGACCATGAAGCCTAGAAATTTCCCTGACGAGACTCCGAACGCACACTTGTTCGGATTGAGCCTCATATCATGCTTTCTGAGTACATCAAACGCCTCCTGCAGATCGGCCACATGATCGGCCCCGTGGAGGCTCTTCACAAGCATATCGTCAACATACACCTCCATATTTCAGCCGATTTGTGCTTGAAAAACCTTGTTGACGAGGCATTGATAAGTGGCACCTGCATTCTTCAAACCGAAGGGCATTACCCTGTAGCAGTAGAGGTCCTGATCGGTTACAAAGGAGGTCTTCGGGATATCCGGGGGAAACATACGAATCTAATTATATCCTGAGAAGGCGTCCATGAAGCTGAGGAGTTCATGGCCCAAAGTGGCGTCAATCAAAGTATCGATACTTGGAAGAGGGAATGGATCTTTTGGGCATGCTTTGATGAGGTCGGTAAAGTCGATACAAATCCTCCAGGTCCCATTAGACTTCTTCACCATCACTACATTCGAGAGCCATTCAGGATAATTGACCTCTTGTATGAACCGGGCCTTCAAGAGCTTGTCCACCTCCTCTTTTATAGCTTGCTGGGGCTCAGGAGCGAACTTGCGCATCTTCTGTTGGACTAGTTTGGACCTCGGAGCGACACTGAGGTAGTGGACTAAAGCTCTTCGGAAATTCCGGGCATGACTGCGGCCGACCAAGCAAAGAGGTCACGATTCCTATGGATGCACTGACTATGTCGGAGCATAGGGCAGATGGGAGAGTCTTGCTAACAAAGAACTTTCGGCTCGGATCCTGCTCAGAGAAGAGCACTTCCTCCAACTCATCCACCGGCTCAGACGTCGGCCGGACAACATCTTGGGGGATTTCAAGAGTTTTGAGGGAGAGGACTGGACCCATAGTAGAGGTCATGTAGCATTTGCGGGCCATTTCCTGATTGCCTTTTACTTTCCCTACTCCTGCCCGGGTGGGGAATTTCATCTTGAGGTGATAGGCGGAAGGGACGGCTTCGAGAGCGGCCAAGCCGGGCCGACCCAAAATGACATTATAAGCTGTAGGGATATCCACGACCATAAAGTCCATCGACTCCGTTCGGGTAGTAGGAGTTTTTCCAGCGGTTACGTCGAGGGTGATCACCCCTTCAATAGTCACTGGCACTCCCGTGAACCCATGGAGTGTATAGCCGGCAGGCTTAAGTCTGTCCCGGGATAGTTTGAGGCCTTTGAAAGCAGCGAGGAAGAGGATGTTAACGGAGCTGCCATTGTCCACCAGGATCCTTTCCACTTTAAAGTTTGCCATATGGAGGTTGATGACAAGCACGTCACAATGGGGAGTTCGGACACCCTCAAGGTCTTCATCTGAAAATGTGACGGGCACTCCGAGGCCTTTAGGAGGAGGTGTGGCGCGAACCGAATTAACTTCTCTTATGAACGTCTTTCGAGAGGAGTTGGAGGAGCCCCCCATTAGGCCCCCATGAATGAGGTGCAGGACATGCTCCTCTTTGAATTCGGGCATTTCATCGTCAGGACGCTTGTTAGCCCCCCGAGGCGGGGGAGGAAAGATCGGCTCGGTCCTTTCTCACAAACTTGGTCAGCTGCCCTCTCTGGATGAGGACTTCTATCTCGTTTTTCAGGGCCCGACAATCATTAGTATCATGGCCGTGGTCCCGGTGATAGCGGCACCACTTCTCTTTATCCCTCTTCTTGCCAGGGGTGTTCATTTTTGGTGCAGGGGGCAGCACCCCTTCCTTCTCAACTTCCATGAGAATTGTGGAAAGTTGGCGTTAAGAGGAGTGAACTTTTCGAATCTTGGGAGAGGTCGGCGATGTCCGCCATTGTCCTTCTGGAGCTTCTTGGCTCCTTCTTCTTCTGTTCCCTTTCTCTTGGACCCGGAGGAAGGCCCCTCAAAGTTGGGGTGGTGCTCAGCTTCCTCGGCCCGAATATACTTTTCGCTCCGGAGGAGGAAGTCAGAGAAGTTCTGCGGGGGCTTCTTGGCGAGGGAGGAGCGGAGGCTGGAGTTGAGGACATTGGATTGGAATGCTGCTGCAGCGACCGACTAGTCGAGGGATGCTATGGACCTGGCTTCCGCTGTGAACCTTTTCACATAGTCTCTCAGCTTCTCACCCTTCTTCTGGTTTAGATAGAGTAGCGAAATGCTGGTCTTCTCAGTTCGGCGGCTACTCACGAAGTGGGTGACGAAGAGGATCTCAAATTGCTCGAAGGAGAATATTGAGGATGGGGCAAGGCGAGAGTACCATTCTCGAGCCGGACCCTTGAGAGTAGCGGGGAAGGTCTTGCACAGCAGAGCATCGGAAGCTTGATGGATGAGCATGAGGGTCTTAAAGCTTTCGATGTGATCGACGGGGTCAGACTCCCCGGAATAAGTCTCGAATTGAGGAGGTTTAAAGCCAATTGGTACGGGTGCCTCCATTATGGTTCGGAAAAAAGGAGGTCGACTCGGGCGAAGGGTCCTTCCTCTAAGATCTTCTTCTCTGTCTAACTGACCCAAGTGCCTCTCCATTTCGTGGAGACGGCGGTAGACAGCGTCATCTCTTCGACGGTAATCAACCGAGCCTCTAGACTCGTCTTCGTATGAGGGAGAGCGGGGGCTACAACGACGGTAGCTCCTGGAGCGGCGAGGACTAGGAATGTGCCGAGGGTTGCTAGGAGCTGGGGGAGGAGTTAAGGACTGTCAGCGAGGACTTCGGACTAGAGGAGGAGTGGGAATCCTTGGAGCATTGGTGTTGTTGGGTCGGAGATTGAGAGCTTGTAGGATGGTTGCTTGGAATTGCTGGAACTCGGCACAAGTGATGGGTGCCTCATCGTTCCTCGGATGCTGCCGACCGGCTAGGGAATGGGGTCTTCTCCTGTGATGCTCGGGGGACTCTCTCCGCCCTCTTCGGGTGGGGGACCTTCTGTAGTCTCGGCGGTGAGGAGATCGCTCATCTGGACGTTGTTGGCGGGAGGCTCCCTCTCGGGCCCGCCTCTCATCCAGACGGCGGCGAAGATCCTCATCCTTCTGCCGATTGAGGATGGTATTGCAAAGGTCGGAAGCTCGGGGATTGCGGGAGGCCATAGAATCCGTAGAGGCATTGTGTACTGAGACGTGGTCCTGATGGAGAGGTTGCTTCTGCGGGTTGGGACGTGAGACCCCTGCACCGGCATTTTGAGGACCGGGGGGACCCTCAGGAGGTTGCTGATTCTGAAGAGGAGGCTGGTCCTGTTGGAGAGGGTCCTCTGCTTGAGGAGGAAGTTGCCCCTGCTGCTGAGCGGGTTGGATGGGGACTTCCTGTTGCTGATCAACGGGGTTGGGTCCACGGTTGGACCCTCTAGATCTTACTTTCCTAGAAGGCATGGCTGGAGAAGATCTGACCAACGGGAAGAGGGGAGGTTGCTATTCGTTTGATTCCCACAGACGGTGCCAATCTGTTGCCGCTAAATCTGGTGTGGGGGCAAACAGATAGTATTTGTGGATTCTTGGAAAACCTGAATAGCAAACCTGAACCTGTTCCGCCGGGGTTTGACCACTGACTCCCGCCGTTCACCTGCAAAAAGTGCGAGACACCGGGGTTGATCTCGGCGACGCACCCTCCGACGCTCAAATCAGTAATCAGGAAGATTATGAAAGAGCGTAAATTGACAAAAGATTGATTAACTCTTAATGGTGGTGGATGGGGGGTATTGATAGCCGCCGTTGGGGTCATATTAGGAATGTAATCCCTGTGATCAGATAAGGAATGTAATCCCTAATCCCCAGTGAAAGGATAGATGTGAATCAGGGCCGTTGATTAGTATTAATCAGAAACCCTAATTCTATCCTGCTGGACTGGGTTTATTTCGGGTTGGGACCCATACCCAGTTGAGGTGGATCCGTTCGTGGGTTATTGGGTCTTTGGGGAAAAGACCCAGGACCCACTTCAGACGCATTGGTAGGTGAAATTACCATTTTACCCCTAGGCTTTGAGATTCGTTCCTGATTTGGACGGTTCCGATTTAACCCCATTTTTAGCCATATCAGTAGGCAAGCTCCAAGTCTTCCTACCTTCTTCACCTGAGCAAGCTCCAATTCTGTCCCACATAAAGCGTCGTGCAAACGGGCGAGTCCCAACTCCACCAAGTGCCGCGTATTGGGAAGAAAAGCAAGCTCAATGTCCCGAGGACCTCATTCGATGTGCACAACTACTTTTCAACAAAGAGAAGAATAGAATCACCTCAACGTTGAACAAACACAAGTGACTTTACTTCAATATTAAGAAAATTCAAAACACCCACAACCCATGCTCTCCACAAGATGAGTTCTTCGCTCCGCATGCCACTGGAGTTCCTCCTGCCAACAACGAGTTCGATGCCTTGCACTTTGCTCAAGCTCCATCAATAATTTGTTGACTCCAAACAACGAGTTCAAAGCCTTGCTCTTCGCACGAGCTCCATCAACAACTCGCTGACTCCAAACACTGAGTTTAATGCCTTTATCTTTGCTCATGCTCCATCTACAACTTGTCAAGTCCAAACAATGAGTTCAACGCTATGCTCCTTACTCAGGCTCCATCAACAACTCGTTGACTCCAAATAACATGTTCAATGCCATGTGCTTCGTCGATCTCCATCAACAACTCGTTGGCTCCAAACAACGAGTTCAATGCTCCGCTCACCACTCAAACTCCATCAACAACTTGTTGGCTCCAAACAACAAGTTCGATGCTACGCTCATCGCTCAAGCTCCATCAATAACTCGTTGGCTCCAAACAACGAGTTCAATGCTTTACTCACTGCTCGAGCTTCACCAACAATATATTGGCTTCAAACAACGAGTTCAACATTGACTCTGTCTGAGAGATTCCTCTCCATAAACTTGTTGCAATCAATCAGTAATCCTTACATCAACTCCGTCACAGAGTTGTCTCTACAAAATTATTGGGCGCAAACAGCAAGTTTAACCTCATTGACTCCAAACAATGAGTTCAACGCTCTGCTCACTGCTCGAGCTCCATCAACAACTCATTGGCCCCAAACAACGAGCTCAAACTCTGCTCGTCGATCGAGGTCCAACAACAACTCGTTGAACCAAAATAACAAATTCAGTACTCTCTGCTCACCACACAAGCTCCATCAACAACTCGTTGGCTCCAAACAATGAGTTTAATGCCTTGCTCCTCGTTCAGGCTTCGTCAACAACTCATTGGCTCCCAACAACGAGTTCAGCACCTTGTTCTTCGCTCAAACTCCATCAACAACCCGTTGACTCCAAACAACGAGTTCAACGCTCTTTGCTCATCACAAGAGCTCCATCAACAACTTATTGGCTCCAAACAATGAGTTCAATGCTCCACACACCGTTCGAGCTCCATCAACAACTCGTTGGCTCCAAACAACGAGTTCAATGCTATGCTCACCGCTCGAGTTCCATCAACAACTTGTTGGCTCCAAACAATGACTTCAACGCTCTACTCACCGCTCGAGCTTCACCAACAACTTGTTGATTTTAAGCGACGAGCTCAACATCGACTCTGTCTGAGAGTTGCCTCTCTACGAACTTGCAGGGATCAAACAGCAAGCTGTACATCAACTCGATTGAGGAGTTGCTCCTATGAACTTGTTAGGCGCAAATGGCAAGTTTAACATTCGAACTCCATCGTAGAATTGTCCCTCCTACAAACTTGTCGGGATCAAACGACAAGCTCTATATCAACTCCATCTCAGAGTTGTCTCTCTAGACTTGCTGGGTGCAAACAGCAAGTTCAACGTTCAACTCCGTCATAGATTTCTTTCCAAACTTGCTGGGATCAAACGACAAGCTCTACATCATCTCAATCAAAGAGTTGTCGTTATAAATTTGATGGGGTCAAACAACAAGCTCTACATCAACTCGATTAAGGAGTTGCCTCTATGAACTTGCTGGGCGCAAACGACAAGTTCAACGTTCAACCCCATCACAGGGTTATCTCTAAACTTGACGGGATCTCACAACAAGTTCAACGTTCAACTCCGTCTTGCAGTTGTCTCCAAACTTGTCGGGATTAAATGACAAGTTCTATATCAATTCTGTCTCAGAGTTGTCTCAACAAACTTGCTGGGATCAAATAGCAAGTCTGCTACAGCTCTTCTAGGACAGCTACATACAAAAAATCCAATGATAAAAGCATCCAGCTAGCAGACCAATGGAACATTTTTCTAACGGTGAAAAGCTCGGTTGACAAAATGAGCTAACAACAGAACGTTTGGTAAACGAAAAAGCAATCTAACAATACAAGTGAATGAAAAGCACTTGGTCAGGATGAGCCGCTTATCCCATAGAACGAGTTGACAAGCACGAGAAACCATGATTCAACAAAAATCCTATTTGTTGAGTTAAATCCAATGGGTATAAAGTAAGCTTCGAGTATATGTATGCACACACACACACACACACACACACACACACACACACACACACACACATATATATATATATATATATATATATATATATGTATGTATGTATAATTGTGTTCATACCCAAAGAAGCAAATTCAAGCTCTAAAATTCCTAAAAAACACCAACAACAAGAATTGAGGGCTCTCGAGTTCAAAAGAAAAGAGGGTACGAAGTCAGGTTGGGTCTCCAAAACAGACCCAAAAATAAAATCCAACAACCAAAACCCCAAGTTCAAAAGTCAATTGGCTAAATGGGTCTGCGGGTACGAAACCTGAAACCCACAAACTCCTTAAAAACTCCCTCTTCTCCAAAACACAGAGCTCCAAAACCAATCAGAATCAAACTCAACTACAAGCTTCAACTCGACCACAACTCTAAGATCAGCAGGCTTCGACACACCCCAAAGCTTCGTGATCAGCTAGAGCTTCGAAGACCCAACTCGAACTCTGAAGCTCCACCTCCAACATTTAGCCCCTCATAAATCGTGCTCGAACCTAGTTAAGAGCCAACAGTTCAGTTTTGAGCTTCGACGACAGCAACCAAGGCCCAACCCAAAACTCTGGAGCACCCTAAGGCTCAACAAGAGAGCCTAAGTCAAAACCCAAAATAAAGCTCGCCAAAGCCCTTTTCACCGAGGAAGAAGGGGGTGATATCCACGCCGTCGAACTCCAAACACAAACTCGCCGAGCTGAACACACTTGCCGAGCTGCTTCCAAGATGAGCTCCTACCGCTCATAAATGCAGGATGATGACTCTCTAATGCATACTTGTCGGATTCTATGTATCCCACAATACATAGGTCCGGTGCAAGCCCCTATCGTTCTCCACTTTATATGGTAAAATCCCTCGTTATGCAACTAATCCTACCACGATGACTACTACGAGATTTAGATAAGCTGTGAGTATCTAGCCCATGCCTCAATAATTCCGGAGGTCAATTTCTTTTCACAGATAATTTCGGAGACTATTTCACTCACACCTGGGAATCTTTGAGAATACCCCACACCGCAAGCTATGGCATCTCATGAATACCCCATGAGCATTGCCTCGACCCCGATAATTCCGGAGATCAATCCTACACCGCAGATAATTTCGGAGACCATTTCACTCATACCTCGATAATTTCTGGGATAATCTCACACCGCAGACCATACTGAGGTCCATAACTCATGTTTGACTCATTTCATCATATCAACATCTAGTGCATGTCCTTATCTTATTAAGCTAATTAATAAATTACAACTCTCCTAGAGTCTGTGTATCATACCGGACTTAACTTAACTGATCAACAACAAGGCCCCAACTGGCCAAATCAAAAGTCTCAACTGCCGATGTACTGGGGTCCCACTCACCCTCTAGAGACTCATAAATCAAAATAACAACACAATTCTCACAATAAGATTTCTTAATTCCATCACCAAATCGTTTATATTAAGAAAACTTCTTTAAATCACACAAATCCAAATTTATCTGGATACTCACAAAATTCCTAAAAAAAATCTGAGATCAAATCTCTTAAACAAATGAGTTTTGCATTTTGAAGTTATAGAAAAATCACAAAACATCAATCCTTCAAAAATCGTATATATTAAAAAATCTGAAACTATTACAGGATGGTGGTAAAAATTGCATATCTTAGAATCTATAAGTCGGATTGAGGATCCTTCAACTGTTCTGAAAACTAGGTGTAGTGAGCTACAACTTCTATTTTATAAGTTTTAGGAAATTCCATCAGAAACTTAGTCAAAAACTCGCTCCAAAATGAGACATACAACAGTTTTAAACAGCTCAAACCCCCTCTGGAAAGTTTGACAGTACAGTAGAAGAAAATTAATATCTTACAATCTATAAGTCAGATTGAGGATCCGTCAACTGTTCTGAAAACTAGACGCAGTGAGATACAATTTCTATTTTATAAGTCTTAGGAAATTCCATTATCAACTAAGTCAAAAACTCGCTCTAAACTGAGACATACAGCAGTTTTAAACAGTTCGAAACCCCTTTGAAAAGTTTGACAATATAGTAGAAAAAAATCATATCTTACAATTGATAAGTCGGATTGAGGATCCGTCAACTGTTCTGAAAACTAGATGCAGTTTGCTACAATTTCTATTTTATAAGTTTTAGGAAATTCCATTAGTAACTAAGTCAAAAACTCGCTCCAAACTGAGACATACAGCGATTTTAAACTAATTTTTCAGCCGCTTTGAAATCCGTGTTTCTCACAACCGATACGTAGTTTTAAATCTTTAAAAGCATCAATTCGTGAAATAAAACCTGAGATGATCAAATACAACTTTTTAAACATAATGGAGTTTATAAATCAAATCAAATCCTCATCGAATTCATAAAATATCAAATTTTCATCCAAACTTCTTCAAAATCAGAAAATGTGTATGTATGTGTGTATATGTGTGTATGTATATCAGTAAAATCTTCAAAAATCATTGTGTGTAATTAATATATTGGTCAATTCAAACTCAACATCAGTATAAATCAAGATCCAATCGAAAATTTCACACAAACGTCAAACAATCAAGTTTCGGATGAAACTATGTCAGACCCGAAATAAAAATCTACTTCAATTCATTAAAGCTTGATCGTTTGATTCTAAAACTCTTCTTGCAAATTTATTAAACATGACTACAACTAGTTATATTAGTTTGTCCATGATTATAAGCATCTACAACAATTTTTCATCAAGTTTTACTCATCAAAATATCATAATAGACCCTATGTATGTGCATACAAAGCAAAAACCCAACTTTTATTCACTTTACGCAATATACATCATACAAACTCATTATACATAATAAATAAATAAGAAATATGAAAGAAAACAGCATACCCATGATTCCTACTAAGTTCTTGTCAATCTCAAGTCATCTATATAGAATTTTTATTCATCAATTGCATAGTTTCATGAAAAGTTCTATTTTTAATCATCCATCCATCAATAAATTTATTATATCATCATACAACCATCCATCATGCATTCTACTAAGCAAATTATCATATATAAAATGCATACACAAACAAGAAATCAAACATATTTCACTCACCTGCATGAAGAATCAACCGAAATAATAAAGAATAATAAAAAGCTCTTCCTTTTGCAAAAATTCAAGATCCTCGCTTCGAAATTCCAAGAAATAAATAATAAAAATATATTTTTGTTTGGTGCAGAGGGAGGACGGCTGTAGTGGCTCTAATATAGCCGAAAATCTGATGCATTAGGATTTTTACGAGTTTATGAAAACATCCTTTAACAAATTATCTCTTTATATATATAGACCTCTTTTAATAAATTAGCAAAATAGATGAAATCTATTAGAATAAAAATCCAATTCTTTATTTTTGAGTTGGCCGGCCATCATGCTCAGCCCAAAAATCCAAAAATCAGGAGTTTTACTCCAAGTGCTAATTTTGCACAAAAGCCCCTCTTTTTGTAATATTTGCAAATATGCCAAATAAATATCAAAAAAACCCAAAAAGTTCATAAATAATATCTACTAATAAATATTAGGTTTTCCCAAAATATTTTCTGACTTTGGGTTTCCCAAGAAAATATTTACAATAAAGTCCTCAACAAATCTCAAAATTGCATAATTATATATTTATTCAATTAATCGATAAAAATCAAAAAAATATGGATATAATCTAATTTCTTAGAGTTCAAGACTGAATAGTAGGCCCTAAAAAAAAATTAAGTTCAATTTTCATCTTTAAATCACTTTTTTACAAAAAGGCCCCTCCCTTTCGAAGTATTTATAAAAATAGTTTCTTTATTCAGAAAAATCCCAAAATTTAGAATATACTTAATTATAAATAGGATAATTTATCCAAAATTATAAATGTGGAAATTTGCACTTCAAAAATATTTGCACTTGTTTTGCACATGTAAAAATGACGATTTTACAAAAATTCAAAATTATCATATAAATTGATTTTAGAATTATTTATTAATTCAAAACATCGTATTTAAAATTCTGGGGCGTTATATCACTCCCCACTTAGAATAGTAATGTCCTCAGAACTATCCTAAGAAAAAACAAAACATAAATTTTGTAAGACAGTTTCGGAGAATTACTTTATCATTATTTTATAGTTAGATTTAAGTAAAACAAAATAACATCTACTGATGGCTCAAAGAGTAAAGGTGGAAACTAACATGGCAAAAGTATAAGAATCCAATTGAATACACTTTTAGTCCCAAAACGTGAGGAAATAGTAAGACTATTCTTATAGAACAAGAAGTCAAAAGTAAAAAGATTAAACCCAAATAAAAGTTGATAACAATACAAACAACGAAGGAATACAAACTTAAAGGTTATATAAAAATAGTTTTGGAAAAATAGCCAGTCAAAATAGAAATACGAACAAATAGCTAAGTAAGGAAAATATTAATAGCAATGAATATACAAAAACAAAAGAATAATGAGTATACTATTGAATGTTGACATTATAATCAATACTCTAATGGCACATTACAAAGGTAACAAACAAAGTATATGTGCAAGAAGACTTAAAAGAGGTTCATTGAATATTACAAAGGTAAGCGTCAAATCATTAATTAGGACGTGAAAACAAAAGTACTTGAGAAAATCTAAAATATTACAGAATTGGGAATGGTAGTAATACATAGCAATTACAAAAGAACGAAAGCTTAGACCATAGTTGATGCACTCAATTTTGAAAAACGGAAAATTCCGTAAATACACAACAGAGTAAAATCAACTATACTAGTTCAAGTTACATGGAAACACAAGGTGTAATTGTATAAACAAAATGTCATAAAGGAAAGATTCCTTTATCATTAGTATTATTATATAAGTAAAGGTCATGAAATATCCATTAGCAAATAAGTAGAAAAAATAGTCAAAAGTAAAAATTGACCGATCAGAAAACTTGTTAAACACAGAAAGCGTGTATGAAAAGTGTATGAAAACGAAGTAAAAAGGACGATATTAAGATCAAAATGAAGACGTACAAAATATTTTCTGTAGTATGCACATTTAGAAAAGCTAATGGAAATTGCATACAGTAACAAGCAACTATAATTAGTGAATAAATTTTGGTAAACAAATAAAGCATTGTTATGAATAAAGAAAACTGTGAAGGAGAGCAAAAGTCGTACCATGGGATGTAGTAATATAGAGTATACAAATTAGTAATAAAGAGTAAGACAGATATAAGAATTTGTAAAAGGTTAAGACTTTATACATGAACTAGTATTTCTAAAGAATAAATACACGAAAATCATACAAGAACCAGTATTGTGATAGTAAGAATCACATTGGTTGTAAAAGATCAAAGATGGTAGACCTAAAGAGGTAAGTGAGGTAAATATTAGTACCAAGAAAATCAGAAAGACTAAAGCCCAAAAATAAGAACAAGTGACCAAGATGAGGTACGAGAGGGTATCAAAAGAAATATAAAGTACAATGATTAAAAAAAATTGAGTTATAAAACAGTAATAGGTTAAGTTTTAAAAGCTTATATAATGGAATGAACCAGTATGAAAGAATAGGACAATGATAAGCAATATATACATAAAACACTAGTGGGGTTATTATAGTAGAAATTCTTTGATGTGGGTTCGCCTCATTGATATCCAGCTGCAGACTTGCCTTCTCGACATCAAGTTGCAGGTTTGCCTCCACGACATCAGGTTGCAGGTTGCCTTCTAGATATTTGGTTGCACATTTTGCCTCCCCGGTATCCAGTTGCAATTTGCCTCCATTGACGTCTAGTTACATATTTGCCTTCTCGATATCCAGTTGCAACAAAATGATGAATGGGATGATGCAATCTTCCACACGTACTTGGATACTGATAGCTTAATTTAAGTTTGAAGTTACATTTTGAAATTCGTGATGTATAATAGAAACAAAAGTAGGAAATGGAGTAGAAAGTCACACGACGGAAACTAAAATAGATGTATAAATTATAAATATCAAACACAAATAGTAGGAATCGGTAGTAGTGAAAATGATTCATAAAAGTAAGGAGAAGGACGGAATGAAATACATGCATAAGCTTAAATGCGAATGAGGAAATAAATATGTAACGTAGTAGTTGGATACATATAAAATGATATGCACAGTAAGTACGTTGAAATATACTGTATGTACATATAGTAATTAGTAGGAAGTACATGTAGCAATCAAGAATGTAATGATAATTGAAATAAGGTAAAATATAAGTAGTGAGTGCACATGGTACATTCGAGAAGTATAAATCAATAAAAGTAGTAATCAATAAGTAATAATAAATGTATTGAATATGAGGTGTGAAACAAAATTAATAATAAAAACAGAAATTTCAATGTGCAGAGGTATCTCATATTCACATGAGTAAAAGTATTACAATCAACTTTAAATACACCGAAGAATAAGGCAATACAAAATAATGGAAAATATAGTATCGAAAAATCAAGTATATATAAATGAATGTGAATTAAAATATAATAGGAATAAAAGAAATTAATAATTCAATAATTAGAAATTGAAACGAATAGGACGCGTAACAGCAATGGCAAAAATAAATGAATAAACATAAGGTACATAAAAACATAAAGGACAGAATTTTTAACAAAAAGTATAAAATATAAAAGATGAGGGAGAAGGTAGTCTACGCACAAAAACATAATATATTCAGGAAACAACCGAAAGAAGACAAAATATAAGTAACTGTTGTTAATTATGATGTGATTATGGTAGTATCCGAAAATCAACATTACGTCATTCAAAACTATAACTGTAAACACAAATAGAAAAGAAAAGCTTTATTCGCCACATTCCAAACTTAAAAAACTTATTTCTATAAAATACAAAACTTATAGAACAAATAGGCTAGAATTAGCAGAACTTACTTTATAATTATAATTAGATTTGTACAAAAAATAGCTAAGTCAATAACAGTTAAGTGTCAAAAATAGAAATAATTGAAAAAGCAATTATAGCAGCAAAAGAAAACAAATCACTCATCTGCGAAAACAATCAATCCACTTACGATAGAGAAATTTTTATGCGAATCTAGACATACAATTAATTCAAATTTCATTATAAGCATTCATGATCCGAACAACAAACACACATCTAATGTCCACCCTAGGTACTCACACATCTAATGTCCACCCTAGGTACCCACGCTCTAATGTCCACCAAGGTTTATTCCCTATACCATGTTTAACATTACTATTAAAGCATGCTCTGATACTAACTCTGTAGCGCCGCAAATTTCCAAGGTAATATCACAGAAATACGTGGCACAATTCTCAGCATCTACCAAAATGTAAAAGTAAACATAGCCAAAACACCGAATAAATTTTTTTCAACATTAATTACATCAATTCTTTACATAGAACTGCGGAAAACTAAACACTTTAAATTACACTCTATTTTCTTTTACAATCCATTCTTTTAGAATTTGCATAATCCATAATATTATTCTACCACATGCAACCAAATCGCAAGCTAACGGTACATATCTGTAAAATATGAGGCTAAAGATAACCCTAACCCAAAACTATAGGGGTCAGCCATAATGGTGTGAGTGACATTAAAAGAAATACAATTTAAATAAAGATAAAGAATAAATTCGAATCAACACATTTCCACAGCAACAACAAATGGAATATGAAATAACGATAAATAAAGCATAAAACATCAAGTGAAACTAGGTTAAGTGTCAAGTGTAGGAAAACAGAAAATATCATGCATAATACAAGTCAAGAAACACAATTGCAGGATGATGACTCTCTGATGCATACTTGTCAGATTCTATGCATCCCACAATACATAGGTCCGGTGCAAGCCCTTATCGTTCTCCACTATATAGGGTTAAATCCCACATTATGCAACTAATCCAACTACGATGACTACTACGAGTTTTAGATAAGTTGTGAGTATCTAGCCCATGCCTCGATAATTCCGGAGGTCAATCTCTATCCACAGATAATTTCGGAGACTATTTCGCTCACACCTGGGAATCTTCGAGAATACCCTACACTGCAAGCTATGGCGCCTCATCACAAGAATACCCCATGAGCGTCGCCTCAGCCTCGATAATTCCGGAGATCAATCTCACAACGCAGGTAATTTCGAAGACTATTTCACTCACACCTCGATAATTCTGGGGATTATCTCACACCGCAGACCATACTGAGGTCCATAACTCATGTTTGACTCATTTCATCATATCAACATCTAGTGCATGTCCTTATCTTATTAAGTTAATTAATAAATTACAACTCTCCTAGAGTCTGTGTATCAAACCGGACTTAACTTAACTGATCAACAATAAGGCCCCAACTGGCCAAATCAAAAATCTCAACTACCGGTGTACTCGGGTCCCACTCACCCTCTAGAGACTACAAATCAAAATATCAACATAATTCTCACAATAAGATTTCTTAATTCCAACACCAAATCGTTTATATTAAGAAAACTTCTTTAAATCACACAAATCTAAATTTATCTGGATACTCACAAAAATCATTGAAATAAAATTTGAGATCAAATCTCTTAAACAAATGAGTTTTGCATTTTGATGTTATAGAAAAATCACAAAACACCAATCTTTCGAAAATCGTATATATTAAAAAATCTGAAACTATGACAGGACGGTGGTAAAAATTGCATATCTTACAATCTATAAGTCGGATTGAGGATTCGTCATCTATTCTGAAAACTAGGTGCAGTGAGGTACAACTTCTATTTTATAAGTTTTAGGAAATTCCATCAGGAACTAAGTCAAAAACTCGTTCCAAACTGAGACATACAGCAGTTTTAAACAACTCAAAACCCCTTTGAAAAGTTTGACAGTACAGTAGAAAAAAAATCATATCTTACAATCTATAAGTCGAATTAAGGATCTGTCAACTGTTCTGAAAACTAGACGCAATGAGCTACAATTTCTATTTTATAAGTTTTAGGAAATTTCATTAGCAACTAAGTCAAAAACTCACTCCAACTGAGACATACAGCAGTTTTAAACAGTTCAAAACCCCTTTGAAAAGTTTGATAGTACCGTAGAAAAAAATTCGTATCTTACAATCTATAAGTCGGAATGAGGATCCGTCAACTTTTCTGAAAACTAGACACAATGAGCTAAAATTTCTATTTTATAAGTTTTATGAAATTCCATTAGAAACTAAGTCAAAAACTCGCTCCAAACTAAGACATACAGCAGTTTTAAACATCTTTTTCAGCAGCTTTGAAATCCGTGTTTCTCACAACTGATACGTAGTTTTAAGTCTTTAAAAACATGAATTCGTGAAATAAAACCCTGAGATGATCAAATACAACTTGTTTAAGATACTGGAGTTTATAAATCAAATCGAATCAAATCATCATCGAATTCATAAAATATCAAATTTTCATCCAAACTTCTTCAAAATCAGAAAATGTGTATGTATGTGTGTATATGTGTGTATGTATATCAGTAAAATCTTCAAAAATCACTGTGTGTACATAATATAATTTTCAATTCAAACTCAGCATCAGTAGAAATCAAGATCCAATCGAAAATTTCACAAAAACTTTAAAAAATCAAGTTTCGGCTGAAACTGTGTCAGACCCGAAATAAAAATCTACTTCAATTCATTAAATTGATCTTTTGATTCTAAAACCCTTCTTGAAAATTTATTAAACACGACTAAAACTATTTATATTAGTTTGTCCATGATTATAAGCATCTACAACAATTTTTCATCAAGTTTTATTCATCAAAATATCATAATAGACCCTATGTATGTCCATATACAGCAAAAACCCAACTTTTATTCACTTTACGCAATATACAACATACAATGTAACACCCCGCAAAATTGGAAATTACAATTTTGCCCCTGGGTGTTACGCACGTATATTTTGTAATGTGTTTTAGTACATATTTTGGATTCGTACTATTTATACATTTTCCGTATTGATTTCAGTCAACTAAAATATAATATTTCAATCTCCATAATCTACGTGCTTTTTACGTGTTTTTGATGCACGTGTTTCCACCACTACGTACAATATTTTTTATAGGTTTAAATTATTTATTTTTATGTATTTAAATCTATTTTATAAAATGAAAATTTATTTTCCCCCTATTTTGATTAAAATGCATTTTTCGATTTTCTGCACGTATAATGCACGTGCTTTCTACGTGTTGTGATTTCATCATGCAATATAGATAAATTAGTAAATATAATTTTTCTTATATTGTTTTCGATTATATTTAATAATTTTTCATCAATAAAGTCAATTTTCGCATTTTGATATTTTACGCGCGATGCACGTGTTTTCGGAAAACGTGCTTAAGCACATTTGTTTTCAAAATAAATTTCGGAGTGTGTAACACTCCATAATTTAAAGAACTAATATAATGGTAGTAGCAGGTATATAGTATGTAGTGTATAGTGTATATACATATTTGACTTATATAAATGGGAAACTAGTAATAATGTATGCATATATACATGTGCACATTGTAGTGTGGCCGGATTTTTACTTGGACTATGGGGGCCCACGGGTAAACATGAAGTGCTGATATGCTTGACAACATATATGGTAAATTAAATTGAAGAGTATGTGTAGGTGGGGGGCCATGGAGTGCATGCAGAAGCATGCTGTTCTTTGAAGTCATGACTTGGACGTGGCTTTTGGAATGGGTGGCCGGTTTGGTTTTTGGGAGAGAGAGAGATGAGAGTTAGTGTGAGAGAGTGGGGATGAGAAGAGTTTGTAAGTTATGAGAGTTACAAATGTGAAGAGGTGGTGGACAAATGAAAGGGTGAGAGTTTGAGAGTTATGAAATATGAAGAGTTGGTGAATTAATTTTAGTAATTTATTAGGTGTGTAATTTTGCAAATTGAACCCTCTACATATCCTATAAATAGCACCATACCCCTTTTCATTTCACACATCAAAAAAAAAAAAAAATAGAATCAAAGGAATAGAAAGATAAGAGTAAGAAAGAAAAAGAAAGAGAGAAGAGAGTTTTGTGCTTGGAAGTCATTGCTAGGGAAAGGGAGCTTTGCTAGGAGGAGGAGCCATTGTTAGGAGTTTGTCTTGGAGATAGAAGAAGTGTCCCATCCTTCCCTTCATTGTTCAAGCTTCACAAAAGGTGGGTGTTCTCCTACTTTCTAAACTTTTTAGAATGTACATGCTAATAAAAGTGAATGAGTAGTTTTGATAAAATAGAATAACTATACTATGATTGTGGTGAGATTAATAGTGAATCATGCTATGTTGAGAAATAGATTAACATTGTGTTAGTGGGTGATTTCTTACTTTCTAATGTAGAGAATGCATGCTTAAAATTATAAATGTGTAGTGTAGATTGAACATGATATGATGTATGTAAACAAAATCCATGTTAATATAGTCTACCATGAATGAAGAAATTTTGTTGTGATTAAGTAACTAATTGTCACCATATTAAGGAGAAAGAAGAATTTTGACAACAAATTAATACTAAGAATCATGTTAATATGCTTAGGAAATTTGTATGTGTTGAATATACGATTCTTGTGTAATAGTGTTATACTAAATTTATGTTTGATACCATGATTAGTCAAATGAAGAAAGAAAGAAAGATAAATTAGATTATTACCACAAAATATGTCTACTATTTCTTGGTGTTATGTAAAAATATAATTTTCTTTCATAAAAGAATTATCCTTGATGATTAAGAGATTTGTTCGTCTTTATTGCCAAAGTTTAATTAGTTTGATGGGAGCACATAAACTAGTCTTCATGAATAAAACTCTTAGAAATCAAGTTTTGAGATAAAGGCAAAATCTATATCTAGAATGAGAAGGGAAATTATTTTAAAATAGAAATATATTTTAAAAAGAGTTTGAAATGAGTTTTGCTATTGTTTTTAAAATTTATCTCAGTCAAGAGAAAGTTTATTTCAATATCCTAAAGTGTTGGATCTTTGGATAAACGAATTTTGATAAATAGAAGCAATTTCAGAAAAGTATGAACAAAAGTATGCAAATACAACTCTTAGACAGAAATTACATTTGGACTTACTGGTTAGCCAGTAGCACCTCTTATAAGAGATCTTGGGTTCGAATCTTGATAATCACCTTTTATTTTGATTTAATCAATAAAAATCCGAATCTGTACCGGTGTTATAAAATGATTTTTATCCAATTCATGACACAAGTCCACCATGGACTTAGTGGCTAGTCAGCTTGGCTTTGGGCGTTGCTGTTGTGTTCACTGACCCGGGTTCGAAACTGATGCCCACCTTCTTTTTATTGTTTTTTTTTTATTGTTTTGTTTTCATTTTCAAAGAAATATCTTCATGGGCTTACTGACTTTGAGAAAAAAAAAGATTCACTTTTCTTATAAGTTACATAAATAATTTATTAAGAATAGTTTTAAATTTTTAATATTGTATTTTTTTTGAGAAAGTGACAAAGAAGTGGAAATAATAAATTTACCTTGTTTCCAAAATTATTATTAGAATAACTAATTCTTTTGAAGAAAAGAAAAATGCGTAATACGATTATCTCGTTACAAACCATCTCTTTTGTTGAGTAAGAATGCTAAATGAGATTAAAAGTTTGTGTGAATTCATATAGAGTTTGGAAAGAAATTATTTATAATTGTTTGACTTGACAAGATCATGTAAATATGCTTGTTTGTAATCGCGAACTTTTATGTGATTAATTTTTCCCAAAAAGAGATTTGGATTTATGATATAAACTCATGAAAAGAATTGGTTCCTTAGAAAGATAGTGAATGAATAGTATGAATGATACAAAAACAAGACATACACCAAGTTGTGAATAGTTTGAAGATAAAGAATACTTTGAGTTAAGACATGAATATAATAAGTTAAGACATGATTATGAAAGGGTGTGAATACCCATGTTTCTTGTACATGAAAGATTTATGATTTAGAATTAGTAAGACCTCGGTTACCGGTAATTTTGAAAGAAAGATTTTGAGACCTGATTTCGAGATAAAGCCGTCGGGCGATCTCGTATTTTGTGAATAAATCCGGTATGAGGTAAAACTGATTCTAGTGTGATAACATATTCATGTCTTGTACTAAAAATAATTAGGCACTTAGGTGAAGATGTAATAGACTTGTGCAAACGTAAATGGGTGCTTCTATATAGTCGGCGGTGGATCTCCGTGGCTATAGACCCAGTTGGTGGACTGTGGTTGCTCCGTAGGAGATGGACTGTATTTTATCCGGGACTTAGGGTAGTCGGCGGATGTTTACCATACTCCAAAGAATATGTATATACCGGAGCTAGAGGGGCATTTACGGGATTATTCTCACGATATAATAGCCAGGGAGGCTGGGATCTGTTATTATAGCCAGGGAGGCTGAGATCCGTATCTGTGAAATAACTCTAAAACTTTTTTTATTACTGGGTAGTCTCATGGCGAGGGATCGAACCCTTCAATGTGGAGTACGTAGGCGCTTGCCCTTGGACCTATGTAGTACAGGATGCATAGAATCCGAACAAGTGTGCATTAGTGTCATCCTAGTGTAGGATTGTGTGCATTAGGCATTAAGGCATGACATACACTTATATTTAGAATAATCACCTTTGACACTTTAATTGTTCATTCAATCTTTTTGTGATTTGTTAAAGTATGAGATCGTTATACTATTCTCGGCATAGAGAGGATAGTCGTGTATAACATTTCGTCAGTTGTAAGTAACTGACGTGCCCACAGATTGACATGCAGGTAATGGACTATTCATGGAGTTATAAAGTGGATATGCTGTTGCTGTTTAGAAGTTAAAGATGTTGCAAATGATGTTAAAGTTATACAAGTTGTATTTCATTGTTGTAATCTTTTAGTCTTCCGCTGTGTAAAAACCAAGTGTAAAGGAACTCTGATGTATTGTGAATGAAAAGTTTTAAATTTCTTGTAAAATTGTACGAAGTGAAGTAAAGATCCTGTGAAATCTCGAATTTATCCTTATTTGAAATTCGGGGTGTTACTAATGGTATCAGATCATGCTTCACAAGTAGTACAAGTTTATAAGGAACGACAAAAAGGGACGATAAATTTGGGAACAAGCCAAAAGAGTCCTTCTGTCAACCGGGTGTAAACAGCCCTAAGCGACACGGTATTTAAGCGTCTTTGGACCACCGCTAGCTGGGAACCGACTCTTACAGCTAACCCAAGTAAATCAGAACTTGATAGACTAAAGATTTGTTTAGGAAGAGTAGTAAGATCATTAACTATAGACTAGAACCCGTGACACCTAATTGAGTAGTTACAACATTATTCCTGCAGACACCAGAGTGTAAGTTTCAGTCTATAGAGATTTAAATGTAAGTGATTTACATTTGTGTTGCTCTATACACTGATGTTTTCTCTTTCTTTTGGATGACTGGAGTCGTGAATGAAGTTGTTATTGAACTTGCATTCAATTTCATTCATGATGTTCTCCTCGTATACATTAATATGAGAGTGTATGCGAGCACATTTCCCCCTGGGTATCAGAGTGGCGCAGTGGAAGCGTGGTTGGCTTGGACCGTCATTCATGATACCTTACACACTTCCCTCTCAAATTATTTTGCAGATTTTTATCATGGTCCTTTCTCCATATTCTGTATTTTTCGAATAAACATTTTCTTATGTTATTAACTCATTTGAATACTTATTATTTGCCTATCTTTCTTAGTCTTGATATTTTAAACTTGTTTTTCAAACTTAAAATTTTGTCTTTCATGTATTTATGTCACTTTATATTTACCCGTTTATATCTAATATTACTTTACGTATTTTGTCAAGTTTTAAATTACCGTTTATTAAGTTAATATTGCAACCACTATTTTTCTCATTTATTATTTTGGATTTTTCTTATGAAATGTGCACTCATTTTATATGATTCGATTTCTCTGATCTTATCCTATATATTTTTAACATGATAGAAATTTTCTACCGATATAAATATGACCTACAATTTTTTTTATTGTCTACAATCGGTATTATTCTTATTGCATATTTGTTTTGATATATTCATTTTACTATTAATCACTATTTAATATCAACTATCTCCTTCCTAATATTTCAAATCTTTTCATACCGCTTTATCGTAATTATTTTTGGCACTAACTTATCGTAGATTTTGGTGTCCTAACAAAAATAAATTTTGTATTTATACTTTTCTTCAATTTGCAAATTATTTCTATATGATCGGTTTTCGCATTATTTCAATAATATATTACTACTTTTTCCTACTATGATGTTTGCTTTACTCCGACAAACTATTTAAAATTTTCCTGTCATACTATTGGTTGTCTCACTCTAAATTTTTTTATGCCTATAAAAGTTTGTATGTTGGTTTACTTGACAATTCAAAAGTATTTCAATGTATGTATTCTATTTTAAAATTTTAAATTTTATGCATAATTATTATAATTACTTTACAAACTATTTTATTAATTGATATACAATGTCATTTTATGTTTTCAACCAAGTCTCATTACCATTTATTTTTGCCAAACTCTTATTCAATGGTCTCGTTTTAAATTGTTAATTCAATTTCGTTATACACTTTGCAAATTTTCTGCAGTTTATTACATTGAGTGACTATGCTTTCTTCGCCACATTGTTTTCCGAACTACTTCGAAATTAACAAATCGACTTTTCCATTTTATCCAATAGCTTACCTAATATTAATTGTATACGAAAATTTCTCTCAAACTATTCTATCTCTTGTCACATTTCAGTTCTTATGCCATTTTCCTAAATTTCTTGTCCGGTCTTGTAACATCTTAATATTCATAGTTTTCTTATAAAGAGTTTGTCTTGTTTATTGCGTATACTACATTTATTTTTCTTAAAGTTGCAGTTTTCTACATACAAATATTTTCTGTGACATGTACAAAATACAATCTTTACCCTAGCGAGTTCCGGGGACGGAACTACTCTAAGGGGGGGAGAGTGTAACACCCCGCAAAATTGGAAATTACGATTTTGCCCCTGGGTGGTATGCACGTATATTTTGTAATATGTTTTACTACATATTTTGGATTCGTACTATTTATATATTTTCCGTATTGATTTCAGTCAACTAAAATATAATATTTCAATCTCTATAATCTACGTGCTTTTTACGTGTTTTTGATGCACGTGTTTCCACCACTACGTACAATATTTTTTATAGGTTTAAATTATTTATTTTTATGTATTTAAATCTATTTTATAAAATGAAAATTTATTTTCCCCCTATTTTGATTAAAATGCATTTTTCGATTTTCTGCACGTATAATGCACGTGCTTTCTACGTGTTGTGATTTCATCATGAAATATAGATAAATTAGTAAATATAATTTTGCTTATATTGTTTTCGATTATATTTAATAATTTTTCATCAATAAAGTCGATTTTCGCATTTTGATATTTTACGCGCGATGCACGTGTTTTCGGTAAACGTGCTTAAGCACATTTGTTTTCAAAATAAATTTCGGAGTGTGTAACACTCCGTAATTTAAAGAACTAATATAATGGTAGTAGCAGGTATATAGTATGTAGTGTATAGTGTATATACATATTTGACTTATATAAATGGGAAACTAGTAATAATGTATGCATATATACATGTGCACATTGTAGTGTGGCCGGATTTTTACTTGGACTATGGGGGCCCACGGGTAAACATGAAGTGCTGATATGCTTGACAACATATATGGTAAATTAAATTGAAGAGTATGTGTAGGTGGGGGGCCATGGAGTGCATGCAGAAGCATGCTGTTCTTTGAAGTCATGACTTGGACGTGGCTTTTGGAATGGGTGGCCGGTTTGGTTTTTGGGAGAGAGAGAGATGAGAGTTAGTGTGAGAGAGTGGGGTGAGAAGAGTTTGTAAGTTATGAGAGTTACAAATGTGAAGAGGTGGTGGACAAATGAAAGGGTGGGAGTTTGAGAGTTATGAAATATGAAGAGTTGGTGAATTAATTTTAGTAATTTATTAGGTGTGTAATTTTGCAAATTGAACCCTCTACATATCCTATAAATAGCACCATACCCCTTTTCATTTCACACATCAAAAAAAAAAAAAAATAGAATCAAAGGAATAGAAAGATAAGAGTAAGAAAGAAAAAGAAAGAGAGAAGAGAGTTTTGTGCTTGGAAGTCATTGCTAGGGAAAGGGAGCTTTGCTAGGAGGAGGAGCCATTGCTAGGAGTTTGTCTTGGAGCTAGAAGAAGTGTCCCATCCTTCCCTTCATTGTTCAAGCTTCACAAAAGGTGGGTGTTCTCCTACTTTCTAAACTTTTTAGAATGTACATGCTAATAAAAGTGAATGAGTAGTTTTGATAAAATAGAATAACTATACTATGATTGTGGTGAGATTAATAGTGAATCATGCTATGTTGAGAAATAGATTAACATTGTGTTAGTGGGTGATTTCTTACTTTCTAATGTAGAGAATGCATGCTTAAAATTATAAATGTGTAGTGTAGATTGAACATGATATGATGTATGTAAACAAAATCCATGTTAATATAGTCTACCATGAATGAAGAAATCTTGTTGTGATTAAGTAACTAATTGTCACCATATTAAGGAGAAAGAAGAATTTTGACAACAAATTAATACTAAGAATCATGTTAATATGCTTAGGAAATTTGTATGTGTTGAATATACGATTCTTGTGTAATAGTGTTATACTAAATTTATGTTTGATACCATGATTAGTCAAATGAAGAAAGAAAGAAAGATAAATTAGATTATTACCACAAAATATGTCTACTATTGCTTGGTGTTATGAAAAAATATAATTTTCTTTCATAAAAGAATTGTCCTTGATGATTAAAAGACTTGTTCGTCTTTATTGCCAAAATTTAATTAGTTTGATGGGAGCACATAAACTAGTCTTCATGAATAAAACTCTTAGAAATCAAGTTTTGAGATAAAGGCAAAATCTATATCTAGAATGAGAAGGGAAATTATTTAAAAATAGAAATATATTTTAAAAAGAGTTTGAAATGAGTTTTGCAACTGTTTTTAAAATTTATCTCAGTCAAGAGAAAGTTTATTTCAATATCCTAAAGTGTTGGATCTTTGGATAAACGAATTTTGATAAAGAGAAGCAATTTCAGAAAAGTATGAACAAAAGTATGCAAATACAACTCTTAGACAGAAATTACATTTGGACTTACTGGTTAGCCAGTGAGCACCTCTTATAAGAGATCTTGGGTTCGAATCTTGATAATCACCTTTTATTTTGATTTAATCAATAAAAATCCGAATCTGTACCGGTGTTATAAAATGATTTTTATCCAATTCATGACACAAGTCCACCATGGACTTAGTGGCTAGTCAGCTTGGCTTTGGGCGTTGCTGTTGTGTTCACTGACCCGGGTTCGAAACTGATGCCCACCTTCTTTTTATTGTTTTTTTTTTATTGTTTTGTTTTCATTTTCAAAGAAATATCTTCATGGGCTTACTGACTTTGAGAAAAAAAAAGATTCACTTTTCTTATAAGTTACATAAATAATTTATTAAGAATAGTTTTAAATTTTTAATATTGTATTTTTTTTTGAGAAAGTGACAAAGAAGTGGAAATAATAAATGCACCTTGTTTCCAAAATTATTATTAGAATAACTAATTCTTTTGAAGAAAAGAAAAATGCGTAATACGATTATCTCGTTACAAACCATCTCTTTTGTTGAGTAAGAATGCTAAATGAGATTAAAAGTTTGTGTGAATTCATATAGAGTTTGGAAAGAAATTATTTATAATTGTTTGACTTGACAAGATCATGTAAATATGCTTGTTTGTAATCGCGAACTTTTATGTGATTAATTTTTCCCAAAAAGAGATTTGGATTTATGATATAAACTCATGAAAAGAATTGGTTCCTTAGAAAGATAGTGAATGAATAGTATGAATGATACAAAAACAAGACATACACCAAGTTGTGAATAGTTTGAAGATAAAGAATACTTTGAGTTAAGACATGAATATAATAAGTTAAGACATGATTATGAAAGGGTGTGAATACCCATGTTTCTTGTACATGAAAGATTTATGATTTAGAATTAGTAAGACCTCGGTTACCGGTAATTTTGAAAGAAAGATTTTGAGACCTGATTTCGAGATAAAGCCGTCGGGCGATCTCGTATTTTGTGAATAAATCCGGTATGAGGTAAAACTGATTCTAGTGTGATAACATATTCATGTCTTGAACTAAAAATAATTAGGCACTTAGGTGAAGATGCAATAGACTTGTGCAAACGTAAATGGGTGCTTCTATATAGTCGGCGGTGGATCTCCGTGGCTATAGACCCAGTTGGTGGACTGTGGTTGCTCCGTAGGAGATGGACTGTATTTTATCCGGGACTTAGGGTAGTCGGCGGATGTTTACCATACTCCAAAGAATATGTATATACCGGGGCTAGAGGGGCATTTACGGGATTATTCTCACGATATAATAGCCAGGGAGGCTGGGATATGTTATTATAGCCAGGGAGGCTGTGATCCGTATCTGTGAAATAACTCTAAAACTTGTTTTATTACTGGGTAGTCTCATGGCGAGGGATCGAACCCTTCAGTGTGGAGTACGTAGGTGCTTGCTCTTGGACCTATGTAGTATGGGATGCATAGAATCCGAACAAGTGTGCATTAGTGTCATCCTAGTGTAGGATTGTGTGCATTAGGCATTAAGGCATGACATACACTTATGTTTAGAATAATCACCTTTGACACTTTAATTGTTCATTCAATCTTTTTGTGATTTGTTAAAGTATGAGATCGTTATACTATTCTCGGCATAGAGAGGATAGCCATGTATAACATTTCGTCAGTTGTAAGTAACTGACGTGCCCACAGATTGACATGCAGGTTACTATTTATGGAGTTATAAAGTGGATATGCTGTTGCTGTTTAGAAGTTAAAGATGTTGCAAATGATGTTAAAGTTAAACAAGTTGTATTTCATTGTTGTAATCTTTTAGTCTTCCGCTGTGTAAAAACCAAGTGTAAAGGAACTCTGATGTATTGTGAATGAAAAGTTTTAAATTCCTTGTAAAATTGTACGAAGTGAAGTAAAGATCCTGTGAAATCTCGAATTTATCCTTATTTGAAATTCGGGGTGTTACATACAAACTCATTATACATAATCAAATCAGTAAGAAATATAAAAGAAAACAATATACCCATGATTCCTACTAAGTTCTTATCAATCTCAAGTCATCTATATATAATTTTTATTCATCAATTGCATAGTTTCATGAAAAGTTCTATTTTTAATCATCCATCCATCAATAAATTCATTATATCATCATACAATCATCCATCATGCATTCTACTAGGCAAATCATCATATATAACATGCTTACATCAACAAGAAATCAAACATATGTCACTCACCTCAATGAAGAATCAACTGGAATAATAAAGAATAAGAAAAAGCCCTTCAATTTGCAAAAATTCAAGATCCTCGCTTTGAAACTCCAAGAAATAAATAATATAAATATTTTTTTATTTTGTGCAGAGGGAGGACGGATGTAGTGGCTCTAATATAGCCAAAAATCTGATGCATTAGGGTTTTTACGAGTTTATGGAAACATCCTTTAACAAATTATCTCTTTACATATATAGACCTCCCTTAATAAATTAGCAAAATAGAAAAAATCTATTAGAATAACAGTTCAATTCTTTTTTTCTGAGTTGGCCGGCCATCATGCTCAGCCCAAAAATTCAAAAATCTGGAGTTTTACTCAAAGTGATAATTTTGCACAAAAGCCCCTCTTTTTGTAATATTTGCAAATATGCCAAATAAATATTTAAAAAATCCAGAAAACCCGTAAATAATATCTAATAATAAATATTAGGTTTCCCCCAAAATATTTTCTGACTTTGGGGTTCCCAAGAAAATATTTGCAATAAAGCCCTCAACAAATCTCAAAATTGCATAATTATATATTTATTCAATTAATCGATAAAAAACAACCAAATATAGATAGAATCTAAGTTGTTAGAGTCCAAGACTGAATAGTCGACCCTAAAGAAAATTTTAAGTTCAATTTTCACCTTTAAATCACTTTTTACAAAAAGGCCCCTTCCTTTCGAAGTATTTATAAAAATAGTTTCTTTATTCAGAAAAATCCCAAATTTTAGAATATTCTCAATTATAAATAGGATAATTTATCCAGAATTATAAAACTGGAAATTTGCACTTTAAAAATATTTGCACGTGTAAAAATGTCGATTTTACAAAAATTCAAAATTATCAAATAAATTGATTTTAAAATTATTTATTAATTCAAAAAATTGCATTTAAAATTCTGGGGCGTTACACCACTCCACCGAGGTCGAGGAATTCTCACCGAACTCCAAAGGCACCGAGCTATGCCTCTCCCTTGCCGAGCTGGAAACCCATTCGTCGAGCTCGATAATGAAGAAGAGAGGTTGGAAGTTGACGAAATTGTTGGACAAGATGGGGGGTTGCTACATCCAATGAAGGCCTTCGAATCCCCACGAAAGACGTGCTCATACGTGATGGAGGGCTCAGATCAAGCTAGATCGCTGATCACATCATAGCGCCATCATAGCCGCTCTAATCACTCTGCGCGAGAGTCGAAGACTGATCAGCGGTGCAGATCGCTTCAAAATGCGCACTAGGGATTGATAATTGATTTTAAAATCCCAAAAATCCAAAACCATTCAAACCCATTAGCGGGCGAGCTCATCATGATTAGCGAAGCAGATCGCATCAAGAAACGTGCCCAGGTTTGATAATTCATTAAAAAAATTCAAAAAATCATTTAAAATTCAAAAATTAATTAAAAACCCAAAAATAATTATTTAAATTCGGAAAGTTAATTAAAATTTCCGAAAAAAAAATAAAAATTGGTTTTATTATTTATAAAATTTGAAAAGTGATTTTGAAATTGGGAAATTTATTAAAATATCCAGAAAAATTCGAAAAAATCCGAAAAACCATGGAAAATTCTGGAAAAAATCCAGTAAAAAATTTTCCACCTTCGAAAGCTTTTGATCAGTTCCAGGTATCTCCAGGACACCCTGAAAGCTAAGGTTGTGTTCCAGAATCCAAAAGTTAGGCGAACTACTCCCCGAAAATCAAGAAAATTATCTTCCGAAAGAGGGGGACTTATAATAATGGTAAAAATCGCAGCAAATTATATCCATACGATTCTAGCACATTTCACAAATCTTCTACAGACAGATTAATCATAACAAGCATCTTTAACAAGTCTGGGTCTTCTCGAGGCTACTCTACAAGACGTAGGCCTCTTTCAGGCCCATAAAAAGTGACAGATTAGGCCCACTAAGAGAAACCTAGCCCATGAAGGCTATTAGTCAAATCTCTTATCCCCAAACAAGAGAACTTATCTCTTGAGGGAGAGATTCGAATAGGAGATAAGGAATTCACAGTCGATCTAATGGATTCATATCAATCTCTCGTACTGTTTCTCAGGCCTATAAATACCATCCCCCCTCATTAGACAGAAGGTAATCAATAGGTTTCTCTCTCAAACTCTCTTTCTCTCTCTAGTTCTGACTTGAGTGTCAAAGGATCTGTCGTCGGGCCACCCCCAGTGTTTCAGACTTTTTGCAGGTCCATCGGCCGCGTCAGCAACCATCGGATCTAAATCACGGAGTTCAATCAACGATACAGATTCAATCTCAGGAGCTCTAACCGCATTTTACGGCAAATATTAAAGGTCAGTTATTTAGTAGTTTCCATCATATATTAACTCACTATCTGTTTGCTTCCACACCAAAATAAGCAGCAACAATTGTAATAATCGAACCTCATTTCTTTGTGTGTTTCTCTCATGCCAGCAGCTTTGATGTCCCATTCTGGTGAGAGACAACTTATAATCTTTCCAACATTTCGGTCATTGTCCATGCCCTTATCCAAGCTTTCAAGTTCATGAACAATTATATTAAAGGACCAACATCTGATTTATACTTTCACCTGGAATTATGCGAAACACATCAAACTTATAATAAGATAAAGCAACTTGAGTTTTTACCTACGAGGTGGTTTCCTCATGATGCCTTTTTCTGTTCCAGATTTCACATACAGTTTTATAGTTCCTTCCTCGTTATATGAGTTCTTCATTGTTTAAGCCTGCCTATAGCATGTTCATAGCTTTGGAGCTTGCATTCTTTAGTGAAAGTTCCACTTTGGTGAAAGAGTTATTTTAATCACTTACAAAAATATCTATTTTATTGATGAGACATTCAAGACTTTTTTCAAAGCATCTGCAAAAAATGAGATATAAGTACCTTCCAAATATCATATCCTTTTCCGTAAAATAAGGTGAATGTGTAATACTTGATCAATTGGAGTTGGATGACTCTGATGAGTACAAGTGATTGGGATGAGGGATTTTGGTCATTGAATCATTTTCTTTATTTTAAGACAATAATGAGCATCTCGCTCTGATATCACTGTAAATTACCTTAGTGGGGGTGAATAGGGTGATTGTGCGAAAATTTAAAAACTTGAAGTAAGAAGACAGAGTTAAAGAAAGAGAACACAGCAAAGAGGCGAGTGTCGGCATTACAGTCAACACCACTTCAGGATCTTGTTCTTAATGGCAAAAGAAAATAATCATACAAAATAGATGTAATGTAACAACACAGATGAACACATGAATTTATGTGAAAAACCCAAAAGGGAAAAACCACGTGGGTTGAGCTTGGAGCTCGGAGGGGCTTCACTATGTTAGAATCAACAAAAGGGTAGAAGACATACAACACACCCGACTATGTCAACTTCCAACATACACAGCTCACATACACCACCTCCAACTACAACTGAACGCAAGAATTCCCTTCAAACAAGAAAGATAAACTCTCCTTCACTCATACTCTCTATACTTTCGAGAGAACAAGAGCACCTTACAATCATTCAGCGCTTATCTATGATCAAGAAGAGCTTAGGATACTTTATGACTCTCCTCAATAAGTAGCATGCCTATTTATAGGCTTGAGTGAACTTTCTAGATCCATCTCATCATCTTCCTATGTTCATCAATGCATATGAGCTATCGAGAATCCACAAACTTAGTCAATGAGTCACAACTCTTGAATTCTTCATGCATCCGGAATATGAACAGACATGGTACTTTGAATGAGCATAACTTCTTCAATACAGCTCCAATTTGAGTGTTTCAAAGCCTGGCATGCACCTAGTATAACATCTACAACTTTCATGTTGAATACTGAGCCAAATAAAGACGGCAACATGCACGAAACTTCCATCCACAATTGACAACTATCACAGATAACTGCAGCTTAATTGTGTTGGAAGTCGAGCCAACCATTAATAGCAAGACAAATCGATTTAAGTGATAAGACCCATAGACTTAATCCACTACCCCTTACTTGCAGCAGTTCTCCGCCGCAAGTGTTCCACTATACCTAAACCTCGTACAGTGAGTTCTTGGTATACATATTGAGATTCCTATTACACCCACCAGACTTCTATGTATAGGCCCCGTAAACTACCTCGATCCGAAGTTTAAAAAAAAGTGAAAAAATAAGATCGACGTCTTAACTACGAAAACAATAAAAGCGCTCTTCTCTTTTAACCTTTAACAAATGATAAGTTCTGAAGTATATGAGATAAAATAGATGAAGAATACTCCATAGATTCAGCTCTATTTAAAAGAGTTTGAGATTATTCATTTCCACAAATGTAAAAAGAAATTTCAAATGTGAAACATGCCAGGTTGTGGTCGCCTGCTAATTTGGGCAATCAACTGTCATTTCCTCTCATAGCTCATTGTCCCAATTTGTGGAATGCACTGTTGACTCTATGTTTGGTGTGCACAAAATATGCACATGTATATCTAGTAATTTTATTTACAAAAGATACTTAAAAATAAAAAAAAGGAGGTAAATATAAAATAGCCAATTTAGACACCTATCTCGAACTACGAACAAAAGTAATGGCTACACCTATCGTAACCAGACCATCAAATAGCCCCACGAATGTGTGGCCGCCTGACTCAGATCATCAAAGTGCTTTTAATACCAATGCTTTTCAACTAAAATATTTTTCATTCATAATAATAACAAACAGAGCCTAATAAGAGATAAGCATAGTTTTTGTTGTTGTTGTTGTTGTTGTTGTTGTAGGGATGGCATTCGGGCCACTCGGACCGGGTCGGTCCGGGTTTGACCGGGTTTTGACCGGTCCCAGGGCCAACCCGGGCCGGGCTCCTCCACTACGCGGGCCGGGCCGGGCCGGGCTTCGCTCAAGCTTGGAAAGCTTGGCCCGGACCTGGTCCCCCGGACCCAAGCGTGGGGGCCTGGGCTTGGCCGGGCCGGTTCGCAGGCCGAGCCGGGCCGGGTCCGTGTTTAGGTATTTTATTTTTTTTTTGTAAAATATTATTAAAGATCAAGTATATGAATTTGTAATTTCATAACAATTGCAAAGAATAAAATTTCATAAATAATTGATGTACATGAATAAATGAAGTACATGATTTAATAAATTTGAACTTCTTGAATAAAATGAAGTACATGAATAAAATTCATACAAATTAGTCTATTTAGATCAAATTACAAATCAAGTGAATTACTTGAATTTAAAGATTGAGATGGCCTCTACTTAGATTGAAGAGAAGGCATTGGACTATTGTCGTGCACTTTAACTTAACCTAGATATAGAATCTCATCACCATAAATTTTCCAATTAATTACAATTTATTGAACAACATTTTAATGTAAATGTAACGTCCCGGATCCCCGTCATCGGACATCCGTGACACAACCAGAATCTTTGCCTTCAAATGCATCTCAACACTGTCAATAACACGGAAATTTAAAACACTTTTATTGCCATCAGAGTTAATACATCAATAATTACGAATATCAATTTAACATGGAAAACTGTAACGTCCCCCTTTTGACTCCAAATTCAATCCTTTCAATTTCTATATCACTTTAAACATAAACTAAGATAGTTATATTTCAAAGAAAAATTGGGCAGAATTTCTCCTGAAATTTCTACCCCGAAACACAAAAAGCTTACGGAATTCTGCTCTAAATTCCGTAGCTCACATCACAGGCAATAATATCACGAGCTCCCCAGGCCAAAATGAGCAGAATCACACAGGCAATTAATATATATGCTATGGGGGCCAAACTCATAATAGAATATCAAATATCAATTAAAAACCATAAATTCCTTTGAAAACATAGTAAGGTTTTTAGAAAATAATTTATAAAACATACCACAGGACCCGGTACTCCACAACGAGATGGGTACGGGTCAACAACATAGCATGCCACCCCACACTATACTCATCATCATCATCCACATACTTATACATCAAAAATACAATTTAAATCATAAAATTCACTATGCACACAATTAAACCTTAAGCAACAATTGTAAAATGAAGCTCCATCCAGAGAATCTACACCTCACCTCTGCACCGCTGAGGACCTGTAACAGTAGGGGATCTAGGGTAGTCCAAGGACTCCCTAACCCCCCAAACACTAAGGGGTTAGCCATTTCTGGTGTGAGTATAATTTATTAATAAGCAAATAAATTAAACTTATAAGTAAAGCAGAACGAATTTACGAATACCAAGATAAACCTGAACATGTAAACATCATAAATGGAAATTCACCTCAAATACTCTCCGAGTCATTTCTTGTATGCATATCCACACCCGCTCACAATATACTTATCATTAGTTTGGAAATCATTTCCAAATTAGTTGCTTAAGGCCCATCACTTTACGCCTTATGCAAACATTCCTATAGCTTTATTTTTCCATAAAGCTTTACATTCACAAATAACTCTACTCTCACATAAACCGCACCTTATTTACCATTCATTAGAAATTACAGACTCACGACTTACATTCCTTCCCAATCTTATATCACATAACATCGCATTCGTTCATTTCTTACAACATATATCATCACATCTCGCAATACATCACTTTCACACTCACTACACAGTTCACTATCACACTCACAATTCGGCTGGAATGGAAAATAACGTGTATCCTGATTTCCTAGTGTTCGTGTATGCCATGACCTGTGTCTAATGCAACAATACAGAGTATAGAACAGATGCACTTAATCTAATGTCAGCAAGATTCTGGATACACATGCATCCCATACTACATGTGACCCAAATCAAACCGTTTCTCCAGTTCAGGGATTTGAACCCTCGCTATGCAATGCATTCTAATCTGGTCTACTTCCTTTTCCTGATAGTATGACATGGTTGAGGAGGTAAAATAAAAGAAATAATGCGGGGCGCTACCCCGAAGTCACCAATAATTGCTGCGTCGAACCATCCTCGAAAGTTGTGACAAACTTACAGATATACCGCAGTATATCCATTGCGCAGAAGATCCTTTATGATCCGTTCGTGTCCACTAACATAGAACATGACGACCTCGGAGGTCCTAAAATACCTCCGATCCGCCAGGATATCAGCATCCCGTTCTTACCATGGTACTTCAAGAATTAACAGTGCAAGATACGTGCCGCAACGCGTATCCCTAATGACAGGAAGAGACAACCAGTATCACCACTTAGTGCTAACTCTCAGAACGAGTTGGATTATAGGGAATCACCCCTAACACCAATTCGGTCTTCAAGCGAAACAATAAAAGGAAACCTAATCAATGCAGTTTATAGAAACAAGTTGTTACCAAGTCACACTCGGTGTTGATCAACAATTTCGAGTCTGTCCGGTCTGTCAGGCAACAATCGTCACAGGAATCACATCCACTGATTCCCAATACCTTCATAGGTCAGCAACCAAAATAATCCCGGCCCATGACCTTCAGCGAGTAGTACAACAGTGCCCCAAGGATGCAATACAATTCAAAGGAAGGTAAGCACACACATAACCTTCAATTCTTGACCATTGATAGACTCATGCATCGAGACATCAAACACAACCCGACCAGAGCTATAACCCAACTTACTCATGTCTACCATGAGTACTAAGCACCAGAACTTATCTAAGTTCCAAATGAAAAAGCTAATACATCATTAAAAACCCGATACTCATGATCACCACACTGCGGTATGCAGAGAGCTCATCATCAATTGTCCGATGAAATAATTCAAGAAATAGCAGTAGCTGTGACCCAAGCTATGCTCATCGGAGTTCAACATAATCACACTTCTAGAAGGGTAGGGAGATCCACAGCAATCCCCTAGTGGCGACTCCCTCAAATATTTAAGAGCTTAAGTTCCCGAGCTAACTTAATCTTGAAGTCAATCTCAACAACAGGGTTCCAAACTTCCAACAACCACAACTTCCTACACACAGCTCAGATTTGCTTGACACCACCCATTCTGAAACTCTAAGACTCTGGTCTACAGCTCTCTAGCTAACCATTTCCTCGAATCCAATCCTCTTGATACTAGAAAACCTCATACACTCTCAATAGTATATCCTTCTTGCACCCGCTGCCCTTTCCAATATCATGAGGGTTTGCTCACTTATCAGAAGTTTTCGATCTCGAGTCCTATGGGAAGGTGGGAGTATCTACTTCAACTTCCTAGTTGAACGCCTCTTTCAGACTCTATCATTCGAGTTCTCGAAAACGCAAGTTCTATCCTTGGAAAATCATAACTCTCAACCTATAAAGTGGACTTACAAAACTCCATATGGGTTAGAAGGCTACCTACTATGACCCTCTAGTTGGTCAATCTCCCAAACTCTTAACAATAGTTTCCAAACTCTCATTTTCACCAACTAGTCAACTTATACTAGGCTGAACATAGCCCACTTTGAAAGTCAATAATAAATCAACCTTGAGTCCAATGCTCATGAAATTTGACACTCTCAATCTACACATATACCATTTCATTGTGTCCAAAATTCACATCTAGATTCATTTCACACGATGAGCTACGACTCTTCCTTGCCACTGTATACGGCTTATTATTGGAACCTCATCAAACGATCCTTTAAAATTCTAAAACTTGAGAATCATCAAATAAACTCATACCGAAAGCTACTATCAAAAGTTCATAGCAAGATCATACATATACAATTGGTTATGACCTTTTGGACTTCAGTCCAAAAGCAATCGGCTCCTGCTCTGTCCTTTCAGACCAGCTACAGTCCACGAATTATTTTAAGGTATCAACCGACCTCGATAATTTATACAATTTAAACTATAGTTGTGGATACATACAAGAGTGTCTACACAAATTCTTATCTCAAAACACCCATGCTACACTAAGTTACAAAAACGGAAATACACAGCAATCGTAATTTAAAATTTTCACAACGCACCATGTGCGTAAAATAAAAGATATCATACTCACAAAATATCTCGCGAAGACCCTGAAGCGCCACCACGCATCCAAAGCCGCTAGTATATCCTATCATCAAAATTCGAAGCAATCAAGGCTCAAGCATCCAAACCAGTTACGGAAAAATAATAATACTAACTCCAATATCACACAGGCATTCTATTCAATGCCTGGGATAGACACGTGCAAAGCACGAGACATTCAAAATCCTACGGGATTTTTATTTCCCAAATAATAGCAAAAATCACTCCTAAAATAACCTAATGGCCCAACAAAAATTCTATTACCCTAAAAGAGACAAGTTCTCATATACTTACTCCCCCTTTATAAACCCAAACCCTAATTTATTGGCAACTTACAAATTCTCTAACAACTTGCTAATTTCTCACATCCCAACATCTCCTAATCTTCATACCATAATACTCCTACTCAAAAGAAATTAACCATACTAAATTTCATACAATAATATAATCTAGGGTTTACCTTTTCGAAATCCTTTCGAAAAACGGATACCGCTATGACGTAGAGAACCCTTCTATTAGTCTATCCCCCAATTTAATTTGAAAATGATGAAGAGATGGGGTGGATTTGGGCGGAGAGAGAGAGAGTCGATGGGTTCGGTGGGTGCTGTCGGCTGGGAAGGAAACGAGGAGAAGAAAGAAATCGAGAAGGAAGGGAAAAAGGTGGGGGAGGGTTTTTATAAAAGGAATAATAAATAAATAAATAGATAAATAAATAAATAATAAGGGAATATTACATATAAGCCCTCTAGTCTCAAATACATTTCAAATAAACCCCAAAACTCTACTTTAACAATATAAACAATACAAAAATACATTAAAACTACCTCGTAATAATCCTTCAAAATTATAAAATAAAGTAGACAATAAATCTTATATTTCTCAATAACAATCAATTGTTATTAGAAAAATACATAATCGCGTGCAATTCTCAATTGCGCACAGATTACGATGAAAAATAGCCATATGCTATTTTGCCGGGTATTACAGTAAATTTACTAAATGTAATCGTTCATTCATCGCTACTTGTTGATCCAGCTCCAGTTTGTGCTTCAAGTAAGTCTTGGGTCCTCTCTTCCGCTTTCATCTAATCTTCGGCGCATACTAGCATCTCCAAATTTTTGGCTATCAATCGGTTCTTGCTCGGGCACATTATCCTGCCACCAAGAGAAAAAGTACTTTCCGATGCAACAGTTGACACCGGTGTTGTTAGCAGATCTTTAGCCATACGAGAAAGAATATTAAAAATTACTTCATTACTCTTCCAAAATTGTAACACATCTTCTACATCTTCAACTGTACATTGTTCATTATACCAATTCAACTCATTTGGTGAATTGGTTCTTGGCTTTTTTGATTTAATAAGATTTAAAACACCAATACTAGCTTGACTCTTTCCTTTTGCTAATATGGAGGAAGAAGAAGAAGAAGAAGAAACAACATTTTGTGTTTGTGTTTGTATTTGAATAATGTTAGGTGAATAAATACTATCATAAGAATCATATAACCTAGTCAAAATATTCTCAAATTTACGAGTAAAAACAACATAATCAAAATCTAGTATTGCATCGTGTGGGGCATAAGTGTAAAAAATTTCAATTAAATTTTTTGTACCATTTAATTTAATCATTGGATTCATTACACTAGCTATACAATATCACATAGGAATTGGATGAAAATATTTCAAAAATTTAACATATGCCGCATTAACCATATCTCCAATAAAAGGGTCATTTTGCAAATCTTTAATTGTTGTCATCATATTCACCATTTCAAGTAAAATACCACTAGATGTAGATGTATACGTTTTTGAAAATTGCAAAGTTGCATCGTTAAAAGGTTGTAAAAATTTATACAAACTATCAGCAAAAAATCAAAAATCATCATCTAACATACAATTTTGACCCATTGCGACACAAAAATCTCTAAGATTAAAACAATAATAAAGAATAACACCTAATAATTCAAAGGTAAAATTCCAACGATGTCGTACATCTTTAGGAAAACATCTACATACAATGCCCCTAAGTTTACACCAATCATGAAAAGCTTGATAAACTTGACCGCTCAATGTAATATAATGAACACAATCTCTCATTGCTTCTAGTTTATCATTTCCATATTTTAGTGCATCTTGCACACAAAGATTTAAAATGTGACAAGCACACCTAACATGAAAAATTTCGGGTTCTACAGGATCTAAAGTAATTTTCAAACTCTCAATTGCCTTAGTATTATTTGATGCATTATCAAAACCAATAGCAAATACTTTATCATAAATACAAAAATTATTACATGCTTCCATAATGTGTGTGGCTATAATTTCACCCTTATGTGGGTACCTAACATATCCAAAAGAAATTATTCTTTTTTGAAGTAACCAATCCGAATCTATCCAATGACATGTTACACACATCATTGGAACCCCGTTTACTCCTACCCACCCATCCGATGTCAATGAAACTCTAGTGTTTAGTGATTTTAGTGTTGTTATCAAAAAATCCTCACTCTCATTGTAAACTAATTTACAATCACTCTTAACAACATTCCTAGCAATTTTTTTATAATGGGGGTTGAAGGTGGTTTGTACAAAATCCTCTACATATTTTTGTTCACTAAACGAATATGGCAATTCACCCCTAATTACTAATTTAGTCATTCCCCTACGAACGTGATCGTGATCATATGTATGACTATCTACTTGACCGGTTTTAGGATGTATTTTTTGTTGTGTGAGATTATGTTTCGAAAATTATGGTTGATATTTGTTTAAGTGACGTTGAAGTGTACCCGTGCTCGATCTTATCTTAAACTTATATGGGGTTTGACACTTCTTACATATTTTAAGTCCTACACTCTTATCATTTTGTGAAGGGACAAAATTGAAAAAATTGTGTACTTCGGACGTAGTCTCTCTTGTTCTCCTTGAGTTTAGAGAAGGAACTTATTCCGATGGTTGTGGTTCTACATGATCTTCTATTTCTATAGGATTTGAATGTGTTTCATTCAAATCGGGGAAAACTATCATAATTCATAAATGTTTCTTCACTATCTATATATTGGTTAGGAATGGAAGGAATGTGATGACTAGTAGATTCTTGACTACTATGTCTACCACCACCGCGTGATCGCTTAGAGGCCATTTAACTATAAAAAACTAGTGTATGTAAAAATTATATAGAAAACAACAACTAAATGTATGGCAACTAATAATTAAAAACAAACAACAATCTTTCTCAATTTAAAATTAACAACAATATCAAGAACTAGTGAGTGAGTAGTGTATGTTTCTTTTACCACTTTACCAAAATTAAAAATAAAATCTAAAAAATTGAGAGGAAGAAGATCAAGAAAACCCAAATTATATGAGAATAATGAATAATCAACTATGTTAATTCTACAAATTAAAATTATACTAAAATACCGTAAGAAAGTTGAGACTTGAGAGCTAGGAGTAGAAGTAGTATTTGATTGTTGTTGTTGAATGTTGATGAGTTGATCACTTGATTGTTGTTGATTTTTCTTCCTTCAAAAAGTAGAGAAATTTGATCTTGATCACTTGAGAGAGTGTTGAACACCTAATTGTTGTTGTTGATTAGAGAAATAGTAGAGAGAATGAGATATTTTAGTGAATTAGTGAAGAGAAATTAAAAAAATTGTATGGTATTTATAGAAAATACCATTTTTTTGATTTCCTAAAGTACCCCCCAAAACTAGCCAGTATAAATCCGTTGGGGGGGTATTTTTGTAATTTTAAATTTTTTTTAATTTTCTAATAAATTTAAAAAAATATTAAAGCAACAAACGGTCGGCCCGGACCGGCCTGTTCGGCCGGTCCCGGGCCTCGAGCGGGCCGGGCCTAACCGGGCTTAATTTGGAAAAAAGGGGACCGGACCAGACCAGGTTTGAGGGGGGGGGGCGGTTCATGGTTCAGCCCGGGTTTTAGGGGGGCCTTGGCCGGGCGGGCCGGGGCCCGGGCTAGCCCAGCCCTGATGCCATCCCTATGTTGTTGTTGTGAAATAGTTTGTTTAAGTTACGGACGTCACAATTTGTTGCAGTGTGAACATTATTTCAGTAACAAGACAAATTAGAGAACATTTTTTTCTTCTCTCCGAAGGACTTGATGAATGGATAGAAAGCCCTCGGTCTACTTAATTTAACACTTGCATGGATCATAGTGTACACATGGATGGTTTTCCAAAGAGGCCCAGTGGCCCACCATTTGATTATTTATCTCTATTTTATTGTCCCCGTACATGACATCCAGGTACTCCAAGCACCAGAGTTGTAAACGACCGGTACGCAAAATTATGCAATTCTTGGCTACAAGCTGCATATATCACAAATGCGTCGTAATTTAAGATAAAAGCTGTTCAGGTTTTTATTAAGATAAAAGTCAAAACTCTAAAATTATACATACTAGTAATTTACACGTGGGATGCACGTCTTAATAAATATAGTTTTTTAAAATAAAAATTTAGACATAATCTGGATTTGAACTTAGAACCCCTCTATAATAGTTATGTACGTGTATTGCACGGATTGGTAGATTGACAAAATATTTACAAATGACACTAAGGCCTTCTCCCATTATAATATTAGAGATTAGACATAGGGGTATTTTTTAGTTTTTAAAAATAGTGGGGGTATATGCTAGTTTTCACATTTTAAATGGGGCATTTGCTAAAATTTTCCTTTTTTAGGTGCTGCACGTGCATCACACAGGTATGTTTAGTGGATTTAGTTTGGCCGTATATTGCACGGGTTTACTCAGTTACAAAATTAGGATTTGTTTGTTTACAACCCCAACTTTCCCATTAAAATAGTATATATATATATATAAATATATATATATACATACATATATATATATATATATATATAGAAAAATCTTCCATTGTTCACCACTCCTACGTGTACACTCGGCCTTCCTGCCTTCGTATCGACGATCCGAACCGTTCACATTGATCTACACATCTAAATTAGTCTAAACATGTAAAATCAAATCATTTGAAATTCATTTGTCCATCCATCATGTGACTATAAAAAAAACAATGGTTTTCAGTCATACAATTTTGTAACACTTCAATGGATAGACAAATAGGGGTAGACAACTATTATCCGAACCGACCAATCCGAACCAATCCAAACCGAACCGACCGGTTTTTAACCGAACCAATTGGGGGTATGGGTTTGTCCGGTTCTTGATCTTCAATAACCAACTGGACCGGTTCGGTTGTTGGATGGGGCTTTCAAATAACCGATGAAACCGAACCAACCGTACCTCTATGCATAAGTCCATAAAAAATATATTTCTCCTTTAATTTCTTGAATATATAAATAGTAATTTCTCATTTTCTTGGAGAAACAAATAGTCTTCTTTAATTTCTTTAATATAAACCGAGCAGTTGTTCTACCTATGTTTTGATTCTCCATAATCCTATATGTTATGTTGTTAAGAAATGCTTCATTTACGGTGTGGCCCAGCTTAATAGAATCATGAAGTTGATGTAACATTTAGTAGTTACTTTAATCAAGTCAAATAGAAATTATTTTCTAATTTTTTTTATTGTACCTGAAAATCAATTAGCTATGGTTATTGACGTTTCTTTTATGATAATAAACTAAGATTACAGAAGTATGCAAGTGAAAAAGCAGTTCATCTCACCCATTTAAACGTCATCATCTCAAACAATTAGACAATTAGTGCAAAATTCGTTAACAACTTGTGGTTTTATGAATCTTCATTTTAAATTCATTTTTTGAATAACAAATAACAGGTTGTTTCTTAAGTTTGATTGAAGTTGATCTTTTAAATTTCAACAAAATTATGAATGATGTTGAAGGTGAAACGTAGCACGCCAAACCAACCATCCAATCCAATCCAAACCGAGCTTAACTGGCTTGGATGGAAACTGATCCAATTAAGATTCGAATTGGTTGCAGATGAGAAAATCAAAAAACCGATCTTCTTTGGATCAGTGGTGGATGGTCTATATTAGGTCGGACACCGACCAATGCCCACCCCCAATTTCAAATGATTTGATTTTACATATTTAGACTAATTTAGATGTGTAGATCAATGTGAACGGTTCGGATCGTCGATACGAAGGCGAGAAGGCCGAGTGCACACGCCGTGTGCACCATAGGTGGTGCACAACGGAAGACTTCCCTATATATATATATATATATATATATATATATATATATATATATATATATATATATATAGAAAGAGAGCGGGAGATAAATGTTCTGTTGTGCACTAGGCCTCAGTGTGCACTCTTGTGCATTCGGTCTTCCTACATTTGTATCGACGATCTGAATGTTCACATTGATCTACATATCTAAATTTTTCTAAATATATAAAATCAAATCATTTGAAATTCATTTGCCCATCCATCATGTGACTATAAAAACAAGGATTTTCAACCATACAATTTTGTAACAATTCAATGAATGGACAAATAAATTTTAAATGATTTGATTTTACATATTCAGACTAATTTAGATGTGTAGATCAATGTGAACGGTTTGGATCTTCGATACGAAGGTGGAAAGGCTGAGTGCACACGAGTGCACACGAATGCCTAGTGCACAATGGAACATTACTCTCTCTCTCTCTCTCTCTATATATATATATATATATATATATATATATATATATATATATATATATATATATAGTGCACAACGGAACATTACTCTCTCTCTCTCTCTCTCTCTCTCTCTCTCTCTCTCTCTCTCTCTCTCTCTCTATATATATATATATATATATATATATATATATATATATAGGGGAAGCTTCAGTTACGCACTCCTCTTTGCGCACTCCTCTTACGCACTCCTTCTCAACCTTCGAATTTTGATCATCTTCATGATCAAAATCCACTGGCTCTCCTTCTCAGCCGCTCTCACAGTTACAAAAGATGGGGGCACTAAAGTCATTTTCCCACCTTTTACTCTATCTCCTCCCTCTGCTCTCTCTATCTCCCGCTCTCTTTTCTCTCCTTCTCCAAATCCCATTCCCTGCCAAACCCTAGCTTCCTCGATTCCACATCCAAAGGCTGCCGCTTCAAATCCAGCTCTCAAGTCGCAACTACCCTCGCCTATCTTCTCTCTCCCCGATTTCAACTCTCCTAATTGAAACCCTAACTTGTCGATTCGAAGACGATCGAAACCCTAACTCCTGCTGCCAAAATTACTCGACGCCCTGCTTTCGAAATCTCTCGACGCCCCTTCTCCTGCTTTCGAAATCCCCTCATATCGCCACCGACATCTTCGTTCAGGTATAATTTTGTAAACATTTTTTACAAATTTTTTTTCAACTCCCTTATTTTGTAATTTTCGTTAGTTTATGTTATGCAAAAAATAATCTTTAGGTTGATTTATGTTTGCATCGGGTTAGATAACTTGATAACATATTTAATCTCAATATTAATTAGACAATATTGCTATGCTTTGACAATTGTTAAATGTTTTTCATTCACTTTTTCAACCTCATTATTGTTAATTAATTTGTTAGGTAATGTTTGCATCTCCATAATAGTGTGTGGAACAAGATGATCAGCTACAATATGTCAGGGAAGTATTTGATTCCCATTTATGCATTTTGGGGTTTGGTCTTTTTATATTTTTTGGTGTTGGTATAGGCAGTGATGGCACCTTATTATCTGAAAACCCATTTGATGTTGGTTACTTGAGGGCAACTCTTGTTAGATTTTCGAGCATATGGTTTTTATGAATATTCTGTCATATCTACCCGATATATGTTCATGATCTTGATTGGGCAGATAAAGTAAAAGATGGAAAAATGACCTTAGTGCCCCCCCATCATTTGTAATTGAGAGAGCTCTTGAAAGGAGAGCCACTGGATTTTGATCATGATGAGGATCAAAATCCGAAGGCTAAGAAGGAGTGCGTAGGAGGAGTGCGCAAAGAGGAGTGCGCAACTAAAGCTTCCCCTATATATGTTCATGATCTTGATTGGGCAGCTCTCCGTCTCCCGCTCTCTCACTAATGTTGAAGGGTGTATTCATGCATTTGAAGTGACGCGTGATTATAAAATTGATGAAGGGTGTATTTATGCATTTAAGCTGATGCTTGATTCTTTAATTAACTGATGCTTGATTATTTATGCATTTGAACTAGTTGGCATGGCACCACAGTGCAGCCCTAGTGTGAACAGTGTGTTCTGAGCCTACTAATTTTTTTGACTTTTTTAATTATGTTTGGGTTAGTTTAATTAATCATACTTCAATCTTATGCTTTTTAATTTTGTTTGGGTTAGTAGAATAACTGGCAGCAACTAGGAGTTGATAAGTTGAGAAGCACATATTCCAGGTAGCAGCAGTACAAGTAGCAGCAGCAGCAGTTCTTTTTTAATTTCTATTTATTTGTAGACTTGCACTTTTGAAAACATCTTTTTAAACAAACAATGTTCATATTCTTTCTATGTATAAGTCAGTTTTTGAATTCATGTACATTACGATATTGATGGAATATTATATTCTGAAATGAATGAAGCAAGGTATTGAATTCATGTTTGGAGAAAGGTATTGAATTGAACAGTTATAGTTTGAATAATATTCGAGGTATTTCTCGGTATGTTACATATGCATGTTCCTTGTGAGGTATGTTTGTGAGCATGCCTGCTATTGTTTCCCAATTGGAGGTCCTGTAGCGGGACTGTTTATGGTATCATAAGTTGAATTCAGACTTGCATGTTGTAATGTAATTGCTAACTCTGATTTGGGAATATGTTTATTCTTTGCTTTTGTTTGCAATTTCAAACTCAATTGTCACTTCCGAGTTATTAACAGAGCAGAAATATTGTCCCCCTACAACCCCCATTCATATCAGTGATGTTCATTAGTAGATTGTCATCATTGCCTACTTTCACACACACAAAAACAAGGGACCAACTTTCTGAATAAGATTCATATAGTCAAATACTTTTCTGATCTAATCATAAGATTTACATAGTTGTCCAATACCTGCATTCTCTTTCATTACCTGCAAAGTCATTAAACTTGCTTATCAGAAAATGTTTGAACAAATGAATGCTGAATATTGTAAGTAAATGAATAAATGCATGATAAGATACCTCAATAATCTATATCATCAGATGTTCCTTCTTCCGAACTTTCTTCTTCGACATTTTCCCCTCTAAAAAATTGACATTAAGAGGTAGTTGGTCAAAAACACATTTTTTCCTTTCTAAAACACAATATTTAAGAGAATAAATTCAAATTCAACTTAAAGTTAGAAATTTAACCTAACAAATTTGGTTGGGCAATTCCTTGAATCGTGTTCTTGGTCACGCAAACCGCAAGCATTGCACTTTCGAGGTTTTCCTCTTTTTCTCTCTCTTGTATGCTTCATTCTCTTCCCACGGGGGCTTCCTTTTGTTGTGCATTGTACTGGCTCCTCCACTTCAACTTGAGACAATTTCAGTTGTTCTTTACATGCTTCTCCACTTATTCGGGTTGCACAAGATGAAAGTCTTTGATATTTTGGAACATTTTCTCGCGCATGAATTCGTAGGCTTCCTTAGAAGCTATTCCAATATCAACTTATTGTTTTGCTAGATTACTCAACTCACAAAAGCGAGAACCAAAATTCTCACATGTGCCTCCACTTGCCATGCTTCTTCTTATTACATCTCGGGTCTATCTTCTTAAAATATATTGCTTTGGTAGTTCATTATGATCCGAGTACTGGTGATATGCAAAAATATGCTTGCAAGGAATAACCATGAATTCAAACAACTTGTATGAACAAGTAGCCATTTGATTACTTTTGGAATAAGTAACCACTATGTCATTATCTAATTTCCCACACCGCTTCACTACGTATAATATATTCGGCTCATTCTCATCCTCTAGTAACAAAGTTACATTATACATTAAGCTTGCTTGAATTTCCTTTTGGAAACTGTAGAACATTACCAATGTATAGACTTGTGCCATTTGTTCCTCCAAAGGCCACTCGGTCTTCAATTTTGGTTTCTTTTCTAGTATGCGATGATTTTCTTTAAATTCTTCTTCTCTTTGCCTTCCTAAGACTCGCTCGAAGATTACGGCAAATTCATGTAGTGAGTATTTCTTTTGAGTATGGATCTTCAAGAACGAATTCATCCCTTCGCTTCGTTGGCTACTCGACATACCGCCCCAAAAATGACTTTTATGATAGACGGGGGCCCATTTCTCACGAATAATAAATTTTTCATTCAACCATTTATTATTTTTCGGCCCATATTGAATAACCAATGATTTCCATCTTTCTTCAAAAGCAAAGGAATCATAGGAATTATAAATAGTATCCTTAAAAGCATCCATAAACTGACTATTTTGATTCAACTGGGGCACCTCTGTTGGTATCTTGTCTAGGATATGCCATATGCAATACCTATGCCGAATTGTAGGAAAAACTATTTTGATTGCAGCACCTATCCCACGATCTGCATCCGTCACCATACCAAATGGAGCATGTTACTCCTAACCATTTTTCGAATAACCACACAAATAAACAAGCCTTCTCATTCGGAATGAACCCACAACCTAGGAATACCGATTGCCAATGATGATTTATTTCAACAAATGGAACAAATAGCATCCTATAGCGATTTGTACTATGTGTTGCATCAAAAGAAACAACATCACCAAACTCTTCATAGTTCCTCCTAGCAACCCCATCTACCCAAATACAATGAGTCAATCGATCAAACTCGTCCACCTCGAAATCATAATAAAATGAGGGATCTCTTTCTTGTTGCCATTTGAAAAAATCAATCAAAATTTGTCCATCATAACCTTTCATAGCCTCCCTCATGTCTCTCTCATGATTGTAAACATCGGTGTCGGTGAATCCAACTCTATTATGACCTTCGCTAGAACTTTCAAAAAAATCATTTGTTTGCAAGTAGGAATATTACCTTTTGTAAGTTGTCCAATTACTGCTTTATCGGAATTTGATACACTATGGTTTCGCGGTAACAAATGCCTTCTACCGGGAGAAGTAAAAACATGATTGTGTACTTCGTGAAATGAGTAAAAAAACCATGAGTTTGATTCTTTATTTAGTTTCACACGAACCAAAGCGTTGCAAGCTGTTCTAGATGTAGTTTCCTTTCTAGATGTACTCTTACTAATCGACAACCCCTCTTTATTACAAAGAGATGTTTTTTCCACGATCTTGCCATCCTTTAGTTTATTTGAACCCTTACGCATTTGAAAACCCCCACAATTGGCATAACTCGCATAAAAATTCTCAGCTTCTGCTAGGGTATCAAATGTCATACCTACATGTGGTTTTAAGTGATCGTCAACTTCCGGAACAAAATCACCATCTTGTACTCTCAAAAAAGGGTCACCGACATTAGAGGTTGTTTCATCAATCTCCATACATATTATTAAAGCAAAAGAATAAGGTCAATGTACATAATACGAAATGAGGAATGTAACAAATGTTATGCTGAAGTGGGAGTTTGATTATTTGAATCTTCTCCTAACAATCATCCAACATGTTATAACCTTGTTGGAAAAAAAAATGTGGATGCTAAAAATTAACATATTCTCACATAATTTTTGGGACACCTTCAATTTAGACCGAAACTCAATAAATTTGAGGGGTTTTTTTTCTTCTTTGCATACTAATAAAACCCATAGGTTTAGACCCACAATCTTTTTTCACAATACACACCACACAACTAGCCACAAATACATGAATTAAAAATATAAGTAACTCAAATAAATTACCTGATGATTGTGGTCACTTTATGGGTTCGATTTGGATATAGGGTTTCGATATAGACGTCAAGGGTTGGAATCGTCAGAGAAGGAGGAGATGGATGTAGGGGTTGTTGTCGAATTCGAAGTAAGAGAGAAATGTCGGGGTGGAGAATAAAGGTGGAGTTAGGGTTTCGATCGGTTGTGTTTGTATGGGTTTTTGGGGATATGGGGGGATTTCGAAAGCTGGAGAAGGGGCATCGAGAGATTTCGAAAGCAGGGCATCGAGTCATTTCGGCAGTAGGAGTTAGGGTTTCGATCATCTTCGAATCGATGAGTTAGGGTTTCAATCAGGAGAGTTGATATCGGGGAGAGAGAAGATAGGCAAGGGTAGTTGCGATTTGAGAGCTGGATTTGAAGCGGTAGCCTTTGGATGTGGAATCGAGGAAGCTAGGATTTGTCAAGGAATGCGATTTGGAGAAGGAGAGAAAAGAGAGCGGGAGATAGAGAGAGCAGAGGGAGGAGATAGAGTAAAAGGTGGGCAAATGACTTTAGTGCCCCCATCTTTTGTAACTATGAGAGCGGCTGAGAAGGAGAGCCAGTGGATTTTGATTATGAAGATGATCAAAATCCGAAGGCTGAGAAGGAGTGCATAGGAGGAGTGCACAAAGAGGAGTGCGTAACTGAAGCTTCCCTTATATATATATATATATATATATATATATATATATGGGGAAAAGGGGTATGAGCAACTTGCTCATTTAGTAAATAAGCAATTGATGATGTGGCATACATGTGATTAGAATATCCTTAAAAGGGTTAGTTGTCCAATGTATCACATACATGCCACATAATCAATTGCTCATTTACTAAATGAGCAAGTTGCTCATATCCCTTTTACCATATATATATATATAATATATATATATATATCGTCGATACGAAGGTGGGAAGGCCGAGTGCACACGAGTGCACACGGAGGCCTAGTGCACAACGGAACATTACTCTCTCTCTCTCTCTCTCTCTCTCTCTCTATATATATATATATATATATATATATATATATATATATATATATAATAAACACAAAAAAACTATCAAGTGGCTCTCCTTCAATCCCCCCAAAATCAAAGGCCCAGATCTAACCTCACAAAACACATTTTCCTCCCAAAAGTTTTCCCCCAAAACTCATTCAAATCCCCCCCCAAAACAACTCATTTATTTATTTAATTATTTCTCTCTCTCTCTCTCTCTCTCTCTCTCTCTCTCTCTCTCTCTCTCTCTCTCTCTCTCTATATATATATATATATATATATATATATATATGGAAACATGGACTTTTATACCCTCAATTTATAATTATTTTTCATCATATACTAATGGAAACGTGGACTTTTATTTACAACTAATTATTGTCATACTATTCAAACTTCAGCTACATAATTATTGATTTACTGTTTACAAAAATTTTCATATGTTGTATCGTTCTAAAGACGTACCGTAGGCACGTGGCCACGGGCAAATCTATTATATATATATATATGTATATATATATATATATATATATATATATATATGTATATATATATATATATATATATATATGTATATATATATATATATAAGAGCGTGAATTCGTATGCAACATCACTTAAATTATTCTTGCTAAAAAAGAAAAAAATTACTTATACGAAAACATAATTGCTAAATATAGTGTAGCTTTTCCTACAACAATAAAAAATATATATAACTAATTAACTATAGGTAACTAGTATACGCCTGTGCAAATTGCACGGACTTCATCAAAAGATGTCTTCAAATTAATTAAATTATATTAAAAGGTGTATCTCTAATATTATAATGGGAGAAGGCCTTAGTGTCATTTGTCATTTTGTCATTCAACGCACGTACATAACTAATATAAAGGAGGTTTTTCGGTTCAAATCCTACCTACGTCAGACTTTTTATTTTTATTTTTTGAAATTATTAACGTGCATTGCATGTGTAAATTTCTAGTTAGAACATAATTAACATTCAATAAAAAATTTGGTAGAGCCTACCTATACATAAAGATTTTTTTCCTTGTATAAATAGCATCTAGTATATCAACATTCAACAATTATTTAATAAAAGTAATTGATGCAATATAGTAAAGATGTCAATATTAAACACAACCTCAAAACTCAAGCATTTTATAGAATAAAGCTCCTCCAAACCCAATCACAATATTCATTCGATTGTCAAAATACTCAAATTCCAATTATATCCAATAGAGCGCGTAAATAAATTGTACATGATAAAAGGCTTCAATCCAAATAATTAAAATGCAAAATTAAATGGTGGTATCATCCCTCTTCAGGGATAGCCTTGTCCACGGTTCAACATAATGGAATCAACATTCTTGAGTGACTGACTTCTGCACACATGAACATCACATTTTGGCTTACATTAAAAAGATAATGAAATGAGAATTTAATTCATTGCATAACAATAAAAGCCAATTACTTATATGGCAGCATGAATAAATTTGGGTTGATGTAACCTGATAAATAAATGAAAAAAAGAGTAACTGAAGATTTAATAAATTCTAATAAGAATAAGATAGTTATATGGAAATGTAATGGACCATAAATTTGAAGTGACATGATGACATTATCAGATACTTAAACCTAAAAATATTGCGTGTCAATAGCTATTATATTTATAACTTGAAAATATAATTATAATTGTTAATGACATCTAACCATTCAATTGATTATAATGGTGTTACGCACTTCTTAAAGAACTTCTTGATATACCACATTACGTGTACAATTATTAGTCTTTTCGGGATGATTTGAGGTATCTGTCAGTAACATCTTCAAGGAAGAACGAGAAGTGCAACGCGATAATACTACATATACTTGACAGTGTGTAAACACTTATCTTTTTAGATAAACCTCAACATAATGAAGAGTTTGGATTTGACTCTTATTTATTGTCATAGCAAATGCCAACTTTACCGGAAGCTGTCTTCTTCTTAAAACAAATGGCCACCTGGATCCTGTAGGTGACATACTCATTCTTTAAATCACAGCTGTCTCACCTGCATACCTTACCTGTAATAATTGTAGGTATAATAATATGTTCTCCCTAGAGCATGAACTGTAACGCCCCGAATTCCAAATAAGGCCGAATTCAAGATTTTACAGGATCTTTACTTCACTTCGTACAATTTTACAAGGAAATTAAAAATTTTCAACAATATCAGAGTTCTTTACATTTGGTTTACACAGCGAAAGAATAAAAGAGATACAACATTGAAAATAAAATACAACTTATACAACTTTATCAATGTAAGTCATCAACTGCATCATAACATCTTTATTTCTTCATAAATAGTCCATTACCTATATATTAAGCTGTGGGCACGTCAGTCACTTATAAGTGACGAAAATGTTATACTCGGCCATCCACTCTATGCCGTACATATAACGATTTCATACTTTAAAAAATCACAATAATTGAATGAATAATAAAGTGTCAAAAGTGACTACGCTAAACATGTAAGTGTATGCGATGCCTTAATGCCTAATGCACACATTTTTATACTAGGATGACACTAATGCATACTTGTTCGGATTCTATGCATCCCATACTACATAGGTCCGAGGGCAAGCACCTACGTACTCTAAATTTAAGGGTTCGATCCCTCGCCATGAAAACTACCCAGTAATAAGACAAGGTTTAGATTATTCCACGAATATGGATCTCAGTCCCGGAGTCCACCGTCAAACTGTTATAACAAATCCCTTATCGTGCGAATAATCCCGCAAGTGCCCCTCTAGCTCCGGTATACATATATACATTGGAGTATGGCAAACTATCCTGCCCGACTACTCATGATCCCGAAGTCCACCGCTGATCAATCATCATAATCCCGAATTTAAAAAATATAAAAGCCTATCTTCCACGGAGCAACCACAATCCCGGAATCCACCGCTGATCTGGGTCTATAGTCCTGGAGTCCACCGTCAAACTATATAGAAGCAACCCACTTACGTTTGCCTAAGTTTACTACATCTTTACTTATGTGCCTAATTCTTTATGTTCAAGACATGAATAGATTTCCAAACCTAGAATTAGTCTTACCTCCTACCGGTCTTAATCAACAAATACGATATAGCTCCATAGCCATATCTCAAATATATCTCAATTCTTTTCAATTCAATAGTGCCAGTACCCGAGGTCTCACTAACTCTCAATCACAACTTTATCATGTACAAGAAAATCCATGGGTACACATACCCCTAAATAAACATGTCTTAAACTTAGATTACTCATTCACAAATGATCAAAATCTTATCACTATTCATGATCTAGTTATTCATTCAAAATCTTTATAAGCAAAATAATTCCTTTCAAGTACACAATTTCATCACATGATATTTTATCACAATTCCGAGCTCTTACGATGTCTCAATTCACTTCAAATATTTCTTAAACAAAATAAAAGTATAATCTCTTCAAAATCACTTCACAAATTAACACTTTGCTTTTCTTTACTACAAAATTCTATTCACAAAATTTCATTCTTTTTTATACTTTGAAATATACAAAACTTTATAATTATCACTTAATATTTTTCATTTCATTTTATACGAATACTAGAATCTTTTCCCAATTTTATTCACATTAGAATTCCTTTGAAATTATTAAAAACACCCAAAAGAAAAAAAAAAGTGTGGCCTTCGAGTTTCGAACCCCTGACCACGGTGCCAGCACCCACAGCCCACCACACTAACCAGTAAGTCCTTATGGACTTAGTGTTCTAAAACTCAGGGGAACACCCTAAGTACAAAACTCTCTGGTTATGAATTAATTAAAACAAAACACAAAAATGTTGTAGGCCACAGGTTTCGAACCAGGCCGAACAAGGAGACAGCGCAACGCTAGACCACTAGGCCAAGTCCGCCCAACGACATAGAGTCTATTCATTTGCTTTTGTGCAAAACTTCCTGTTATTTCTTTTCTTTCATAAAACTCGATTTTCCATTCGTTCTAATCTTTTGTTAAACTGAAATTTGCTTATAAAAACCGAGTTTACTTCTTAACAGTAACTCATAGGTTCAAAAAACATATTTTAGAAAAATAAAACAAACTTTCAAAATTGTTTTCTCTTATTAACAAACACAAATTTGCATTCATTTCTTTTAACCAAAGATAGCCTATTACATCTCTTATAACAATCAAATGATTTCCATGGCATCAAATTTACTTTACCAAAACGTATTTGCTTATCAAAAAGAAAAACTCAACAATCATTCATATAATCAAAAATCTCTACATTCATGTATACTAGTTTATGACTTAATCAATTATTTCTTTTCTCATTACCAACTAACATAATGTTGATTAATTTTCTAAACATAGCATCTTTCATTACATCCAATGCATAGGTTGAGTACGATATTCTTCAACAAATTTTCATATACTTAACATGTACAAAAATTTGCAAGCATACAATCATGATTCATAGTATAAATATTTCATTCTTTTTAATTAGCACGGTATCTATCACAACAAAACTATTCTCATTCATAGCACATTACACTAGTATGAATTTTATCTATATTTTTCACATCAACATTAACTTATACTACTCATTCATAGCTTTTAGCATGCATATTCTACAACTAGAAAGTAAGAAACCACCCACCTCTAATGAAGATTGAAACAAAAGTGGAAGCACAACTCCTAGCTCCTAGCAAGAACTCCTCCAAGCACAAGAATTCCTCCAAGCAAGAACTCCTCCAAGCAAGAACACTCTACTCTCTTTCTTTTTCTTTCTCTTATTTTGATTTGTTTTTGGTGTAAAAGAGAAGGAGAATGGGGTGTTATTTATAGGACAATGTTAGGGTCTAATAAGCAAAATTTTCCACCTAATAACTCTCTCTTAATTGCCCACTCAACTCTTTATTTTCTTAACTCCTAAACTCCCAACTCTTCATCTCACCACCTCTCCAAAGCCCTAACTCCCAACCCTTCTTCTCCCCCACTCAAAACCGGCCAACCCCAGTCCAAGGAAAACTGGCTAACCCTAATGTGCACATGCACACACACATACAAAATAAACACATTTTTTTATAGTTCTAAATGCGTACTTAAAGTTGTAACTTGTCATGTATTAGTCCAAACTCAACTTAAATTAGGATTTTACTAATGGGCTTGATTCATGGGCTCTCTTTTTAATTTATTAACTTAATTATTTTAGTGGGCTCTTCTTTTAATTAATCTAATGGGCTAGGATTTATCTTTACGCCCATGGATTAAAATAAAAAGGCTAAATAAGATTATGCATACTTAAAATTAGTAAATGAGAGTAGGAATTAGAGATGGAAAAATTAGCACGTGAATCATACGTGCACAAATCGAAAAATGTATTTTTTAATTTAAATTAAAAAATGTGGGGTGTTACATGAACAGTAAGTCATGTCAAAGTCTTAGAGACTGATTCAAATTTCTCAGTAGTATAATTGGTACTCGTTGGTTCAATTCTAAACAAAGATTTATCAACCCACTCATCTGAATTGTATTTAGAAATTTGGGCAAATGCATGTCTTGCTCATTTGTATCATCTAATGTATGATCGGCTAAATCTGTAGTCAAGTAGTTGACCACATGTCCAAGAACCATAGACAAATATGAAATTTTATAGCATCAACTTCACCATTAGTAGCTCCTAGAACATCATGTTTTTCAAGGAATGTTGAGTTATTATATATAGAGTCAATATTAGGATATTTTGAATCTATCAAACCCTTAGGACCATCTGTAACTTTAATTAAATGGTCATTCAGTATTTGCAACCTCATCACTCAACGGTAAAATATACTGTCGCCCATCACGTGTCCTCTCATTATGATACGTATTCTCAAATTCATTGAAACATGATGTTGATATATATTTTCTCCGGGAGGATGAAGTAGATCTTTTGCACGTCGAAACCATTTTTATGTACGGATTAACTTCATCCAACAAATTTTGCTGTTTCTCCATGACTTCTCTATCAGTGTCATTGAAGCCCATATTTTTTGCATGATTTGTATATTGATCCAACTCATATCGACTATCATGGATGTAGAACTGTGCAAATTTGGGTTCGACTCCTTGAACTGGATGAAGAGAACCAATCCGATAATAATTTGATCCACTTATTTCGAAAGTATATGGACCCCTCCCATGCATAACCTGTAAGTCAATTTTCCTCCCATCGTTGTGAAGAAGAACAATGAATTATAAATCCTGATAAACTCCTTGTATTTTGACTGAGGTTTGTCATATTTGCCATCAAGAAGCTCCATAATAAGTGGAGGTGATGCTGGAAAGAAAGACAGAATAACTAAACATTCTTTACAACACATTTGAAAGCGTGGGTGACTGAGTGATGCAGTAGAAGAACTCTCTTCAATCCACATTTGAGCATGACAACTACTACACTCAACATCCTGCTTGCCTAAGTAGGAACTTTGCTCAATATTTGGTCTATATCTTATCGTTGTACGTGTTTAGAATAACTCAAGACATTTTAATGATTTACAATTCTATTATAAAATTATTTAATAGCATTAACCGTATATAGCTACTAACTATTCTTACTTCTTGTGGTTTATGCATCTTCACATCTTCTATTTACAATTGCATGACCAATCTGAGCATGTAACACCCCGTACTTAAGCGGGTATATATATAATATTATATATAGGAATATATATATATATGAGATGGTTGGTTGGTTGTTGGCCTATAGGTTGATCCTATGGGGGCTTGATTGGAAAGGGAATTATGATGAACCTATAGGATTGCCTATGGGGCATAAGGCATTAAATGAATGAAAAGTGAAGTGTGCATGATTGCATCGGGGTGTATTGACGTTGGTGTTTGTGGGGCTAAAGTCCCATATCAGAAAATGGGTGGAGAAGTGTGTGTGTTTATATAGGAAAAACCAAATGATAAAGGCACCTAAGAGTTAACCCACCTTTTGATGGTGTCTGTGGTGGGTGTGGCTAGAATTTTGTGTCCGTTCTTTCGCGTGTGCATACGTGTAGCTGCGTGCGCAGCTGAGCCGGGCTCGGGGCGTTACAAATGGTATCAAAGCTGACTTTCGACACCGAGTGTGTGCAAGATGTATGCCTGAGAAGGAGCGAGGTTGGGACAGGTCGCCCGGGTAAGGGACTGTACAACTAGAAGAATCAAGGTAATCCTCTCCACATTGGCTAAAAATGGATCTTAGATCAAGTTGCAAGTCCCGAGCTCAGCGAGGACGCTGAGTTCTTAAGGAAGGGTGTGTGTAACACCCCGTACTTAAGCGAGTATATATATAATATTATATACGGGAATATAATATATATATATATATAATAATAATAATAATAATAATAATAATAATAATAATAATAATAATAATAATAATAATAATAATAAATAGATGAGATGGTTGGTTGGTTGTTGGCCTATAGGTTGATCTTATGGGCGCTTGATTGGAAAAGGATTTATGATGAACCTATAAGATTGCCTATGGGGCATAAGGCATTAAATGAATGAAAAGTGAAGTGTGCATGCTTGCGTGGGGGATTATTGACGTTGGTGTTCATGGGGCTAAAGTCCTATATCGGAAAATGGGTGGAGAAGTGTGTGTGTTTATATAGGAAAAACCAAATGATAAAGGCACCTAAGGGTTAACCCGCCTTTTGATGGTGCCTGTGGTGGGCGTGGCTAGAGTTTTGTGTCCGTTCTTTCGCATGCGCGTACGTGTAGCCGCGTGCGCAGCTGAGCCGGGCTCGGGGCATTACAGAGCAGAACATGCTACAAAATAAATTAAGACATGAATTATAGGAGGAGAATAATTAATTATGTCATGCTTTGTAGGAGAGAAACTTCATACTATTAGTAGTTTGGCCATTACAGTGCACTACACTTTACTTACCATCATCACGTGTATCTTTATTGTCAACTGATGGAAATGAAGATCTTTTTTTTGATGACTCTTCTATACACCAATCGTTATTATCGCTCAAATCATCTAATAGAAAAGATTGTATTTCCCGTGATGATTCACCAACACACCAAGTGTTGTACGTCGCCGAATTTATTTCATGTTGCCCACTGGCAAAATCACCCATTGTTGAGCTCGTGTTTTCTTCATGGACATTTCTAATTAACTCTGAGTGTTGCTCTAAATTATTCGGATTGAAGGTCACCCTCCTTGCAGGTGTATGGGTAGGGAATCCATTTGTCATAACACTTCGCAAGCGTTTTTGTCTAAACTTAAGAATTTTATCGTACATGAAACTTTGTGCAGATCTGAAGTAAGGAGTGTCCTCACAGGAAGATACCTTTTTCACCGCAATATTTTAAATTTTTGACATCGTGCCAATGCAGAAAGTGCTTTATTGAAGTGGGAAGACGACATGCTATTTTTGTCTTGCATCCTACATTAATAAATGTGGTTTTGTGCAATTATGTAAATTTGAATAATAATATTACATTATTATTTATCTAATTCAACATAGTGAAGAAAGAAAAACTTAAATAAACATTATATATTGAGATAAATAACAATAGGGATTAACATGAAAGAATGTATTACATGAGATAAGAACACATATAGCACACCTGATGTGATGAAAAAGTCTTGACTTGCCTCAAAATAGTTAGAAATTTCCTTATATCTTTGATTCTTCACACCTACTGTTGCAAACAAAATAGTTGAAAAAATGAATTTATCTGTGGATTCATTTATAATAAGTTAGAAATTGGGAAGAACATATATTGAGATAAATAACCATATTGATTAAATTGGAAGGCGAAATAAATAAAAACTAAAAACACTAATTTTAGTTTGAGAGAATAGAATCAGAGACTTAAAGGAGAGAGATTGGACCTTACTGGGTCGGAAGGAATCTAGAAGTGAAGCAACAGCAGAACTCAAAAATACTGTCAGGGGGTTGGGATAAATTACCTCTTCAAGGGTATAGTTTAGTGGAATATATCCTAAAAAATATGCTTACAGTCCGGCCTTCAGTGTACATCCTGATCGGAAACACCCTGAATTTGGTCCAACTCAACTCGCACCCTCTCCCACCCCGCCATCCACTACTCTCATCTCTCCATCATCTCAACCGTCCTCGATCACTGTGACGTCCCCTCTCTGACACCACCCTCCACCTTTCTGTTTGCCTCAACATCTCTTCTGCCACCTACCTCCGCTTCCTCTCCTTTGTCTCCGCCGTCCTCGATCGCCACGATGCCCCCGTCTCTGACACCCCTCCACCTTTCCATCCGCCTCAACCTCCCCTCCGCCACCTCCTTCCTCCTTCTAGCTGACGCCGATCCGCCTCAACTTCTCCGGGTGGACCCCTACTCCAGGAATCCCTCTCCCTCTGCTGCCTCTCCCCCCTCCTCCGCCACAACCGTCTCTTTGTCTTATTTTTTTGTCTTTCTTTTTTCCATTTTTCCTTTTTCCTTTTCTTTTGAAGACAGTGGAGGAAACGAAAAAAAAAGCAGACAATGATGAGAGATGGAGAACGCTGGTTTGGTAAAATCTCAATAACCATGTTTGTGATTAGTTAAGTAATACTTGATTTTGTCTTTCTTTTTTTCCTTTTGCCTTTTTCCTTTTTCTTTTGTAGACAATGGAGTGAATGAAGAAAAAAAAAAGCAGACGATGATGAGAGATGGAGAATGCTGGTTTGGTAAAATCTCAATAACCAAGTTTGTGATTAGTTAGGTAATACTTGAGAGAGATTTTAGGGACGTAAATATTGTGTTTTGCTTACCTTTTCACTTACTTTTGAAATTTAAAGTTTCAATTACAAAATTTGAAAAAGGGCTCTTATGAAGCAGTACATACGTGTTAGTTTAGATGGAATTTCCCTAGTTTTGCTCTCCTTACTCTATTTTAAAATAAAGAAAGGGGATAGGGGTATGCTCATTTCCTTAATATAGTTATATTCAATGATCAATAAAAACAATTAAACTAGCTACAAACAAAAAGCAAGTAAATCACAATGAAAAAATAATGCACACATAAATTAAATATGAAATACAATGTACAGTTCTCTATCAAATCAGCCCAAAAAAAAACCCTATCAATCCTAATCCAAAACATATCTCTAAACTGAACTCAAAATTGAAGAGTTCAATTTCATACCCGAAATAGATTGAAGCCTCTGAAATTTATCAATCGAAAAGGGGACAATTTTGGACCCACAATCAACAAACAAATGTGTTGTTGTTGAAGAAGGTGGCTACGATGATTTACCGTATTCGTTAACAATTAATTCAACGATGAATAAACAAAATCAAGCTAAATACAAGAGGGACTGTCACAAGTTGTTGAATCAGAAGGGTGCCAACAAAGTAAGTTCTGCTGAATCTGATGATAACTTAGACTGTCTTCTTGTTTCAAGTTCTAAAGTTGTGAATTCTGGTTAGTTTTTTTAATTTGGGTAGTTCTTCTCATATTTGCTTCGAGAGGGAAATGTTTTCTACTTATAAGTCTACAACAAGTCGTTGTATAAGAACAGGGGACAGGTGAGAATTGTGATGTAGTGTGTAATGCGAGATGGAAAGGGGTTCACATTAGAGAAGACCATGCATGTTTCTTTGTTGAAGCGAGACCTAATATCTTTAGGAATTTTGGAAGCACGGGGCTGCAAGTACACATGTCAATGTAGAGTTATCAGTTTGGGATGGTCCGTCGTAAGGTGATGAGGAGAAGGAGGGGTGTTCAGCACAACCTCTAGAAACTTTTTAGGAACGAAAAATCTAGGCCATGTGTTTCTAAGCCCAGCATTCCTAAAGAATCTAGTCCGCTACTACTAGGATCATTGAAGCGAGACCACGACATTGATGCCTAGAGGTAGGTGAAGTTCATGCGGAGGAGGACACCTCCGTGTTGACGCCTACTAGGTATGCCTTTGAGTGGGCATAATAGGTGGAGGTAAATTCGACTAGCAGGAGAAACCACTGAATTGCATTGTTTACAATAAGAGAAAGGGAAGAGTTTAGAAGCAGTTAATCACACAGGTGTTGAAGTAGATGTATGCAATCCAAGGTGGAGATTGTTAGGTTTATGTCTTGCATACTAGGTTCGATGTGAAGAGAATAGGATGAAGCAAAGATTGGAGGAGAAAGGGGTGGTTGTTTCTGGGATGTCGGGAAGGTGACAGTCAACTGCAACTTATAGTAGTCGCCCGCAACCATCAGCTTGCTGCTTTAATGGGTCACAACTTCAAGTCCAATTAACTACTCTTTTGAGCAGTCGATTACAAGTGGCTGACTACAACTATTGGGTTTGTTCCTTGGAGAATTGTTTGAGCCCAAGTTTTTGCTCCAAGTAATATCGTATGGCTCCTATCGTGTGCCTTTTTCTTCAGGGTATATCCGGTGGTGTATAATTGTAATGGCCTCCATGAGAGGTTGCACTTAATCTGAGAGTTTTTCATTGTAAACAGCAGAGTATCTTCTAGTGAGACCTGAGAGATAGATAGGTTCTTGATAAGAGTACTGTAATTCTTGTATTTTCTCTAGTTGAAAAATATCTCGGTTATTTCTCCACGTATTAGGTTCACCGAACAAGAACAAATCTTGTGTGCTATTATGCGTGGTGTGGTCTACGTTACTTGGTTGTTCATTGTGATTGGTTGTTTTATCTCGCTCTAACCCTAACAACTGGTATCCGAGCAGCGGTTCCACTACTAATCGGAATGGATATAACGGCATTTTTTTTGGTCTATGGCAGCGCTTATAAACGCCGCTATAGATGATAGCGGCGATAATAATAACGCCGCGCGTAATGCCGTTGTATCGAGCGTCGAGACAAACCATAGGTCTATCACGGCGCTTTTTTAGACCGCCGTTACAAGTCATAGGTCTATAACAGCGCTTTTTAAAAGCATCGTTATAGACCTACGACTTGTAACGGCAGTTTTAAAAAGCGCCATTACAAGTCTTACGTCTATAACGGCCGCTTTTAAAAAGCGCTGTTATGGACCTATGGCTTGTAACGACGCTTTTTAAAATCTCCGTTACAAGTCGTAGGCCTATTACGGCATTTTTTTAAGCGCCGGTATAGGTTCATTTTTTTAAAAAAAAATAATTCGCCACATTTGGTGGATCGATATGTATCCCGGCATCGGGTTTTTCCCACCATTTTGAAAATAGGTCACAAATTCAAAATATCTGTAGTCACATCAAATTTGAAAGTTCAAATCTTAAAATTACTAATAGCATAATAAACAATTATATAATCATGGACCAAAATAAACAATAATTACTTGTCTAAAAATGGTCATACGAAGAGTTAGAAATATACATGCTATACATCGATTTCTTTAACAAAACATAAATTCAGTTTCGACAAAACATAAAAAAACTAAAGTCCAAATTAAACTAAACTGTGGCAAAGTCTACTGCTGTGGCTCGGCAATGCTTTCATTCCCATTGATATTTCGCCCAGATGTATGTACATGACTAGAAGTCGATGGAATTCGCTGGCTCTGTATAATTTACAATAGTACTTTCCTTTCAAGAAGCTCTTGTGATCCCTCCATTTTTTCGAAATCGATTTATTGAGCCATCCTTCAGCAGCATCAGGGATTGCAAACTTTTGCTGCAAAACAAGAAGGATGATGGAACACAATAAATCAATGTAACTTCATAAATCAATGTTTACTGTGTTGCGAGGAATTCCCAGGATTAAGCATTATAATATCGGGAGCTTCAAAGAACTCTTTTCATCAAAGATGTCTACCAATTGATTAAGCAATAACAGTTTCAGGAATATTTCAGATTATAATCGATTCTTTCAAACTTGTGCAATTCTATTTCAGCATCCAGATTGACTAAGCCAGTAGAAGTGAGAGTCGGTATATCTCACTATTGATGTCAAAGCCATCACTGTTGATGTCAAAGCCTAGTAAGCCATCCTCTTCACCACTGCAAGCCTACAGAATTCGGAGTTTGGACAAGGAAGCAAAAGAGATCAAAAACCGATACAGATTTTACAGAAGAGGAGATGGAGAAAACTCTACTGGTGCAACTAGATTCAGAAGTTATCAATTATAGCTAGTACTTAATTAATTTTCGAGGGAGTGAGGAAATTTACATATCAAGAAGTTGTCAATTATAGCTAGTACTTGGATAATTTTGGGGGAAGTGAGTGCAGAAATTTTACATATCATGTTGGGTCTTTAGTTAATCGTTCTGGACTATATTGTTAATTTCCCTGCAAAATGTAGCCCCAACTATCTTCCTCTGTCCTACTGATTCCTGAGATGGGTACCTGACCTTTGAATGACCTACTAAAAGATTCACTTTCACCACCATTACTAACCAAAATGCTAAGGGTTAGAGGGAGTATTAAATTCTTCAGGTAATACGAATTATAGAACTGATGATGAATAAGCAGATAATTCTAAGAACAATAATTCTAAGAACAACCTTTGAGCATTGACACAGAAGCTACATAAAGCCTTTAATACCTAGACTAATACAGCACCAGCAGCATCGCCAAATAGAATGCATGTTCTTCTATCAGTCCAGTCCACAAAGCGTGATAGAGCATCAAGTCCAATGACTAGAATATTTTTATAGCCACCACCTGTAATTGAAGTAGAAATACAGTCATATTTCAAACATGCAAAGATTCTCATTTTCTTATTTGGAGAAAAAGTAATTAGTTTACCTTTAATAAAGCGAGTGGATGTGATCAGGCCAATAATAAAACCACTACATGCAGCTGTAACATTGAAGGCCCAAGCATTTTTGCATCCTAGATCTTTCTGAATCTAAACAATATAAAACCAAAGAAGAAAAAAGTGGTAAAATTTTAATTCCTTACCAAAGCCAAGAGGGGCAAAAAAAAAACGATTAAAATCATCTAAAATCTGCAAATCATTGAAATCAAGTGTAGATTATATATATCAGTATCATCTATGCTAAGTAGTAATATTACTTGAGCAATTAGTTCTGAAAAAAATATTTCTACGAGGGAAACATTGAATGATGTTTACTCTCTTTACTTGCACTTTGCATCAATACAATTGAACAAGACTCATAAATATGGAACCTCAGATATATGAATTTGCATGACCAATGTATTACTTATCAACTAGATACCACAATTAATGTTAAGAAAATCTCATTAATATATTAAATTGTTGAATAAGTTGATTCAAACACATGAAGCAAGCATGTAATACAGGTTATCAGACATCACTAAGAACAAAGATCTTGAAATAAAGAATACAAATAGATGACCCACTACACATTCTCCTTCTAACCAATAATATACTTCATATAAACATATTATCAACTAATTGAATACTTCAATGTTATGTCCAACAAATTCAAGTAACAGTGCAAAACCACTTAGTAATAATGTGAAAGGACACTTGAAGCCAGACAGAGTTTATTTCCTTTTCAAATGTGAACAGACAGACAGTTCAAACAATAAATTTGATGTTCCTAATAATGTATTAATCCATAATCGGTAATTTAGGTGTGAAGTTCATATATAGAATCTCACATTTTATTCTATAATAGACCAAATGAAAAAATTGCTAGCTGTAGAGAAATAAATGCATCAGTTGAACTCACCAATCAAGAAAACAGTAAGTACCAGCAGTAATGTGAGTTGAAGAGAATGCCTATTGTATTGACCACCTACTCTTCGAATTTGATGAGCTCTAGAACCTTCAGGACTTCCCTTGAAATTCCTAAAACAACTTCTGCTTCTTTCACTTAAGCCATTTATTCCCTGCTAAATCAGAAAACAAAACATGATATGAACACAGAGACCAAAATCTATCAAAAATACTTATAACATATTCGGATATAGTCAAAGTGAAGATGATGTGGCCTCTGGTACACGTAACTAACAAGGAATGACAAATAAGGAGAAAATTTCGCAAGCCACTTGCACATACATAAACAATGTCTAGAAGAAAGTACATAAAATTGACCACTAACAAGTGAAACCATCGTCGAATTCAAAGCATATCCCATTAAAACGGGGTCACTTATGGAGCCAAGACTTCATTGAGAGTTGAAAAAAGTTTAATAACCAACTATTGATCTATTGTCAACCATCACGAAATTAGTGCCAAATTATGGTCTGGAAAACTAAGAATAAAATCGGTCCACCTTAATTTTAAAAAGACTATTTGGCTTCCCCCATGTTCTCTGAAACTAGAGAAGTCTAGTAGAAGGAGCAAGATGATAGATTTGCATTGTGAAGTAACTATATATATTTGTTCAAAAAAAAGTTAACCATCTTTCCATCTTGTAGATTAAGTAATGAAACAAATAATTACTGGAGAGTAGCTATTATTTACACAAAAGACTGACATAAAGAGTAATGTAATGCAAGCTTCTATATATATGATAAGTTGTAATAAAAACTTCTTAAGAAATCGAGTGAGAACCATTATGGTTCTTGAATTATTGTGAATTCATGCAACTCAAAACAACCCCTCCAAATGGGATTGTATCGCATGCATACTAAAAGAATAACAAACATTGGTTAGTATATTTATTCCCTAGAAAAGGGTCTTCTAAGCCTAGACTAGGTAAAATGCAATTTTTCTCAGGATTTGGAGATGATACATCGAACTTAGAAGATATGATCTTGCCAGAAACTTTTAGTTATATGTATTCATTAAAAAAAACATTGAACTCCAACATTCTGTTTGTGTGAGGATTGTGCTTAGTTTGGGCTTTTAGCACTAGCATAAACAGGCTCTTTAGTGAAGCAAAGATGGTTGCTGCTACCTCTTACACATACAAGAAACAACAACAACGAGATCGACATTATATACGATATAATATATATACCATTTAGGGTCCATTTGGATATAAGAGTTAGGATACCAAAATTGTTCTCTAAATGGAGGTAGATGTATAAGAATTGTACATAGCAAACCTTTATCTTACCTAAACAACAGCTACAATGATCTTCTATGTATGTGTTTGGATACAAAATAGTTACTTGAAGAGAGAAAGAGAACGAAGGTAAAAGAAAATAAAGGTTTGATTTGAATACCTCCAAGCTCCAGGTTTCTCAACAACTATATCTACATGCATATAACTCTCAGAAGCAAACAATCAAACATCTAATAGGTATCCCTCATAAACACAAAAAACGCAAAATTCTTCCATCAAAATCAAAATTTTTGACCAACCCATATCGCAGAATCCCCCAAACTACAACAAGCAAACACTACCCAACAAAACCCATCAACAATCGACAAGAGAATAATTCACATACGTGTCGGCGGCTTCTTGCACTTCCTCCGCGGCCGAAAAGAAGACATCTTTCTGCCATTGATCGAAAGTGCTAATCACAGCCATTAACAGAGAAGCAAACCCCTTTCCCAACAAAGAAGGAAGCAGTAGAGGAGAGAGAGAGAGTAGTAGAAGAAGAAGAAGAAGCGATTAGGGTTGGAGGGACTTTTGAGATATTTGGGGTAGGAGGGATTGAATAATTTGGGGTTGGAGGGACTTTTGAGATATTTGAGGTGGGAGGAATTCTGAATAATTTGGACTTTATCCCGGTGTTTTCATGACAAACGCCGGGATAGATAACATCTACTCCGGCATTTTGAAGGAAAACGCCGGGATAGCTAATAGCTATCACGGCCTTTTTCCAAAACGTCGGTACAAATAGCCATCTTAAGCCCATCAATTTTTGAGGGGTCTATCGCGGCATTTTACTTAAATGTCGTTAAAGAAATGCCGGGATAGACCATTTATTTTGTAGTGTTCCTAACATGCAGGTTTATGATATTGAAGCAGAATTTTGTACACTAAGGTTGTACTACGAAAGGGCTACCCTCTTACAATGCTCTACTAGTCATTCACGGGCGTTTCACAGATCTATCATTCGCTCGAATAGCAAGTGACCAAACAGCATGGACTTGCCTCAAATTGTTTAGGTATGGAGCATTCGATGAACTCATTTTCCGCAAGGGCTTACTACATGTAGCAACGCTATGTGGTAAAATTATTATCGTGAAAAACAATTTGAGAAAGTTGTTGAAGGAGTTTATAATGGTGATATTTTGACCAGGCAAGGTAAGAATCAAGAAATGACATTGAAGCAAGCAGGAAGCACCCGTTGGGGTTCTCATTACGGTACACTAATGAGTTTGATTTGCTTGTACTCGTCTGTGATTGATGTTATTGTGATTGGTGAAGAGGATGCAAAGGATAAGAAGATAAGGGGGCAAGCAGAAAATCTATTGGGAATCATTGCACAATTTGAGTTTGCATTTCATTTACATTTGATGAAGAATATTTTGGGAATTACAAATGATTTATCACAAGCTTTACAGAGAAAAGACCAAGATATTATAAATGCCATGACTCTTGTGAGGATAACCAAGCAACAATTGCAAAATATCAGAGATGATGGATGGGAATCATTGTTGGAAGAAGTTTCTCCATTTTGTGCGAAACATAAGATAGTAATTCCACCTATGGATGAATTATTTGTACAATATGGAAGATCTCATCACAACTTCGAAGGAAAAACAAATCTTCATTATTATCGTATTGAATTGTTTTATGAAGTGATTGATTTGCAACTTCAGGAGTTGAACAATCGTTTTAATGAGGCAAATACGAAGTTGTTGTTGTGTATGGCTTATCTTGATCCAAGCGATTCATTTTCTGCTTATGATAAAAGAAAATTGCTTCGCTCTGCTGAATTTTATCCATCTGATTTCTCTAACATTGAGTTAATGCACCTTGACCGACAACTTGATACCTACATTTTGGATGTGCACTCTGATGACCGATTTTCTGAAGTTGCAGGGATTAGTGGGCTTGCTAGAAAGCTGGTTCAGTTTAAAAAACATCGTGCATATCCGTTGGTATATTTGCTGTTGAAGTTGGAATTGTTATTACCCGTTGCAACCGCAACAGTAGAGAGAGTATTTTCTTCAATGAAAATCATCAAGACGTCATTACGAAACCGATTGGGAGATGAGATGATGAATGATTGTTTGGTTGCATATATTGAAAGGGATGTATTGGATGCAATTGACAATGAAGATATCATTCAATATTTTCAGAATATGAAATCCCGAAGGGTTTTATTGCTAAAGAAAAATGCTATTTAGTGATTGTAATAGTTTGTATTTTTGGTAGTAATATATGATATTTTGAGGCTTGCAAATGTGTTTATTATAAAAAAAAATTATAGTGAGTGTCGCGCCCCCTAGATGGAAATCCTGGCTACGCCACTGCCCCCAAGCACGTTGCCATCACCGGCAAAACCCTCGGGTGACGAAAAACTATTTTGGGACATTGGTGTAGTCACCAGATGGAAATGACTTGTTCCTTGCACAAAGGGTTATTGACAGTGCATACTGGGATGGATCGACCTTGTAGTTGACCATAGATTTTGAGGTGTTCAAACTTAAGGAGGAGAATACTAGTAGTTTCAAGTGGAACGAGGTGAATTACATTGGGCACATCGCTTTATTTTTGGGAAATTCTAATAATTCATCTCTGTCAACTACTGACTTCCCCAGTCTCAAATCTAACACTATCTACTTCACCGTGATACTGAGGAGCAACACACTTTCTGTCCAAATAGTGTAGGTGACACTGGAATGTTTAGTTTGGAAGATGTAAGTGTGCAGTATTATGAGCTTATCAATGGACAACAAGGGCTTAAATAGCCGCAACCTGTGTGGTTCATCCCTGAGATTTGATTTGGTTGAACAACATCCACTTAATAACAAGGTATATATGTAAACTGCTTAGCTTCAGTTCCGATTACCTTTCCTAGAAGCTTGGCTAAATAATCACTTGCAATAAGACTAGCATATGCCTAATTTTTCATCATTGATCATAGGTCTTGTTCATTGTATTTTTCAGGACCATTTAACAAAGAACTTGATCAGAGTCTGGCAAACGGGATGTCATCGAATGAGTTGGATAAATTGGGCGATGTTGTTTTCACTTTTCAAAAGTAAGGATAAATGTTTGTGATATATACCTCAAAACTTCTTTCATGTTGTTGAAAAGAACTGATTTTGTACCTTGACTGTTTAATATATGTTTTCGTCTTCTCATCGTTGTTGATGTTAATTGTGAACAACGACAAAAACAAAGTCTTTTTCCCAAGTAATTGGGATCGGCTACATGAATCATGATTTTCCATTCTCCTCAGTTTAGAGTAATATCTTCTGTAAGGCCACAAGCTATTATATATTTTCTCACCGTTTCCACCCAAGAAAGTGTAGGTCTTCCCCTCCCCTTAACTCTACCATTAATACTTATCAAATCACTGTTTCTAATTGGGGGCACTTCTAGGTCTACATGTGACATGTTCAAACCATATGAGACGAATCTCTCTTAATTTATCTTGAATAGGAGTTATACCTACCATGTCTCGTATATGCCTGTTTCCAATTCTATCATTCCTAGTTTTATCACACATCAATCTTAACATCCTCATCTCCGCTACACTCATTTTTTGGACATATTGTTTCTTTGTTGCCCAATACTCTGCTCCATACATCATTGCTGGTCTAACAGTTGTCCTATAAAATTTTTCCTTCATCATCAAAGTTAAACGTTTGTCACATAAAACACTACTAGCTCGCCTCCACTTAAGCCACCCTGCTTGGATCTTATGTCTAACATCTTCATAAATCTCCCAATCTCTTTGTATAATCACGCCTAAATATCGAAAACGATACCTCTTAGGTATCTCTTGACCATCAAGCTTCACTACTTCCTCATTTGTATTCCGAAAATCACTAAAAATTACACTACATATACTCTATTTTAGCTATGCTTATTCTAAAACATTTAGCTTCCAAAGTTTCTCTCCACAGTTCTAATTTAGCATTAGTTCATGCTCTAGTCTCGTCTACTAAGACGACGTCATCGACAAAAAGCATACACCATGGCACCTCATCTTGTATTCCTCATGTCAATTCATCCATAACCAAAGCAAAGAGGTAGGGACTTATAGGTCGAACATTGGTATAAACCTATTGTAATAGGAAATTCACTACTCTCACATGTGGTTAATCTAACTGTGGTCATTGCCCCTTCATACATATTCTTAATCACCTCAATATACTGAATAGTTAACTCTTTTATTATGTAATACCCATCATACTATATCTTTAGGTACTATATCATATGCTCTTTCTAGATCTATAAACACCATATGTATATATTTTTTATTCTCTTTACATTTTTTCATAAGTCTCCTCAGTATATAAATTGTTTCCATTGTTGACCTCCCAAACATATACAAACTGATTCTCAGAACCTCCCAGACATATACAAACTGATTCTCAGACATTGTTGTTTTCTAGTCGCAGTCTATATTCGATCACTCTCTCCCAAAATTTCATCGTACGGCTCATTAATTTAATCTCTCGGTAGTTGTAACAACTTATCTCCTTTATTTTTATATATAGGTACTAAAATATTTTTCCTCCATTCATCGGACATCTTCTTGGTTCTCAAAATCTCATTAAATAATTTTGTTAGCCAACCCAATCTTACATCCCCAAGACACTTCCAAACTTTAATGGGTATACCATCCGGTCCTAAAGTTTTTCATATTTCCATCATTCCTAGAGCATTTCGAACCTCTGAGATCCTAATTTTATAGAAAAACATATGCTCTCGACTCTTCCTCGGGTCCTCTATATTTATTTAAGTTACCCACAATATTTTTATTTAATAACTTCTTAAAGTAATTTCACATCTGTCCTTAATTTTCATATCTTTTACTAAGACTTTTGAATCATTACTCTTAATACACCTAATTGTATCCAAAACTTTTATTTTTCTATCATTTTATTTAGCAAGCTTATAAATGTTATTTTTTTCCTTCTCTTGTTCCTAATTTGTGTATAAATCATCGTAAGCTTTTCCTTTTGCATCACTTACCATTTTCTTAACTTCTTTTCTAACGGCCTTATTTCTCTCCAAATCCTTCTATTTCGACTATTTTTGCCATATGTTAATGGTTGACTTTTTTTTCTCCCAATATTTTAGATTTCTTCTTGCCACCACCATGTTTTTTTAGTTTGCAGACCTCTACATTTAGATTATCCAAGTACCTCCTTTGAGATTTCTCTCAGACACATAGTCATTTTAGTCCAAATCATATTTGTCTCTCCTTCCCAATTTTATGTCGTTCTTTTAAGGATTTCATCTCTAAAAATATCTAGTTTCTCTTACTTAAAGTTTCACCACCTAATTTTGTGGTTGCTAGCTTCCTTCCTCGCACATACATATTTTCTGACTTAACATCCAACACCATTAATCAATATTGTGAGGGTAAGCACTCTTTCGGTGTATAACTTTACAATCTTTATACGTCAAGCAATCCACCTTCCTAGTAATGAAAAATTAATTTGGCACATATTTGCCCAACTTTCAAAGGTTATCAGATATTTCTCCATCTTCCTAAAATAAGTATTTGCTAGTATAAGACCATACGACGCCGCAAAAATCTAACAGAGCCTCTTCACCATTGTTTTTATGTCTAAATCCATATCCTTTATGCACTCTCTCATATCCCATGCTATCTTCTCATATGTTTATTGAAATCTCCTCACATAAATAATTTATCACATAAAGATACTCATTAAATTATCTCATACATATCTTCCCAAAATTTATTTTTAGCTTGTGCATCTAATACTAATTGGGGTGCATCGGCACTAATAATATTAATTATGTTTCCCCCTAAAATAAGCTTAATTTATATTATTGTATCTCCTTTTCTATTAACACTTATTACATTTTTTTTGAATTTCTTTTCTACTAAAATTTCTACTACATTTTTATTTCTAATTTTATCGGTATAATATAAGGTAAAATCATCTATGTCTTTAGCTTTCTCCCTTACCCACTTTGTTTCTTGTAAACAAGTTATATTAATATTTATTCTAATCATGGTATCTACTAGTTCTATACATTTTTCTGTCAATATTCCTATATTCTAAGTTGTTAACCTAAGCCTAGTATCCTAGAATAGCTTCTTTATCTGCACACATTCAGATTGGTGCAGGAACCCTTACCCATTTTTCACTGCACCTGGGCGCTGATGCGATGCCCCTTCCACATTTTTTGAAGCACCCGAAGACAAGCACAATGCATCGCTTACAGAAAATTTGTCCTAGTATTTGCACGTATATTCTTAGGATTTATGTCCATAGGATTTGACAAGGTTTTATGCTGGATGTCATCTACCTAACGCAGCCCTCCAATCCTCCTCATTACTCGGTTTGTGACCGGATTCCTAGTTTAGGACAGGCAATGGCGGAGTTTGATATTTTTTTGGTGAAATCACCCAAATATTTCAAAGAAAAAGGAAGAATACTGTTTGCAAAATAAGTCAAATGCATAGACAATCCGTGAATCTAGTGGCAAACCTTGGTTAGTTACAAGTAAAGGTTACTCTCGAATGACATGGTTAGTTTTCTGTAACAGTGAAACCAGTGATACTTCTGACTACGAAACTGCAGTGAAGGCACATGCAAGTACACACACCAAGACTGCAGAATCGGGAAGATAGCATATCTTAAATTTTTTATGGACAGCATGTTCAGTTCATTCAAAACGGTTCAAAAAGGAGGCCTTATCCCTGCCCTGATAAAAGAGTTTCCTAAGAGAGAAGCGTTAATCAGCCCACCAGATTCTAATTTCATAAGCTAGCTAGCTAGGCCTATATCTCTGACCTTCAGAGATCAGAATCTCGTATGCTAACAGTTGCGCTGACATCATCCACCCCAGTTCCTACTCCCATATTCCCCAGTATATTCAATGGCTTCCTCCAACCCTTCCGCATTTTAAACTCAAAAAGCCAAAAAACTTCTGGATCTTCAACACTGGGTTTTTTACTCCGAAATAATGGTGGACAACTACTTCTTCATGTGACTCCGAAGTTCCTTACTCTTGTAGATTTTGATTTATGATCATATTTTTATTTGACCATTGTCTGCCTTTATCATGGAAAAATACTGATATGCTCTAGTTTTTGTCTTTACATCAAAAAAACTCATTGTTTCATGTATTTACTGATCTACAGGACAAGCAGCTAAAGTTTCCTCCTAGTCAAACTACTGTGTTTTCAAGCTACAAAAGATTTCCATAAACACGCAGAGCATGACTTCGGTTAATTTTTTTTGAAGGTATAACCATCATAGTTAATATCCACGATTCGTAGCTTGAGATGATGAAATGCAAACCAAAATATCAAATTCTCGTCAAATTTTACACATACATATATTTTTCTGTTCAAGAAGAAAACAACACTAACCAAAAATTACACCTATATGTGTATGGGTTTATCAGAAAACATGAAACCTCTTTTGAGACAAACACTTATATTTTTTCTAATGCAAGTTCTGAGTTCTAACCATCAAGTCAAATGAAAATGACAACAAGCAAAAGTTGGTAACCGTAGTAGCCTGTATGTTCTCCTCGAAAATCAGTGGAAAACGGCACACTTCTGAAGGAGATCCCAAAGCTCCCCTACGTTTTCATATGAAACCAAGAGGCAAAATGAGAGTATAAATGTACATTTGATAAATCAAGTGTTTTCTGAGATACCCTCAGTTCCTCCATCACTTATAATATTATACGATATCTCCAAAACCTGACGCTCTAAATTATTTCAGTTCCACAATTACGCCATCACAAATCACTATTTTGATGTCCCAAATAATGTGGAGCAATGCCAATTAACCATGAACGGTACAAAAGGCATCCATTCGCAAGCTGGGAAGATGAAACCCAGAGTATATGTTTAAACTGCTTCAAAGATCAACCAGTGAAAAATAACCGTAAAATTAGCTTCCATTATAATATTACGTATACAGCAGCTCAGAAGAAAGCAAGGAAAAAAATTGCCAGAAAATTCAAAAATTTGATCAAAACTAACGTTTTGTTTCTCCTCACAGGAAATTAAAGAAAGAAACAAATAAAAAAAAAGGGGGGGAGTACAGTGCAACAAGGGGAAAAAAAATAAAAAAAAAATAAAAAAAATCCTTGCAATGGCCAACTTGAGCTACGTATACTTTCTTAATAAATGTGACAGATCGTGACGAAGAAAACTGCAATAGTCGACCGACATTGGGATGCGGTCGACAATCCTCTGAGTCTTCCCAAGAGCAGGACAGTTGACCGGTCTTGTTGGACGGTCGACCGAACGCGGCGCTGATGGATTATTTAGGTCGGGTCTTGGTGATTCGTAAGAAGCTCAACTTGCTCCTCAAGTTAGATCGTGTGGCTCAGTAACATCTAACTGCTATTGTATCATGATATCAAACTAGAGTTTCTCTATATCTCTATATATTGTTGTTATTGACCTTCATTGAGAGCCAAGAGAAACAGTACTTCATTGAAGGCGGAGTTTGATAGGTTCTTCAATTGAAAAAAACTAGTACTTGCTGGTGAGACTTAAGAGGGGGTCGTTGTAAGAATTGTAATATTCTTGCATTTTATCTAGTTGAATAACATCTCGAGTTTCTTTTTTCCCGAATTAAGGCGAAAGCCCCAACCGGGACAAATTTGTGTGCTTTGGTGTGTTGGTGTGATCTCTATGTGTTTGGTGGTTTGTGTTGATTGCATCGAATAACTCAACAAGATCCTCGGTTTTCTAACAATTGGTATCAGAGCTTCGGGTTCAAGGGTTTGTTCGAGTTCCTTGGAGAAGATTGCAGATTAGATCACGAATATCAAGCAGTTTGAAGGCAAGATCAACTTTGATCTCTTGAAGGAAGACATGCATGAAGAATCGGTTCAACAGGACTTGGATCTAGTTCTAGAAGAAGATAAAAGGAGACCAATTTGCACAGAGCAGGAGAATTGGGAGGAGATTTATTCAGAAGCCTTGGGTTTAATCTGTATGTCTTCGACGAGCGATGTCAGGTGTAGGAGAAGTGTGGTGAGTCTTTGGGCAAGATTTAGAACTGGCTACTCGAGATCGTCATTATAGGGTCGGATGCACCAAAAAAAAAGTTTTGAGATTTCTCAATGAAGGAAAGTACCACTCTTCTAGATCATGTAGTAGAGTTCAATATAGAGTTATCTGAACTGAGGGCGTTCAATGCAGATGATCTAAAGGTTTCAAACTCAATATATTTACCACCAAATCCATCTAACATGATAACCGTGATAGACAAAAAATCTAACAAAGAGAAGTTTTTCATAGCAGGCATGATCGAGGGGTTGGAGGAGAATGCACTTAGGAAGGAGAGTCAGAATTTGGCGTCAAGTTCTGTGAGTTGCTTGGAGGTGGATTATACTTCGAATGGAAGGAAAAGTGTATGTAGGGATAAGGTCCGTGGCCACAAGTGCAAAGGGATTGAGCATTACATGAGAGATCGTTGCTAGCAGTTGAGTCAGAGGGGCACCAAATCCAGTGCCGCTGAATCAGGTGATGGCTTAAACAATGCTTTTGATTCAAGTCCTTTAGATGTGAATTTTGGCTGTTCTTTTGATTCGGTTAGTTCTTCTCAAGTTTGCTTCGAGAGGGAGATGGTTTCTACTTACAAGTTTGCATCATGTCATTGTGTGAGAATGAAGGTTAATTAGATTTGTAATGTAATGGTTTCTACTTACAAGTTTACCTCATGTCGTTGTGTGAGAACGAAGATTGACAAAACTTATGAAGAAAGGGGTGAGAAAACAAATGAGTCAAAGATGACAGACAGAAGGGGACACACACTAGAGGATGGCATGTATATTCCTTTGATGCAGATGAGCCTTATATCCATGAGAACTCTTGAAGTAATGGACTGTAGATACACAGATCCAGGTTGAGTTTGTTCAGTTTTAAGAAGTTGTCGTAAGGTGATGAAGGGTGAGAGAGGGATTGAGCAGAGTCAGCACAACCCATACCAGCTTTGTGGAAACAGAAAACCTTGGTCAAGTTGTTTGAAGCCCAATATTCCTAAAGCATTATCTAGTTTGGCGTCACTAGAATCATCCAAGCGAGACTACGATGTTCGAAAATCATCGGAAGGTGGAGAGTGCCTTGATGTAGATGGAGTTTGTGTGGAGGGTGGCACCTCCATGTACATCTACTAGGGTGTGCCCTTGAGGGGGGCATACAAGTGGAGATAGATTCAACTAGCAGAGGAAGCCATCAAAATGAATAGTTTGCAAGAAGAAAAAGAAAAAAGTCTAGAAGGTTTTAAATCACACAGTGTGGATTCATGAGTATGATCCAAGGTGGAGATTGTTGGGTTTATGTCTTGCATACTATCTTGGATACGAAGACGACGATGGAGGAATTGAGACGATTGGAGACTGAGTGAAAGCGAGAAGGTAACAGTCAGCAGCAACATTAGTAGTAGGTTGTGGTCGATTAACATTGGGGTGCGGTCGACCGTCCCCTATACAGAGTCTTCCCGAGAGGAGGACAGTCAACCGGTCTTGTTGGACGGTCAACCCAACGTGGCGCTGATGGATTATTTGGGTCGGGTCTTGGTGATTCGTGAGAAGCTCAACTTGTTCCTCAAGTTAGATCGTGTGACTCTTATCGTAGGGTTGTCGCGGCACCTGCAGTAGGACAGAGGACTTATCGCGATGCCCGCAGACCGATTTACTATGTCTCCGTCGCTGATGTTCGTCAAAGAGGCCACGTGGATTGGCCTGGATCTTCTTCGGCTAATGAGAAGATCTTCTTCCTTGGTGTTTCCGTATTTTGGGAACCATAGCTGAATTTCCAACATTAGCTAAGAACTCGACTCACTCTTTCTATTGAGAATAAATGAAATCCTATCTCTCGTACAGACGGAAGATGAGCTCCTGTTCTGTTCCTATCGTCTCCAAAATCCTACTATCGTTATCTTAAACGGTTCTGTAAGCGAGTTCTGTAGACTGAACATCATGTTACGGTACCGAAGAGAGCCACTATCATCGTAATACTGATATAAGGCCACTGAGAAAGCTATTGCTATTGTCCGATGTAGGTGGTATAACCGATTGGGTCTTCATCATTGAATGAATATGGCAACAGCCTGCGCCGCATATTGCATTTCTCTTCTTTCCCCAAGGCGAAGGCATTGCGGGCATCAAAAGCTGCTATCATGGCATTTTAGAGACATCTGCGCCGGGATCATAGACTTGGTGCTCCGCCCTGACTTGTCTCTGACACTAAAAAAATAGGTGAACATTCGGTTCATTGGATTCCGGGCCGGATGGATCCAGTGCATGATCCGTAGGGGGTCTTGATTATCAACCAAATTTCTGCAAACTAGTTCTTCTTCCTGCTGTTCTCGAGTGAGGGATCCAAGATAGAATCATATGTTTTAAGCATAGGTTGCGACATCGAATGAGACTTCTCCAGGGAGCAAAGACTCCGGTTGTCTTTTGTCTTTGAAGGAGTCGAACGCAGCCTAGAAAGACGCTACGAAGCGGTCGAGGGGACAGTTAGGCGGCTACTCTCCAGCCTTGGAATAAGACAGGACAGAAAGAAGAGCATACCGCGCCATTATGAGGCTAAATCGAGTCGCTCCTCAATCAACAGTAAGGGCTTGTAGGGGTCACACCTTAAGGCTTCGATTGTTGAAGTCGCATCAACAGATAATCATTTTTAGTTGCACTAATGAACACTCTGAATCATTGCTATTCATTTAGTTAGACGAGAAAAAAGCAGCTCTTACCTCTCTTCTGGCTGAATACAGAGATGTTTTTGCATGGTCTCTTATGCTGCCGATCCCGATTACTCCTTGGTGGAGTAGCACCGCTTGGTTGTACGGTCCGGGTAACTAAGGTCTACTCGTCAAGTAAAGCCTCCAACAATTCATTCTATAGGGCGAGTGGGCACGACATCGATGTTGTAGCAGAATTGCTTGATGAACTTGTCGGCCAACTCAGCGAATGTTTAAATTTCTTCGGCCGGGAGGTTGGTAAGCCAGTCTAATGCTGTCCCGGAAAGGCTTCATTGGAATAAGCTGATAAGGTTTGCATCGTCACCAGCGAATACACATATATACTATTATACATGATGTTGTGCATGAATTGCTTGTTATTGGTTGCATGTTGTTATAATATATTTTATTCTTGATTAAGTGTTATGCATGTCATTAGTTGCATCATATGTTATAAGTCCTGAAATATGTTTTCCTGCCTCGTATAAGTCCTTGATACTTGATCTTGTCATGTTACCCTTGCCATGTTACCCGTCCATGTTCTTGCATGTAGTTTTGTTCATGTTTAATTGTAATTAAAAAGATAACAAGCCGGGGTATAAAGGGAAAAGATTTAGTAGTGGACAATATAGAAGAGCGTACTCGGACGGGGGCTCGTGGTTCCCCGACGCAAATTTGCAAGTTGCAAATTGTAAATTTGCAAACTTTATGTTCTATGTTTCACGCTACGTTACACTATGTCCACATTGCACGTATCTTGATACAAGATATACTTGACATGACTTCTGGATATGTTTCCCGAGTACGTGACCTATAGAATCCACCATGGTCTAAACATTCACTTGTTTGTGGATAGCAACCATGTAGTATGAGATGCATGAAGTGCTACCTAGTTAGGTTAATAAAAGACATGACATTGACACGTATACTTGCATGATCCGTTTACATGTTACATGGTTATGATGACTTGTTTACTTGTCTACATGTTACTCGTTTATGTTGACACATTTACTTGCTTACTCGTTTACATGTTACATGTTACTATGGATTATTTAATTGTTCACATGCATGCTATTTGTTCCACGATATCTTGTTCTTGATTCTGTCATATGTTGTATTTGCTCTATTATATGATTCTTGATTCTCTGTTCTTTCCTGCTTTTGTTTCATTCTATTTTTGTCCCGTAGCTTGTACCACTTGCGGCCCGTGACTTGCATTAACGGGTACCTCTTGTTTCTCTTCCTTTGTAATAATATACTTGCAGGTCCAGATGGAGAATTACCTGAAGGTGTTGCTGAACAGAGATTCTAGTCTTGTTTAGTTTCATGTTATTTTAATTATTGTTTTATTTATGTTTTATTCATGTAATCCTTGTTGTAATCCGGGCGTGTTGACCCGTAACTATGTTTCTTTCCAGTTGTTGGTTCATGTAATATTCATGTACTTTGTTATCCTGTTGTGATTTTATATGTTATCGTGGTTGAAATTGTTATCTTGTTGTTGAGTTAAATTTACAGCTTATGAATGATGTATCCGCATCTTCTTCGGCTAATGGCCTGGATCTTCTTAATGATAGTATATAAAGACAAACCATGCAGTCAATCAATATAGATTGATCCGAAATCTGATTCAAATCCAATATAGCACCTATGGGTACATAAGAAATGTATCGAATCGATTCTTTTTAATGAATAGATCCGATCGCAACTTCGAATATGGAATTCAAAGGGATCATCTTTAGTAACATCTAACTGCTACTGTATCAAGATATCAAAGTAGGGTTTCTTTGGATCTCTATATATTGTTATTATTGGCCTCCATTGAGAACCAAGAGAGTGAGTTACTTTATTGAAGGCGGAGTTTAATAGGTTCTCCAATTGTAAACAACTAGTACATGCTGGTGAGACTTAAGAGATAGTCGTTGTGAGAATTGTAATATTCTTGTATTTTCTCTAGTTGAATAACATCTCGGGTTTCTTCTTCTCTTGATTAAGGTGAAAGCCCCAATCGGAACAAATTTGTGTGCTTTGGTATGATTGGTGTGATCTCTATGTGCTTGGTAGTTTGTGTTGATTGCATCGAATAACTCAACAAGATCATTGGTTTCCTTAACACATCTAATACTCTTATGAAGAAATAATGTAAAAATCTTCTCAGAGTGGTAAAATTACTGCTGTAGAATCTAAAAATCATTGCTTGAAATATGCTGGGAAAAAGAGGGAACTGGATGTAAGGGAGCGCTTTGAACGCAACCCATCTTTTCCCCCGTTTAGAACATCCAGTATGACTAAAATCAGCTTCACAAAACCAAAAGAAATCATTTGGGTATTCAACAGAAAATTAAAAAAGCATTTTGAATACAATTCATACCTCCTCACAGCGAAGGAAGCACGCCCAATTCTCCTTGGAAAAAACAGTATCCGGGCTTTTGCACTCATTACATATAACGTATTCATCTGGATCAAGAAGAAGTTGGAAACAATATGACTTGTAACTCAAAGATCGAATTAAATTTAATCAAAGATATACAGTATTCAAAGGAATTAAATTGAAAACCTGTTGGGAATTGCTGCTGAGTTTAGCGACAATCGATCCAATGGACAATCAAACAAGTAGATCAAACATACAAAGCACACAATATTTGTCTCGGTTTAGCTACGTCTAATCCGGTGGAGAAATAAGAAAAATACTATTCAACTAGAGAAGATATAAGAGATACAATATTCTCACCAAAAACCTATCTATCTCTCCAACCTCAATGGAAGATAACCTGCTGTTTACATTGAAGAGATCTCTCTATTACTCTTTACAATTAAGTACTTTCTCTTGCCACTCAAAGAATACCAATACAATAATACACAGAGATATAGAGAAATCCTAATTTGTAGTTTTGATACAATAAACGTCTAATATATCCTGAAAAGAAAAAGATATACTATAGGATTCGTACGATTTAACTTGGATGAGAAGTTGGGCCCGAAGGATCCCCCAAGAATCATCCCAATAAGTTGTCAACTGTCGTCGACTGTCAACTACTCAAAGTCAAAATCGACTGCAATGAACTCGAGTCCATTCCAGAGAGCAACAACAGTCGACTACCCATATAACAGTCGAATGCTCATATGGCAGTCGGCTGCTCCTGCGCGTTGCTACTCTGCTGTCACTTATTGTTGCTCATTCTCGCTTCCAACGACGCTTCGACCTTTTCTCGCTTCATCTCCTTCTCTTCATATCGAACTCAAGTATGTAAGACATAAACTCAATGATTCTGCGGCACTAGTAACACTAGCAATTTTAGCACGCTTCCGATTCAGCAATTTGCGACAATTCCTCTTTTAATGTCCAGTCTCTCTGCAATAGTGGCAACGGTTCCTACTCTTACATACACTTTCCCTTCCACTCAAAGTACAATTCACCCCGATCTCTAAGTCTCTTGTCCATCCTAAATGCCGATCTCTAAGTCTCTTGTCCATCCTAAATGCGGATCTCTAAGTCTCCTATCCATCCTCCTCCAAGCCCTCGATCACCTCTACTACCGAAAACTTCTTCTTGGTAGACTCTCTGTCTAACAATTGGTTTAGAGCTTCAGATTGTAAAGTTTGGATTTTCGTAAATCAATAATGTGAAAGACGCTAGCAAACTGTGAAGTTTTGGTAAGGGTTGAGGTTTTATATGCTCAAGAAAAAATTTAAACATTAACGAGTACAACTTGATAGTCATTTAATTTACAAGTGAAGATCATAGTGCAAAGGTTTCCCCAAAGAAGCATATACATTTATAACTAGAGAGAGGAATCTTCTGAAATAATTTCTGAGAATGCACTCAAAATTTTTAGAAGCAAATCTTCCTTTGATTACCAACATCTGTTGTCCATCGAGATATCCTTCCCATCTCAGCCAAAAAGAAAGACATCACATGATCTGGCTGCCATCCTGAGAAATATACAAAAAGAAAAAAAGAAGGCAAGACAATGATCCACTTGAGATTCAATTTATAAGTTCATATGCTTAAGATTCGGTTTTAGCATATAGATGTACATTGTGTTTGATGAGGGTAGAAATAGTGGACGATCTGCACCACTCGATCTTAGCATGAATCTCGAGGAGATCCCATAACAACTCATGGGCCACTCATAGGCCCATCCCCCGAATCCAGCCCATCACAGATCGGGTCTCTCCCCATGATCAGGGAATCAACGGCTGGATTAGCCACTATGAAACATTTCCTAAATTGACCATCACTAGCCTATAAATATAGCCCTACCTCAAGAGTAACCAGGTAATCACAATTTTATCACCTAATCCCCCTTTAAACCGCTGGTTATTAACTTGTGTGTCGGGGGGTCTGTCGCTGGGAATCCTCCCGGTGTTTCAGACTTCTTCGCATGTACCCAGCGGCGGTCACCCATCACCCGATCCACCAAACTGAACCACTCATCAACCTCACAGCAGGGTCAGGTCGGAGGCCGAGATTCGAGTTTCCCCTTCACCAAAAGAACTCACCATCTGTTGCTTCCACACCCAAAAACAAGCAGCGTCAGAGTTTCCCCAACATACTGTCTCGGACACCACGCCGAGGGGAGAGTTCGGAGGAAACCCTCATTACACTCTTGGCATGGTGTTTGAGGCAGGATCATTGCAACAAAGTAATGAGGGTTCCCTCCGAACTCGCCCATTGGCGTGGTGTCCGAGATCGATGTTCGGCAACAAAGCCTGAAGGTCCCTCCTCAGTAGTGCTCTCATGGAATGGCATCCGATCCCGAGGGCTTCTACCAAAGTCCTTGAATATTTCTCTCGGGTCCGCGCCTCTGCATGGCATCCGAGGCCGAGACTTGGAGGCGAAGCCTTAAGGATCTCTCCTCGGGTTAATACCCTCAGCTCGGTGTTCGGTGCCGAGTTCCCCTACTGGGCCTGTCTAAGCACCCAACTTCGGATCTCTCTGAAACCCGGTAGTCTCGGACACAACAACTTACGCCGATGCTTCAACAAAAACGACTCAACTAGTTTGTCTAGGCTTCAACCCTATTCTAACTGCTTAACAACTTACACAGATTTATAACACGTCTTTTATTAAGAAAGGGAACTACAAGATGGGCGGTCGCCAGTCCGCCGTCGGCAAATCAAAAGTTACACCTAAACGCTCGTACAATTAACCTCGCTGCTAGACACCCTGCCGCCGTCAACGCGTCGAACCACACATGCCTCAGTAGCAGAGAGGACCTACAGGAATATTTGCAAAAATTTCTAATCCGCTCCCATGGATCGACCATAGGCGCCCCAGTAAGTGCCTGCCTTGAAGGTCCCTTGGGACGATGAGTTCGAGAAGCCGCATCAAAGACACCTAAGCAATGAACAAGCACCAGATCACCGCCCCTGCCTCTTAGGAAGCCCCTCGAGCCGACAGCAAATAACGCAAACGGATTCTACAAGGGAAAATATTCGGCCCCGGCCTTCAGAATTCGATGGCAAACCTCAGATATCGGAAATTGAAATATACCTAACAAAGCTCAACAAAGTTACCCCGATCCTATCTTGGTCCCCACGAACCAGAACCGCCAGCACAAGAATCCCCAGCCGGGTCGAAGACGCCCAAGTTGTGGATGAACCCAACCATGAATGGTTCATATCTCTCGGTTCTTAGGGGTAAATCTTTAGATCTCGGAATCCAGGACAGGCAACCCGAAGGGAAAAACATGATCCCCCGACTCCCCACAGGTCAAACACTCGGCCGATAAAGTCCCCTCTCAACACCTTAATCATTTCCTCTTCTTTAAGGGGAAACCACTCAAAGGTGAATGGATTTTATAGGCATTTGAGTTTGCTCCAAAAGTCCCATCAATTATTGCAGTCAATGCTCCAACTCTCGAGATCAACGGTTACCACAGTCGTCAGATAATGCCATGCATGCAGGCCCACTTGGCACCCCACGCGGCCCTTCAAGAAACATAAGGAAAATTAGGGATTATCCCCTACTCCTGAGGTGGTGACCCGGGAGCCTCAAGCTAAGACTACCAAACTCAATATAAGAATGCAAACACATTTTATTCATTAAATGAAGGACAGATACAAATGTGGTGACCAGTCCGCGAAAAGGCGAGAATACAGGCAAACAAACTTTCTAAATTAGGGACAGGGCGCTCTCCCTCGGCCACTAGGATAGAGACAGTTGGCTCAGGATTCGTTAAGTTCCCCCCAACTCCGGGGCCAGCGTCCTCATCATCTGATCCCTCAGGGGGAAGACCGCTGAGGTTGATTCTAGGGTGCTTCACCCTAACATCCTTGAGGGGGCGCCCATATCCCTTGTTCTCGGCCTTGACAATGTCAGCTAAGGCCTCCTGATACTCTCTCTTCAACTTCACCTCCTACGCCTGCCACATCAGTTTCTCGGCCACCAACTGATCCTTTTCATTTGAGAGCTCCTCTCGAGCCACCCTCTCCTTAGCTAGGTCCGCCCTCAACTAGCATGTTCACATTTCAGTGCCCTGGGCCCAAGAAAGAGTTCCGCCTTGGCTACTTCTGCATGCTGCGCCTATCGAAGAAGCTGATCCTGCCTCCGCTTCAGTCCGCCCCCGTGAATGGTCTCTTGCACAAAATCATCGGGGCACGCTCAGAAAAGGGCAAGTGATTACACAAGATAAACCCAGAGAGAAACTCACCAGAATAGAAGTTTGCGCCCAGCTGTCATATACCTCCTCCTCAGTTTTCTTCTCTAGGCCGGTAAGGTTGCGGGGAGTGGAAAGATGGGAAACCATCTCCTATGCAGCGAGCCCGCTGATCGACGCATCCGCCTCAGTTACAGACCATGAGGGGACCCACACCTTTGCCAACTCAAGTCGCTTGGCCGCCGCTGTGGCATCGACTGCAGCCGATGAAGGAGGCCCCTTGACCTCGTTCTTGATGACCATTTCGATCGCCTTGGTCTTGGGGGACGCGGCATCTTTCGCTTTCTTCTTCGGGGGTTCTCCGCCTCCGGAGGTGACAGCTTCTGCGACGTCTCCCCCTCAGGAGCCTTGGCATCGGCCCCTACCTTCCTCTTCACCTCAGCCTCCGCCTTCTCTTGTGCCTTCTTCTCAGCCCTCATGGCCCTACGCTTCTCTTTAATGAGCTCGGCGGCCACTATTCTTGATAGTCTCGAAAGCGAAAGACAAGATTCAAGGAAAACCCAGATGGAAGAAAAACGAATGAGCAAAATTAAAGAATTGGGGGATATATATATATATATATATATATATATATATATATATATATATATATATATATATATATATATATATATATAAGTGAAACATCGGTAACTGCGCCAGGTGCGTGACTGCACGTGGAAACACGTGAGCACGCGCTAAGTGCCGCCTCTTTCTCCACCCATGGGGTGGCTGTAACACTCCGTACTTAAGCGGATATATATATATATATATAGAATATATATATATATATATATATATATATATATATATATATATATATATATATATATAATAAGAGATGAGATGAGTTGGTTGGTTGTTGGCCTATAGAAGGATCTTATGGGCTTAGAATCAAAGGAATTGATGATGGAAGCCTATAGGATGGTCTATGAGGCTTAGCATGCATTAAATGATGGGAAAAAATGAGAAAGTGCATGCATGCATGGGGTTTGGCGTGGCTTGCATGGGGATTAAAATCCCATATCGGATGTGGGATGGAAGGAGAGTGAGTATATATATATAGGAAACCAAATGATGAAGGTTACCTATGGGTTAACCCACCTTTTGATGGTGCCTGTGGTGGGCGTGGCTAGAGTTTTGTGTCCATTCTTTCGCGTGCGCGTACGTGTAGCCGCGTGCACAGCTGAGCCGAGCTCGGGGCGTTACAAATGGTATTAGAGCCGACTTTCGACACCGAGTGTGTGCAAGATGTACGCCTGAGAGGGAGTTAGGTTGGGACAGGTCGCCCCGGTAGGGGACTGTACAACTAGCAGAATTAGGGTAATCCTCTCCACATCGGCTAGGAAGGGATACTGGATCATGTTGCAAGTCCAGGACTCAGCGAGGACGCTGAGTTCTTAAGGAGGGGTGTGTGTAACACCCCGTACTTAAGCGGGTATATATATATATATATATATATATATATATATATATATATATATATATATATATATAGGGCTATCTTCCATTGCAAACGCAAATGTCGTGCGAACTCGTGCACACCACTTAACCCGTCATTGGGAATGACGAGTTAAGGCAAAACACATAACCTGTCATCACCAATGACGGGTTATGTGTTTTGCCTTAACCCGTCATTGTGGATGACGGGTTAAGTGGATTCGCACGTTCGCAACTGCTACAGTAGCGTTTGCAACGGAAGAAGCCTCATATATATATATATATATATATATATATATATATATATATATATATATAATAAGAGATGAGATGAGTTGGTTGGTTGTTGGCCTATAGAAGGATCTTATGGGCTTAGAATCAAAGGAATTGATGATGGAAGCCTATAGGATGGTCTATGGGGCTTAGCATGCATTAAATGATGGAAAAAAATGAGAAAGTGCATGCATGCATGGGGTTTGGCGTGGCTTGCATGGGGATTAAAATCCCATATCGGATGTGGGATGGAAGGAGAGTGAGTATATATATAGGAAACCAAATGATAAAGGTTACCTAAGGGTTAACCCACCTTTTGATGGTGCCTGTGGTGGGCGTGGATAGAGTTTTGTGTCCGTTCTTTCGCATGCGCGTACGTGTAATCGCGTGCACAGCTGAGCCGGACTCGGGGCATTACAGTGGCTTCCAAGGTCGAACCTCAGGATGAGAGATTTCAAAGCATCGTCTCCTCTTCCACCCACGGTGTGGTTTCTAAGTCCGAACCTCACGAGGAAGGTTACCAAGGGTTGCCTTTTCCCACGCCTTCGGTACGGTTTTCGAGGCCGAGCCTCATGAGTAAGACTCAAAGCATCACCTCTCTCCCCGTTCTTTCAAAGGTATCCGAGGACGACTCTTAGGAGGAGGACTACCAAAAGGCCATCTAACAAAAACCAAAGTTCCACAAAACTTTTTTTATTATAGAACGAAAATGTAGTGGTTACATTGACACAATTACATTGAGAATCACAAATTCTAGGCATGGAGCTTCAGACCCCGGGGTCCTTGTCTGGCCCCGATCCTGGCAGCGCTGATTCAGCCACTGAGGGATTAGCGCCCAAGCGGAATACCTTCAAACCCCTCACACTGGCTACACTAGTAAATCCTGCTACCCCACCCTGGGCATCTCCCATAGCTCCCGCTCTCGAACAGATCCCAGGGTAAGGCTCTAGCCTCGAGAAGGGACTATAAAAGGTGGACGTCTGGCTCACCTCTCCCAGCCTAGCCCCCCAACCGGATGATTTCACATTCCTTTTTCACAAGCATCTATCTAAGGATAGAGTCCGAGGATTGACTGTCGAATGGAAAAGAAGGCCTACCAATGTCAATTTGAGTGAGAGCTATGTCAGCATCGGGAAAAAACGCCTTCAGACAAGTTATTTCCCAAGCCACCTCTTGCGACCGACTAATGTGGAAACCAAATGCCCCTTTCCGATCATTCGCCTCCTTACGAAGGCGAGAGATAACTTCCTAGGTCAGAACCAGCTTGCTACAAAGCATGCGAACCTCATCCTCGAGGTCCTTCTTCCGAAGCTCAAACCTCACCATCGGTTCAGCAAAACGGCATCTCGACTCAGATGAACATGAAATGAATTGTCAAAAAAAGTTGTGTGAAGTTTCATCAAACAAAAATTTACAAGTTGTGCGATGGCCAGTCTGCACTCGGCGTCTACAAAATGGAAAGTAAAAAAAATATCTAAGTTAAGGGAAGACCTCCCGAGAAGGAGAAAAGGAGAAAGGGGGGGGGGTGTTCAGCTTCATCCCCTGCACACTCGACAGGGTCACCAACATCGAGAAGGATTTCCCTCGGGGTCGAAGGAGTGTCGTCGGAATCTGATTCTAGGTCGAAGCTGAGGCCATCAGTTGATGTGTTGGTGTATGCCCTAGAGGCTAGTTGTGTGTTTGACATTACTAGTTTACATTGTATCATGATATTTATTTCATATATGAGGAATTTTATTTATTGTGTTGTTTATTGTGATTAAATAAACATAATAAAGTCCTTAGTATAGTAGGTTCAATACCATGGATATCAAGTACACGACTTGATTGTGAGATCCTATTGGTTGTAATCAGAACACTATTATTAAATGTCCCTAGTCAAGTATTATTGTGAATTAGGAAAACAATAATACATAGAGATTAGTATCTGCGTAAACTGATGACCATATCTCACGGATCATGAATATGAGATATCAAGTCGGTACATATTAGAGTAATAATGTACTAGACTGACCCACCATGAGAACGATGCATGGATCGTTACGTGAGTATCATAAGCGGTTCTCACAGTGACCATGGTGTATGTAGTCCTTTGACTTGAAGTCACTACGGTTCCCTACATGAGAAGTTATATGTTTTAATGTCGTCAAACTTTGCCTGTAATAAGGTGATTATAAAGTCGATTATTGGATATACTACAAATCATGTGGAGGAATGTGAGTAACTTAGATAGGATTTATCCCTCTTACATAACATGAGCAATATCTATGGGCCCCTTGAATGAGTGAGACTGCAAAATGCATGGCCGTGATCAAATAAGTCAATATGAGATATTGAGCTCATTTGTTTTAGTAAGTCTACTCAGACATCAAGAAACTAAAGATTGAAAAATTCAAGGGTGACACGCTCTATGCCTTGTGGTCAATTAAGATATCTGGACAAAGAGACTAGACTAAATGGTAACATTGGTCACGGATTGTTTATGTCAAATCACTAACATTCCCGTTACTTGAGTAGCAATGATATATTGCTAGACACCGCTCACTATTTGTGATTTTAGTATTAATGTCAACGTAATGGGATCCTACAGGGTCACACACTTTGAATGGATAGAATTGGGATTTAAATTCTTAAGATGAATTTAATTGGGGATCCAAGTAAGACTTGGATTTCTGACATTGGTTGGACATTTAATTAGATTAAATGGGCTGACTAAAGTTTAAAGGCCCACACACGAATTTGAACTAGGTCAGATTGTGAGTCCAACAGCCTTATTACTCTCTTAGGGTCAATTTTCTGTACCTATATATATGATACGTATCTGTGAAAAAGTGACGCATGAGAAAACCCTAGCCGTCACAGAAATTGTGAGAGAGCGAGAGAGATTGTGAGGAACATCCCCTTCCCGCAACTAGCACCGCGGCGTGAGGAAAAGCTTGATTTGATCCATTCGTATGGATACCGTAAAGGCACCGCAATATTGTAGTGTTGTGATCGGTATACTGTGCAGATGGCAGATCCATCTTCAAGGTATAACTCCTAAACACGATTTGTGGTTTTCGCATGGATCCATAACTAGATTTCGATATTTTTTTGTAATTTTTACACTGTGTATTTAATCTGAAATTACCCTTTAAACCTAATAGTGGTATCAGAGCCACTTGCGAAGCCATAATTCTGTTATGTATGATATGTGTGATCATTCAGGATATGTTCGCACTTTTGGTAGAAAGATTCATGTGTGATATAATTTTTGCAACGGTTGGAATATAAGGATTCGTTTATGTGTTGGTTGTTAACAAAAATGCCACACTAGGGTAGCCATCGGTTTGGAACCATTGAAAACCCTTGAAAAATGTGATTTGCAATGATGTTAGGGTTTCTTAAACCATGAATAATTCATGCACCTACGTCGTTTACAATGGCATTATGGTTTCTTAAAACTTGAAGGGTTCATGCTCTGGCGGTGGCAAGGGATGATGAGGTTTTTTTTTTAAACGGGACCCCCATGCCAGCTCTGCAGAGGGCAATAACAATTCCCCAAAAATCAACCCTTTTTAAATAAACTGAATAAAATCATAACAACATATTCTTTGATTATTATGTTCTGTGATGCATGGTGCATGGTTATGGCCTTAGTTTAGTGATGCATGGTTTAGTTCTGTGATGCATGGTTTATGTTATGTGATTTATTGTTTATATTTTGGTATTTTGAATACGCCATGCGTGTCGTGCATTTCTCTCTTCATTCTGAATGTAATCATTTCTCTTTAAACTCCAATTATACATTCTTTCTTTATACGTAAATGTAATCTCACTGAGGAGGAGGCAACCATACAAGGACAAGATTGGGAAGCTGCTTGGAGAAGACGATATAATCCATTTGTTCAGTTTTTGATACTCTCATTGGCTTGAGAGAATCAGTGTGTTAGGGCCACAATCATGTGACATAAATTTTATGCTTTTAATTTTTTATGAGATGCATTTTTGTATGCTAATGGATGGTGAATGATGAGATCAATTAATAAAATAATAAAATCCCTCAAAGTAAATATTAAGTAGCAATAAAATGCCTTCCAATGCGTGGCACTCGTCTAGGCTAGGATCGATTAAGTGTAGGTCTGCCAAAGCAAGGTACCTTTATCTATCCTAGTGAGACGCGATGGGATAAAAGTAATATTCAATTGCCAACTATTGGGCCTGACTTAACTAGACTATTTCAATAGGATTGAAGGTTTAAAGGCATAGAGTTGGGCTTTAGTCTATGAGATAGATTAGAATAAGTGTTACTCACCCAACTATCCAAGAGTTGTATATATTGTAATTGAAAAATGTTTCCTACCTAAATAATTGAATTTTGGATGATCAGCCAAAGCTGACTTAAAACTAGGTGAAATATGGATCTTGGCCTACTAGAAAATCATACAATGGGATTTTTCAAGTCAATAATAAGGGTCGTTGATTTGAATAAAAATAGTAGGAGGTACATTTAATAAAAGACCTTATTAAATATTTCAATTGACTTCTGTAACAAAAATACATGTAATGGAAGTCTCACTTCCTTTCTTCTTCTTAAGCTCCTCCAAGTACTTACTAGCAGTTCCTCTTCCAATGTTCGGATTCACCACAGTGGAATCATGTGCCCTCCTTGGCCACCCCACCCTTAGGTTTCAAGGCAAAAGTGTTGGGCTTGAAATTGCCCTTTCACTTCCCCTTGCCTTGTGTTTCTTAATCTTCTTTTTGTCTTTGCCCTCACCTTTGACCTGTTCGACCATCAAACTGGTCTTTCCCTTACTAATGTTCTGTTCAGAAGTTCTCAACATGCTTAGCAGTTCTAGCAGAGGTTTGTCAATTTCATTCATGTTGTAATTCATGACGAATTTACCATAACTTTCTGACAACGATTGTAGGACCAAGTCAGTGGCCAACTCTTGACCCAAAGGGAAACCAAGCCTTTCAAGGTTCTCTATGTACCCATCATCTTAAGCACATGAGTTCCAACAGGGCTTTCTTTTGCCAGTTTGCACTGAAACAATCTCTTTGAGACTTAAAACCTCTCATGCCTAGCCTGCTCTTGATAGAGCCTCTTGAGTTGTACAATCATATCATAGGCATCCATGTTCTCATGTTGCTTCGGAAGCTCACAGTTCATGGGGGCTAGCATGAGACAACCAACATCCAAGGCGTCATCTTGATGCTTCTTATGCGAGGGGCACTTGCAGCAGGTGGATCAGTAATAGGCTGCTTTAGAACATACAACTTTTTCTCATGCCGGAGGATTATCCTCAGATTTTTGTACCAGTCTAAAAAAATTGTCCCATACAGTTTGTCCTTCTCAAGCACAGATCGCAATGATAGGTTATTTGATGTGTTGAATGCCATGGTAATCTATCAACAGAAATATGCAAAGTAAATATCATTTCATTGAAATATGCAAATAAAAAATATTTAACCATCAACAAAATATGCAAAGTTTGTATCATGACATTTTATCTACTTCTGCATCTTGGGTATTAGATACTGGATATAGGTCTCACATTTGTGTAAATGTGTAGGATCTCAAAAGGAGTAGACTATTGGCTAAGGGCAAAGTTGACCTACGAGTTGGAAATGGAGCAAAAGTTGTCGTTTTAGCTGTAGGAACTTGTCATTTATCATTGCCCAGTGGGTTTATCAGTGAGTTGGAGAACTGTTATTTTGTATTTTCTATTAGTAGGAATATTATTTCTATTTCTTGTTTGGACAAAAAGGGTTTTTTATTTATAATAAAGGACAAAAGTTGTTTTATTTATTTGAATGATATCTATTATGCTAGTTCACAATTGAGTAATGGACTTTATATTCTCAACCTCAAAATGCCTGGCTATAATATAAATACTAAGAGGTTCAAATCAAATGATACGAACCCAACTTACCTCTGGAATTGTCATTTAGGCCACATAAATGAGAACCGCATATCCAAACTCCATAAAGATGGATTCTTGGACTCATTTGATTTTGAATCATATGAGGTATGTGAACGTTGTTTGTTGGGCAAGATGACAAAAGTCCATTCACTGGAAAAGGTGAAAGGGCTAGTGATCTTTTAGGTCCCATACATAGTGATGTCTGTGGACTTTTCAACACATTGGCTAGAGAAGGTTTTCAGTACTTCATTATATTTACTGATGATTGCAGTAGATATGGGTTTGTGTATCTGATGAAACACAAATCAAAGTCATTTGAAAAGTTCAAAGAATTCAAGAATGGGATACAAAACCAACTTGGTAAAAGTATTAATGTCCTTTGATCAGTTCGAGGTGGTGAGTACTTAAGCCAAGATTTTGATGACCATCTAAAAGCGTGTGGGATAATATCTCAACTCACTTCCACTGGAACACCGCAATGGAATGGTCTCCGAAAATAGGAACTGGACCTTGACATGGTCTGATCCATGATGAGTCATGCAGATCTTCCAAGCTCCTTTTAAGGACATGCTCTATTAATAGCTGCTTTCACACTTAACCATGTTCCATCTAAAACGGTTCAAGAGACACCATATGAAATATGGACTAGGAGGCTTCCTAGTGTGTCTTTTATGAAGATTTGGGGTTTGAAGCCTATGTAAGTTACCAAGTATCTGATAAACTTGGTCTCAAATTTGATAAGTGTTTCTTTGTAGGATATCCCAAGGAAACCAAGGGATACTATTTCTATAATCCCACTGAAGGCAAAGTGTTTTTCGCACGGACTGCTGTGTTCCTAGAGAGAGAATTCGTCTCCAAGAGAACCAGTGGGACTGATGTGTCTTACGGACTGGTTGTATTTCTGGTGTTGTATGTAGATGACATACTACTCATCGTTTTAGTGGGTAGTTATTAAGAGTATTTGGGTGGTTTTAATAACTTCCACTCACGTTTTAAAAGGCCATACCTCTCTCTCTCTCATTTAAATGCCACAGCAAACCAAGCCACTCCTATCTCTCATTTAGAAAAATGCATCCGGCCAACATTTCTTTTAGCATAGGATCACAAGTTTTTTAGTGCTTTTGTAAGGGGAACAAGCGTGGAAACTCTTGCTAGGAATCACCAATTTCAAAAAATTCGTCAATAGGTGGGTGTTTCCTTGATTTCTATAATTTTCTTGAGTAGGATTATGCTATGGTATATACATAGAAATCATGTTATGTGTAGCTTTAAACTCTCTTTTAATTGTACGTTATTTTAGAATCGAATGCATGCCGATTGATTTAAGTTTAATGAGATTATAATAAAAGGAAAGAAAAATCCGATATCATGTGTTAAAATTCTATAATTTTAGTAGTTTATTAGTATCAGGATGCCATGTTTTTTGCTAGCCAATTTTCAAGTAGAAGTGAGCACACTATATTGAGAACTTGTATGAGACGTAATCGAAGGAGTGCCTTGCTTGTATTGGTATGAATGGATTATGTTGATGTCTTATGTTGATGATAAATTTAGATAGATGTAATTGTGGATATTATGAATATTGAATTTTCCATGTTATTATTCTTTGTGATATAGAATTCAAAATTTACAAGTTAAGAATTGGTGTTTTGATGTTAAAATAATGAAAATGTGGTAGGGAGCAGTAAATTATATTCACATTTCAAAGAAGATTTCGACAGATGGTGAGGCTAGAGAGCTTGGTTAGTGCGTTCAAGTTTGGACGCTGTGTACAGTGTGTCAGGTCTTGGGTTGGAGCCCTTGGGGATTCTTTTCTTTCGAAATTTTTACAAACTCTTATAAACAGTGAGTAGAAACATATAGGAATTTTTGGTACAAAGTTCTACATGAACAGCGAGTTGGAAACTTGGTTGTTGGGTGCAATTTAGGGCGCTTATTACATTATGGTTTGAAACCTGGGGTTCCATTTTGTTTAAATAAATTCTTTTTCACTTTACTTAGGGAAAGAATTTTTTAATGTATTATTAAATTAATTTGAAGGAGAATGTATATAAATTAGAAACTTATTTGTTGATTTAGTTAAACTACAAAATTAGAGTAGATTAAAAGAGTAAAATTTTGATTGTTTTAATCTAGATTCATTCTAGAATTTATATCATTTTAAAACGAGTTTAATTTGGAGAATGAAATAAGAGTTAACCAAAGTACAGGTTTGGGGGAAAATTTAGACTTGTGCTATTTTGGTAAAGTTTTATCAATGAGAAATCATATTGAAAATTATAGTATAAACGGGTACGAAGTGATCTAGTTGTTTGATATTGATGATTTGAAAGAAATGAACAAGAGAATAAAATGACTTATGAATGAATGAATGAAACTTTTATGAATGAGGTTAAGAATAACTAGAAGATCTCTAAATTTGAGATGTATGGGCTCTAGTGGCTGAGTGAGACCCGTAATGACCAGCAAATTACAATAAATTTTGAGAAATGGCCAATATGGGCCAGAGTTCTCATTGAGTTAGTTTAAGTCCGGCAGGATAAGCTAGCTCTAGGCCATAAAAACTATAACTGGATTAAGGACAGACACTAAAAAAGGAGATGTTATGAGACCTGTGCAAATGTAAGTGGGGCGTCTCTATATAGTCAGACGGTATATTTCAGTCGGGCGGTGTACTCCGGGATTGTAATTGTTGTGCGGAATGAGACGAGCCTTAATTAATTCTGGGATTATGAATGATCGGGAGGTATACTCTAGGATCATGAATAGTCGGGCGGAAGGGAAGCTGATCTCCAATATTTTTCGGGCTAGAGCAGCACTTGCGGAATGTTTGCATGACGAGGATTCTGTATAGTCGAGCGTTGTATTCTAGGGCTAGAATCCATACTCGTGGAACGTCCAAACCTTATTTTTGTTACTGTAGTAGGATTTCATAACGAGGGATTGAATCCTATAATGAAGATACGTTAAAGGCTTGCCCTCGGACCTATGTAGTATGGGATGCATAGAATCCAAACAAGTGCGCATTAGAGCTGCATCGTAAGCATGAGTGTCTGCATTAGTCACTAATCATTAGGTTCATATCATACACTAAAATAATTAGGATAATTACTTTTCATTTTTCCATTCAAATTTGTGATTGTTAAATTGAGGAATCACTGTATTATAGCATTGCACCAGTTGTATGCAACTGACGTGCCTGCAGTTCTCAAGTTGCAGGACACGGATTAGCGAGCGGTGTGGGCATGAGTTTGATGTCGATGGATGTGGCAAGATTAAAGATTTTGATGATGTTAGTTGTATTTTATATGTAATTTTCACTGTGCATTGTAAAGAACTATTTTGTATTGAAAAAGTTTTAAATTTCTTATATTTTGTACGAAATTGAAGTAAAGTTCTGGTTGTGCTACGAATTGTCTATGTATAGAATTTGCGGCGTTACACCACTACTTCTCGAGGACGGAGAAGAAGTCAAGCTACTCAATTGATCGGCAGACATGTTCGCTCGAATTCTCCAAGAACTTTTGTTGAGGGAAAGTGATCCCAGAAGGAGTGGGGCAGGAGAATTTATAAAGAAATAGCGACTTCTCGAATGACAGATCACGTGACGCCCCTCGATAACTGTAAGAAAACGAAGAATGTCACCCTAGAAATTAGTGTCACGTGACAACTAGACTCAAGGCCTCAACTCACTGCGCCTTCGGCGTGGCATCCGATGCCGATCTTCATGAGGAACTCTCACAAGGCCTCAATTCGCTGTGTCTTCAGCATGGCATCTGAGGCCGACCCTCATGACGAACTCTTCCAAGGAATCAACTCGTTGTGCCTATGGCGTGGCTTCCGAGGCCGACTTTCATGAGGAACTCTCACAAGGCCTCAACTCGCTGCGTCATCGGCGTGGTGTCCGAGGCCGACCCTCATAAGGAAATACCCAAGGCCTTAACTCGCCTCCCCCTCAATGCGGTGTCCGAGACCGACCCTTGTGAGGAGTTCTGACAAGATCTTAATTCGTTGCGCCCACAGTGTGGCATCCGAGGCCTGACCCTCATGAGGAGCTCTCACAAGGTCTCAACTCGCTGCGTTCTCGGTGCGACGTTCGAGGTCGACCCTCATGAGGGTCTCGAGCAGGGAGCCTCACTCCCGACCTCAGCATGGTAGCCGAGCCCACACCTCTCGTAGATTCACACCGCAACGGGACACTCCCGATCTTGACCCGTGCAGATCGTCATCGTCGTCTACACGACCCCATCAATGAGTCAACTACTCCTCGAAGGAAACCAAAATGTCACTTCCAAGAGTGCGGGGCTTTTGATGAGGGTAAAAATAGCGGATGATCTGCACCACTCGATCTTAGCGCGAATCTCGAGGAGATCCCATAACAACTCATAGGGCCACTCATAGGCCCATGAGTTTTTTTGGCCTGAAAACGGCAGAGAGAGAGAGAATGGTGAGTAGAGAGGAGAGAGAATAAGTAGCTAGGGTTTCGAAATTGTGCAACTTTTAGGGTTTGCAGTTGAGGTTTATTTATAGGGTACAATTAGGGTACTGGATTGGTGAATTTGGGTCCAATAATAGTCGATTTGGGTCAAGAACAATTGGAATTTGGTTTTAGGGTTCAAAAAGAGAAAAATCCAGATCAATAGGGTTCAAATAAAAATACTCGAAATTAAATAGAAGAAAATAGGAACAACACGAATAGCGCAAAGGATAAGAACGAAGAATTTCATGAACAATATCTAATTAAAATAATCAAGATCCAAAAATAGAGTATTTTATTCAATATCAAATAAAATATTACAAAAAGGGAAATAATGGAAAAATAGAAGGAACGGTAGTTATAGAATAACCAAGCGGAAGATGGTCACACCCACACAATTGTTCCAACTCCCATCATCGAAAAACATCCTACTTGGAAAATCATGGCCCGTCATCCCTCAGAACTAATAATAAGCTATATGACAATGTGGGTAACTACTCGTACTCAAGTTAAAAAATTTATGTGATTTTCCGCATTCGTATCCATACTTAAACCTAAAAATATTAAGGAGGTCTTGTGCAAGACAATGATTGGATAATTGACATGCAAGAAGAACTTAACCAATATGAAAGAAATCAAATATGGAGACTTGTTCCTAGACCCCATACTAGAACTATTCTCCGGACGAAATGGGTGTTTAGATACAAATTGAACGAATCTGAAACCATTGTTAGGAATCAGACCCGACTTGTTGCTCAATGTTATAACCAATAAGAAGGGGCTGTTTTGATGAGACTTTTGCTCATGTTGCACAACATGAAGCCATTCATATTTTATTAGCCTATGCATCCTACATGAATTTTACTCTTTTTTAAATGGATGTTTGTAACACCCCGAATTCCAAATAGCTTGAATTCGAAGTTCCACAGGATCTTTACACTTCACTTCGTACAATTTTACAAGAAATTTAAATTTTTATATAACAATGTTTACATCAACGCAGCGGAAATATAATTACAACATGGTACATGAATAAAAATTGAAACATTTCTTTAAGAAGCATTCCTTCTTCAGTCCTTTCAATCATTTAATCCTGCATAGAAACTGTGGGCACGTCAGTTGCATACAACTGACGCGAGGATATAATACATCAATTTCTCTTACTTGGAAAGCACACACGTGATCACAAACAAAGCTAAGGGAGACTATTTTATTGATGTCGTGTGTGACTGTGCACTTAGTCTTAATGCAGTTATTTATTATTTCATGACACTAATGCATACTTGTTCGAACTTATGCATCCCATTCTACATAAATTCGAGGGCAAAGCCTTAATCGTTCTTCATCTTGTAGGGTTGAATCCCTCGTTATGAGTTTAACTACTACGGTAACTACGATAAGTATCCTAGATGTTTTATGAATTACGAGCCCATGTCCAGACAGCCTGGAGGGGAATCCCACGTCATGACATGATGCATCATGCAGACAACCTATGGACAATTCGCCTCCGTCATGGAACGATGGCACTACGCAGTCACCAAGCACCCCACAAGCGTCGCCACGGTCTCGATAATTCTGGAGATGTATCCACGTCATGACATGACGCATCATGCAGACAGCCTGTGAACACTCTCACACCGTAGATTTGAGGCCCTCATACTTGTGTTTTTCTCTTACTTTCATCACATCTTCACTATAGTGTAGTCCTTAGATATTTGAATCATGAATAAATAACACCATAGAGTTAGCGTTATCTCTATACCGGTCTTAAATATCAATTGTTAACCACGACCCAATCTTGGTCTTTTATTACAACATTTCTCTTCAAAATTTCATTCATGCCGATGTAAGGACTTAGCTAAACTCTAGTTTTCAACCTCTTTTCATGTTCACAAAAAAATGAGTGTTTATACTCACAAATTTCCACATTTCATCATGATCTTTTTATTTCATTTTCCATGCACACTTGCATGTATTAAACATCAAATTTCATTTATTAATTTACTCAAATTTTCCATGTCGAAAATCTCAATATTGATCTCTACACAAAATTCTTTCCATTCAAAATCTTCCTTTTCTTTAATTATTCAAAGTCATATTCTAAGAAAATTTATACTTCCAATTCTCATTATAATATGTCAAATATTGTAGAAATAATTTTTTATGAAGTCTAGGCAATTTTAGAAGAATATTAGAATTTTTCCCAATTTTTTATACTCTTAAAAACTCTTATATGTCAAAAATATCAAAAAGTAAAAAAAAAAGGGTAGTGGTCGGATTCGACTTGTTGCTCTTATAAAAACTCTTATAAACCATTGTTAGGAATCAAACCCGACTTGTTGCTCAATATTATAACCAACTAGAAGGGGCTGTTTTGATGAGACTTTTGCTCATGTTGCACGACTTGAAGCCATTTATATTTTATTAGCCTATGCATCCTACATGACTTTTACTCTTTTTCAAATGGATGTTTGTAACACCCCGAATTCCAAATAGCCTGAACTCGAAGTTCTACAGGATCTTTACACTTTACTTCATACAATTTTACAAGGAATTTAAATTTTAATACAATAATGTTTAGATCAACGCAACGGAAATATAATTACAACATGATACATGAATAACAATTGAAACATTTCTTTAAGCAGCATTCCTTCTTCAGTCCTCTCAATCATTTTATCCTGCATAGAAACTGTAGGCACGTCAGTTGCATACAACTGATGCTAGGATATAATACATCAATTTCGCTTACTTGGAAAGCACACACTTGATCACAAACAAAGCTAAGGGGGACTATCTTATTGATGTCGTGTGTGATTGTGCACTTAGTCTTAATGCAGTTATTTATTATTTCATGACACTAATGCACACTTGTTCAAATTTATGCATCCCATTCTACATAAATCCAAGGGCAAGCCCTTAACTGTTCTTCATCTTGTAGGGTTGAATCCCTCGTTATGAGTTTAACTACTACGGTAACTACGGTAAGTATCCTAGATGTTCTATGAATTATGAGCCCATGTCCAGACAGCCTAGAGGGGCATCCCACGTCATGACATGACGCATCATGCAGACAACCTATAGACAATTCGCCTCCGTCATGGAACGATGGCACTACGTAGTCACCATGCACCCCACAAGCGTCGCCACGGTCTCAATAATTCCGGAGATGTATCCACATCATGACATGATGCATCATGCAGACAGCCTGTGAACACTCTCACACCGTAGATCCTAGGCCCTCATACTTGTGTTTTTCTTTTACTTTCATCACATCTTCACTATAGTGTAGTCCTTAGATATTTGAATCATGAATAAATAACACCCTAGAGTTAGTATTACCTCTACACCGGTCTTAAAAATCAATTGTTAACCACGACCCAATCTTGGTCTTTTATTACAACATTTCTCTTCAAAATTTCATTCATGCCGTTGTAAGGACTTAGCTAAACTCTAGTTTTCAACATCTTTTCATGTTCACCAAAAATGAGTGTTTATACTTACAAATTCACATTTCATCATGATCTTTTTATTTCATTTTCCATGCACACTTGCATGTATTAAACATCAAATTTCATTTATTAATTTACTCAAATTTTCCATGTCGAAAATCTCAATATTGATCTCTACACAAAATTCTTTCCATTCAAAATCTTCCTTTTCTTTAATTATTCAAAGTCATATTCTAAGAAAATTTATCAAGTTCTTCTTCCCAAAAATTACTTCCAATTCTCATTATAATATGTCAAATATTGTAGAAATAACTTTTTTATGAGGTCTAGGCAATTTTAGAAGAATGTTAGAATTTTTCCCAATTTTTTATACTCTTAAAAACTCTTATATATCAAAAATATCAAAAAGTTAAAAAAAAATGACAGTGGTTGGATTCGAACCCAAGACCAACGCCTCCGCCCAGCTACAGTAACAGACCCAAAGCGCACCTGAAGACCAAGAGTCCAAGAGTGACTAGCTAACTGCTATAAGGTGAACTCGAATTACATTTAAATATGTTTTCGGTGATTCGAATTAAATTCGAAATTTAATAAAATAGAGCCCCTTCAAGACTCGAACCCATGAATACTATTATTGTACACAGCACCCTGACTTCACACCAAAAGCCAGTATGCCCAAATTCACTTTCTGTTATACTCATGAGTTAAAATTGCTTTATTCTACTAATCTGTATCTAACTCCTTCTTTAATAAACTCTATTCCTCAATCAAATTATACTTATTTAAAATCTAGATCTTTTCCAGAATATGTTCTTTTGGAAAACAGTATAGTATATTTGTTTGGATTTACAAAATTTTCATTTTTAACAACATAATAGAACTATTCCTCTTATTTCTTTTGAGAAAATGAAACATTAGTGTATTTATTCGCATTGAAATTACCTTTCTTGATAAATCTTTTATCTACTTATTTCCACATTTATTCACAATGTTTTTGTGCAATTTTTTTTCCATTCTTTAACGTAGTTAATCCTCTTAAGTTAATTTTATCTTTTACAAAACTAATTCACTTTCTTATGATTCTAAGAGACAACATATTTGACAATCAAGTGGATATAATACTACTCATACAATATAATTAAAATTCAACACTTATTGCAACTTTCTATACTAATCAATTGATTTCACAATCCATGGGTGTTATTTTATATTCTACAGTTCATTCACAAGCACAATTTTCATACAAGTATGGTTCATTAAATTATATATTCTAGCATGAAAATATATTAATAAAGCATCATGATAAATCTTAATTAACTAATCTCAATCCATTTTACTAATTTTCTCATATAGACAAACAAAAGTTTTCTCTTTTTCTTACTAGTCTTTTCAAGCAATTATATGGCAAATTTTGCTATTCTCTAGCATGTTCATAAAATTAACCTATTAGCATGATATCTACATTAGAAGTAGAGAAATTGTCCACCTCTTGGAAGAACAATGAAAACTCCTAAAGAAACTCCTTGAAAGCACGATTGCCTTCCCTTCTCCTCCTAGCTTGTGCAAAATTCGAGCCTCTCCTCCTAGCTATGCAGGAACCCGAGCCTTCTCCTCCTTGATTCTATGCAGGCCTCCAATGAACAAGAGCACACCCTCACTTTCTTTCTATCACACAATTTTTTCCACACTCAATTTTTTCCACACTCCATACATTGACTGACCTCTCCTTCTTGTCCCATTGCACGTGCATGTCCAATGCACGTGCCCTCACATGCACATCTATTTGTTTGTTCATTTAATTGTTTAATTAATTTGTTACATGATCATGTCTACCATACAAGTTGTTTTAATTAATAAATGAATTAACTAGTGGGCTAACTAGGTGGGCTATTTCCATGGGCTCTTAATTAATTTATTTATTTATTTTGAGTGGGCTAGAATTAAACTATTAGGCCTAAGAATAAATAATAAATAATAATAGGCTTTTTTAAAAGAGAATGAAAATGTTTGTTCATGTCATTAAAATAATTTTTAAAGCCAAAAACACACATTAATTTGCATGTGCGAAACACGTGAAAACAAATGAAAATTTTTATATTTAATTATTTGAAAATTCAGGATATTACAATGTAAGTGCTTTTTTAAATGATTTTATTTCTGAAGAAGTTTATGTTGAACAACCACCATGGTTCACTAACCTAACACTCCCAAATCATGTATTTTGTCTTGATAAAGCACTATATGGTTTGAAGCAAGCTCCTCATGCTTGGTATGAACGACTAAGCTCGTTTCTTATTCACATAGGTTTTTTCAAAGGAAAAGTACACACTACACTATTTATTAAACACCATTCCAAAGATATTTTGATTGTTCAGATTTATGTTGATGATTTAACTTTGGCTATACGAATGAAAGTTTATGCAAGGAGTTTTCTAAGCAAATGCAGGACGAATTTGAAATGAGTATTATGGGTGAACTTAACTACTTTCATGGTCTCCATGATAAAGGATGGTAAAGGATGGCATCTTTATTAATCAATCCAAGTATGCAAAAGAGCTTGTCAAAAAGTTTGGACTAGATAACACAAATGCACATAACACGCCCATGGCAACCACTACTAAACTATCCGAAGACAAATTTGGTAATAAATGTTGATATTTCTATGATAGGTAGTTTACTTTATATTATTGCATCTCTTCCCGATATTATATTTAGTGTTTGTTTATATGCTTGTTTTCAATCGTGTCCAAAAGAGTCACATTTGGTTGCCATTAAGTGTATCATTCAATATCTCAAAGGTACTCCAAATGTAGGCTTTTGATACCTAAAAATAGAAAATTTTCTCTTGTAGGCTATTTAGATGCTGACTATGCTGGGAGCCTAACCGATAAAAAAAGCACGAGTGATACCTGTCATTTCTTTGGATGGGCGTCTAAGAAACAAAACTCAGTAACCTTGTCCGCCGCCTAAACGGAATATATAGCAGTCGGGTTTTGTTGTGCACAAGTATTATGGATGAAACATACACTAGAATACTACAAGGTATTTCTTGATCATATCCCTATTAAATGCGATAAAATTAGCACAGTTCACACGACCAAAAATTCTGATTAACAGACGCATGAAGCATATAAAAGTTCGCTATCATTTCATTAAAGATCATTTTCAAAAATGATATATTATTCTTGACTACGTTTCAATGAATTTACGATTAGCTGATATTTTCACAAAACCATTAGATGAAAAACGTTTCCATTTGAGAGGAGAATTGAATGTGATTGATATTTTGGTCTAATTTCTCGATGTTCTATATTTTTTATGTATGCACTTGCTTTAGTTGGACATTATTCTTGCCTGATTTGTCTATGACCTTGCTTCACCATACGAGAGATGTGTGGTCAAATGCACAGTCGACCGTATCTATCTTAACTCATAATCGAGTGTTGTGCAGTCGCACCGTATCTATCTTACCTTATACCCGAACGTTGTGCGATCAACTGCACAGTCGACCATCTTCATCCACTCTCCAACACGAACATTGTTCGGTCAACCACCCTTCTATGATTCAAGCCCGTGCTTTGCTCTTTCTTTCACTAACATGTGGGGCCCTTTTTGTATTCTATATATCTTCTCTCATTTTTCCCCTTTCCTCGCACCCGAACCCTAGCTTCTCTCCTCTTGAACCCATCTCAAAACCCTCAACTTTCTCACAAAATTCTCTTAATTTTTCGTTGGATCTTTCATCAATTTTTTTCTCTCTTCTTCTATGGCTTCTTGGTGTCCTGCTCGAACTCCTCCTCCTAAATCTAAGAGTAAGCAACTAGCCTTGTCTTCGAAGTTTCTCTATAATGATGACATTGCCTTTAGAAACCAACAGTGTCTTGACCTATAATTCAAAACCCTAAACTCTATGGTTGTTGTTCCTAGTCGGGACATCAATCCAGGTGCTCTTGGTGGCCAATTTAGAGGTTTGGTTAAAATTATTCGATCTTTTGAATGGGAGGACTATTTGAGTACCCCTAGTATTCATTCTGAATCTATCACCCGTCAATTCTATGCCGATCTAGATGGGATTATGGATAATGATCTCACTCTCTCCTCTATTTTACTTGGCAAACCCGTCCAATTTTCCTCTGCCTATCTTCGATCTAGATACTCTCTTCCCATAGGAAAATTTTATGCCTATTCGCTTGATTTTAGCACTCTTGGATACAAGCCCGGACATGAAAAAAATGTTGTCTATTCCATGATCCTCGAACCCCGTGCTCGGTCCCTTACTAAACCCAAACCTACTGACTTTACTGATACCGCTCGCGTCCTCAATAAAATTGTAAGCACCAATGTTTGGCCTAAGGGAAACGAGAAGACTTATATTCGCGTTGAACAACCTTTTGTTCTCTTTCTTATTCTTGGTCAATATAAATTTGATCTCGCAACCTTTATCATGTGCAACATGAACTTTGCAACTTCTCGAAATCATGCTCTTCCCTTTAGCGCCCTCATTTATAACCTCGCTATTGATTCATACATTTCCATGGTAAATTCGTCCTAAGCAAACCTAATAAACCTATCCTTCCATCTCAAATTGGCATTGATGTGCCTCAGTCCAAGCATTTTCTATCGAAGATCGCCATTCCTTCATCCTGACCACAACCTTCCGCTCCCTCTAGTTTTATGACAAGCCAACAATTCGATGTTCACCAAATGCAAGTGTATGGCTACTACTTTAATACTATTGTCGGCGATGGTGACAATGACGATGATGATGATGAGGGAGATGAGGACTATTTCCTCTTTTGTGTGTTCCAAAAGGGGGGAGAAAGCTTATGGGATTAGAATTTAAGATCTTATTATGGGTTATGTATTTTGTAAAGGAGTAATCTCTGTTATGGATCCAAATTTGTCATTATTGAATCTTTATTATTTATGTTTGTACACTTCTATTGTATTTCCCTTTTTTTACTGATATATCCCTTAAAATGCAAACATTTTTCAATCTATAAGTCAATATATGTATGTACATGTTTGGTGCTTGTTTTTTTTATCTTTTTGCATATATGATTCATCATATTCACACATACTCCTATTACTTCTTATTTTCATGGATTTAGGAGGAGAATTTATTTTTAAATTCTAAAGTATGTTTTGTTCACACCAAAAGAGGGAGATTGTTCACCTTAAATTTTGTGTGTACAAAATATACTCATGTGACTAATATTTTCATTTAAGATATGTACAGGATAATAGGGATTTGAAATTCAAATGAAGATTCAAAAGATATTTGGTATCAACTAAAAAGGGAAAGTATCGAAAATAATGCAAAATATCAAAGATGTTCTCACACAAGAAACATGTGCTCAAATTCTCAAGAAGTTAGCAAGACCAAAAATATTTACTTCTGTAATTGTGAGTAAAATATATGTAATTAAAACTTGTTGATAGAATATTGAGTGAAGGAAAAAATATAAAATGAATTCACCAAATAATCTATTTTTAGTAAGTCATGGTCGACCGCACAGTCGACCGCACTTTAAGTGTAAATTGTGATACATTCGACTGTCAACCTTGTTGACTCTTAGTTTTGTGTGCACAAAACGTGTCCATAAATACTAATAAGTTTAAATTAAGTTGTTAAGATTTTCAGGTTAAAATAATATCAATAAGAGATTTAAAAGAGATTCAAGAATAAGCAAAGAAGGAAAACAATAAAGAAAGATTGCAAGATCAAGCAAAAGAAGAAGTTATTCAAAAAGAACACATGTTGATTAGTGCTCAAGAAAGCTATCAAGACCAGTTGTTGCTATTCCTTATATATGAGATTTTATCTGTATTTGATTGATTAATGATTGAAGTACATGGTAAGAATATAAAGTGGATTCGTTATGAACAGCACGATAACGGTCGACCGCATCGCAGTCGACTGCACTTCACAGCAATATAGTGAAGTAGTTGACCATTCATCTCTCGACTTTTCATTAGAGAGATGAACGGTCGACTGCACCTAAATTGCGGTCGACCGTACTTTGCATTGTTCACTCTTTTGAAATGTATCGTTTCTAATTTTGATAGATACACTTCCTCGTCTATATAATTGGACGAACCCATTAAGTATTCTTCACCTATTACTTCTAAGAAAAATCTTCTAAACTAATCTTTCAACAATCAATCCGAGCGTGTGTGATAACTATTTGTATTCTTCAGTTAGGATCATTGAGGATCTTGAGTGCTTTTCTTTTCTTCCACTTCGGTGAGATTGATGGGACTTGTGATTAAAAGTCATGTGGGTGTAATAGGTCTTTCAGCCTTCTGAGAATCACTATACAAGGGTTTAAGTATAGTGGAACACTTGTGGTGGCGAATTGCTACAAGTAGGTGGTGTGGACGTAGACCTGGGGGTCGAACCACGTTATATCGCTGCGTCACTTGTGCTATCTGTGTTTGCATCTTTTATCTCTTCTCATTTACTTTTGCAACTTAGTTTTAATTTTCCTTAATTTTTTTTAATTCCGCACAATCACCCTATTCACCCCTTCTAGGGTGATTTACAGTGGTATCAGAGTGAGGTGCTTATCAAAAGCTTAAAAGCTTAAGCAAAAAGTCCAATAGCCGAAATCCCTCCTCCCGAAAACTTGTACTCATCGGAACCATTCGTCTCCAATGGGACAAGTCTTACACGCTCACCATACTTTGATGGAAAATGCTATGATGTTTGGAAAGTTTGTATGTCTCATTTTCTACAAATGCTTGGAGAAGAAGTGTGGAATGTATGCATTAATAAAACAAATATTCCGGTCAGCGACAGAAAGATGACCTTCACAAAAGAAGAGCTAGCACTCAAGACCGCAAATTCCAAAGCTATGACGGCTCTCTATGCAGGGTTGAATAATGAAGAATTAATGCGATGCAGGTGAAACTTCAAGACAGCATACGAGATCTGGAACAATATGCTGAAACTACATGAGGGAACCGTCTCTGAGGTAAAAGCTAAAGTAAATCTATGTTTTTATAAGTTTGATGTGTTTCGTATGTTGCTAGGAGAAAATGTAAATCAAATGCTCGCCCGCTTCGATATCATTGCACACGAGCTTGAAAGCTTAGGTAAGGGGTTGGATGATGACCGAAAGGTCGGAAAACTCATAAGCTGTCTCACGCCCGAGTGGGATGTAAAAGTTGCTACAATGAGGGAAACTCTTGAGGAAAAGGGATTCGATTACTACACATTCTAAGGAAAGCTGAAGACATACGAGATGGAGATTACGGAAACCAGAATATACAGACAGAACATCGGGATTGAACCAAAAATCGAAGAGAGGACCTGATGTGAATATTTGCAAGTGTACAAAATCGCAACAAGTAGTATATTAAGTGAAAAGAGTGTCAAACCCACAAGGACTAATTATTTTATTGAGTACCGATATACTAGATGAACTACTATATGGAAAATTGAAATTAAATAAAGAAAGCAACAAAATTAAATTAATCTAAAAATCTAACTAAATTAATTAAGAGGTGCGGAATCTGAATTATTTGTGATTTGTTAATGGCAAACTTAATTCTAGGGTTTTTTATTTCACCTAGTTAATCACGCACAATTTATAGTTCCATATGAATAAAAGATTATTTTTCCAAGTTGTAGACCAAAATCCCCAAATTATTCAATATTCTCTCTCGAACAATATCAAAATTATTCTCAACTAATTATCTGTCATAGTTCATGCACAAATTACTAATTGAAAATTCATTAAGATCTATGGATTTCTTAACCGGTCACATTAACAGCAGTTCGCTCTTGTAACGGTATTTAATTTTTATTAATCACAAATTACCAGTTCGGTCTCTGCATGATTTAATAGATCATACAAATTTCTGTCCACCAATTGTACGCATTAAGAATAAAAATCAAACACACAACCATGGAAAAATGAAAAATAATATGGAATTAAAATTGTGTTCTCAAAACTAGGCAACATCGTAGCCCTAGAAAATTAAAATTAGTTCATAATGGTTTTGCAACTAACAAACACAGTCTCGGATTGCATAATAAAAAATTAGAGAAAAAAAAGAGATACAAAATGGACTAATTTTGTAAAAGAAATTGCAAACTGAAGTAGCAAACACAGCCTTCTTCTCTTCCTCTCCTTCTATGTCGTTTTCAGCTTTAAACGAAGCTGACGTCAGCCTCGAGACGCGCACTTGCAGGACAGCAACTGCTGTCGTTTTCCTCGCCAGGTCACGAGTGATGGGTCCCGCCTCAACTCTGTTGCGCCAGGCCAGCCACCGCACCTGCTCTCTCTTCTCTCTGTCTTTTCTGAGCCACGTCAGCGTTTCCTCTTCGTTGTTTCGTCGCCACGTCACCAAAGACCACACGCCTCGAAGACAGCGTCCACGTTGCTATTGAGTCTTTTTATTTTTATTATTATTACTTTTTTAATGATTAGGGATCAGCCGTCGCTCTCTCGCTTCGTTCAGCGCTTCCTTCTCTTCTATTTATAGGCACGGAAAGGGTGATTTAGGGTTTACTTTTGCAGAAAAACCCCCTATTCTTCATTTATTTGTTTCTTCTCTTTATTTTTTCTTCAAACACGTGCTGCACACACAAAATAAAATCGAAAATTAGGATTTAAATATAAAAATAAATATAAAAATAAAATTAATTAGTTTAAAATTATTAAACTAACTAAAAATCATATTAGCTCATTTAAACTCGTTTAAAATTGTTTATTGCACTTTCAGCTCAATTGGCAAATTAAAATCTATATTTTATTTTTCCTATGGCCAAATTGTAAAATTTAAATTCAACAAATCAATAAAAATAAATAAATCATTATGTTTGTTTTTTTTGTTGATTTTTCCAAAAAAACTTCACTTTTTGCATCAAAAATCTTATTCCCTCAAAAATAATTAATTAACTGAAATCTATGGAAATAAGATAAATTATAAACAAAATAAACGAAAACAAGAAATTTTTATGGGTAAATGAGTACAAATATTTGTATAAAAATTAGGCACATCAAATACCCCCAAACTTAAGATTTTGCTTGTCCTCGAGCAAAAAGTAAAACCATGAATAAAAGCATAAGAATCAATAATAGGCTCAACTCATCACACAAAGAGATCTCATCATGTAAACATCAAATTTTCAATTTAGAATATAAACAGTAGCAAATAAAGTAAAATCAAGCATACTCACTTTCTCTAGTCCAATTATTCATTCATAATTCCAAACCGAATCATATTTGTCATGCAATTAATGTGATTATAGTATGTAACAACTTCATCTGTGATTTCCTCTTCTTACTACTACAAACCGAGTAGCAAAATAGAGTTTTTTTTTGTCTCTTCTCTAAGTTGTCACTTGCTTTTTGACGCGAATGCAAACATATGTGATGAATTCACCCGGTTACTCAACAAGTCACAAACTTAGAGTGCTTTGCATACTCATATTTCAAATTGCCGTTTGACGTAAAAGTAAACATTTGTGATGAATACCACTAGTTACTAAACAACTCAAAACATTGGAGTAGATTGACTTTAATTATTTGATCATTATCACTCTATTTACTTAAACTCTATTTAGGACTAGATCAAATGGGATAATCACAAGAAAAAGCATCGCATTTTTCTTTTATGTATAATTACATGACTGTCATAATTGTGTATGTAATTTTGAAATTTAATAATCCTAAAGTAAATAAGTATGCTTACTCTTGCTGTATAGAATATTGTCTATCCTAAATTTAAAAAATTATTTCAATGCTTAGCACAATAAAAAACTCAAAAGTGTAATGGTGAGCCTAATTGAAATCCATTTTGTTTTGTTTTTCTTTCAAATATATATAAAATAATAAATAAATTTTTAACCCTTCCCCCAAACTTGAATATTAAATTGTCCTCAATGGAAAAGGAAAAAAGCAAAACAAAAAGAATGCAAAAGGTTCAGAATTTCTCCCTGATTCGTCTTAAAAATTCTGCACGCGCGACGTTCAGTGTTTCAGCGATATTTGGAGCTGTAGGTATCCAAATGGGCTGATTTTTTTTTGCTAGAAATCTAAGACAATTTTCTATAATTTCTCTTTGAAACACTTTCCCAGATTCTGACTCTATATTGCTAAAAAACAGCCATCAATATAGGTGTATAAAACAGCTCCGCCCGGCGACTTTCAAACTTATGCAATCCTACAAAATAAAATCAAAAATTAAAATTAAAATAAACAATAAGAAAAATCAAATGTAAATGCAGTAAAAGAAAACATGGGTTGCCTCCCAAGAAGCGCTAAGTTTTAAGTCTTCAGCCAGACTTGATAGCTGCGATGGTTATATGATGCCAAGATCCAACAACATCAAAACATCATTTTTAATACTTCTCTATTGGTTTGGATTAGGTTCAAGCTCTAGTTTGAGTCGTTTCCTTCGTGATGATGACGTCGTTGATTCCCCCACCTCTTTGAATTTTTAGTGAGAAAATGAATGAATAGAGGGTGCAACATCCAAATACATAACATATTTCAAAATCTTTTCTTTCTCAGTTTCAAGAGTTGCTGAATTTGTTGGACATACTTCGATCGGTAACTTTTCAATTTCAGCACTATGTTTCTCGCCCACAATTAAATCGGTTTCACTTACTTGAAAACACGACTGTTCTTCGGTAGAAAACATCATAGATTTAAAGACATCAAAAGTTACTTGCTCATGCTGCGTTTGTTCCTCCATAATTGGTTCGTACTCTTCTTCCTTTGCAACCACATTTTGTTTGCCATTTTCTTCTTCTGGTTGCTCAGTTGTCCTCCCACTTCTGGTGTCATTACTTTGACATGCCCCATGGGGTTGACCATTGTGTTGCTCGGTAATGTTCTTGCCGTTCTTTCATTAAGAATATTTGAAATTTGACCAATTTGAACCTCAAGATTGCGACTTGAAGCTGAAGTTGAAATTGTAACATTTTGGATTGCCAAATCTATCTTCTGCATGTATTGTTCTGTTTTTGCATGTATTGCATAAACATATCTTCAAGTGTCAGCTTCTTTTCTTGTTGTGGAAAATTTTGAGGTGGTCTAATTGCTCCTCCTTGATCGTTATACCATGGACAATTGGGGTGGTTTCTCCATCCTGAATTGTATGTGTTTGCATAATGATTGTTTTGCATTTGAAAGTTTGACACAAATTTTTCATGTTCGGCATTTGATGGAGCAAAAGGGTTCCCCACTTGGCAATCTGCACTTGAATGATTTCCTGCACAAAAATCACAAATAATATTAGTTTGAATAGCATTAAAATTCATATTGCCTAATTGTTTAGATAAAATATCAATTTGTGCAGTTAAAGTAGTAATAGGATCAAGTTCAAAAACTCCAGCCACTTTTCTTGGCATTGTACTCTCTGAAGACCACAGATAATTATTAGATGCCATCTCTTCTAAAAGTTCATAAGCTGCATCGTCAGTTTTGCTCATTAGTGCACCTCCAGCTGCTGCGTCAACCATAAATCGATTTGTAACTCCCAAATCATTGTAGAATATTTGAATTTGCAGCCATTTTGGTAGTTCATGATGAGGACACTTTCTTAATAACTCTTTGTACCTCTCCCATGCATCATACAAAGACTCGGTCTCAAATTGAATGAAGGTGGTAATATCATTTCTTAGCTTTGCTGTCTTTGCCGGTGGAAAATACTTAGCCAGAAATTTTTGTGCAAGTCCCTCCTAAGTAGTAATACTACCGGGTGGTAGATAGTTTAGCCAAGCCAAGCCTTATCTCATAGTGAAAAAGGAAACAGTCTCAATCTAATTGTATCATCTGATACTCCATTATGCTTAAAAGTGTCGCAAATTTTCAGAAAGTTTTCAATGTGAACGTAAGGATCCTCGTGCGATAGTCCCCAAAATTGAACAGTCTGTTGAATAATTTGAATGATCGCCGGTTTAATTTTAAAATTGTTAGCTTCAATAACCGGTCTTTTTATGCTTGATGTTGCTTCATGAATTGAGGGCACAGCATAGTCTCTCAAAGCCTTGTTCTCATAGTTTGCCATGATAATGTACTTGTATGTCCTGAAATATAAGTATTGAAAAAAACTAGAAAAAATAAATAAATAAATAAATAAATAAATAAATAAAAGTATAAGTAAGTCAAAAGAAAATAAAGAGGTAAAATAATAATAAAACAAAAAAAAATCCAAACTAGTAATAATCTAGCAATTTTCAATATCAATAAAAGAATAACTAGTCCCCGGCAACGGCGCCAAAAACTTGATGTGAATATTTGCAAGTGTACAAAATTGCAACAAGTAGTATAGTTAAGTGAAAAGAGTGTCAAACCCACAAGGACTAATTATTTTATTGAGTACCGATATTACTAGATGAACTACTATTTGGAAAATCGAAATTAAATAAAGAAAGCAACTAAATTAAATTATCTAAAAATATAACTAAATTAATTAAGAGGTGCGGAATCTGAAATTTTTGTGATTTGTTAATCGCAAAATTAATTCTAGGGCTTTTGATTTCACCTAGTTAATCACACACAATTTATAGTTCCATATGAATAAAAAGATTATTTTTCCAAGTTGTAGACCAAAATCTCCAAATTATTCAATATTCTCTCTCGAGCAATATCAAAATTCTCAACTAATTATTTGTCATAGTTCATGCACAAATTACTAATTGAAAATTCATTAAGATCTATGGAATTTTTAATGGTCACATTAACAGCAGTTCGCTCTTGTAACGGTGTTTAATTTTTATTAATCACAAATTACCAGTTCGGTCTCTTCATGGTTTAATAGATCATACAAATGTCTGTCCACCAATTGTACGCATTAAGAATAAAAATCAAATACACAACCATGGAAAAATAGAAAAATAATATGGAATTAAAATTGTGTTCTCAAAACTAGGCTACATCGTAGCCCTAGAAAAGTAAAATTAGTTCATAATGGTGTTGCAACTAACAAACACAGTCTTGGATTGCATAATAAAATATTAGAGAAAGAAAATAGATACAAAAGGAATTGTTTTTGTAAAAGAAATTGCAAACCGAAGTAGCAAACACAGCCTTCTTCTCTTCCTCTCCTTCTATGTCGTTTTCAGCTTTCAACGAAGCTGACGCCAGCCTCAAGACGTGCGCTTGCAGGATAGCAGCTGCTGTCATTTTCCTCGCCACGCCACGACTGATGGGTCCCGCCTCAACTCTGTTGCGCCAGGTCAGCCACCACACCTGCTCTCTCTTCTCTCTGTCTTTTCTGAGCCACGTCAACGTTTCCTCTTCGTCGTTTCGTCGCCACGTCACCAGAGACCACACGACTCAAAGATCGCGCCCACGTTGCTGTTGAGTCTTTTTTTTTTATTATTATTTTTTTTAATGATTAGGGATCAGCCGTCGCTCTTTCCCTTCGTTCAGCGCTTCCTTCTCTTCTTGTCTTCTCTTCTATTTATAGGCACGGGAAGGGTGATTTAGGGTTTACTTTTGTAGGAAAACCCCTTATTCTTCATTTATTTGTTTCTTCTCTTTATTTTTTTCTTCAAACATGTGATGCACACACAAAATAAAATCAAAAATTAGGATTTAAATATAAAAATAAATATTAAAAAAATTAATTAGTTTAAAATTAATTAAACTAACTGAAAATCATATTAGCTCATTTAAAACCCTTTTAAAATTGTTTATTGCACTTTCAGCTCAATTGGCAAATTAAAATCTATATTTTATTTTTCTCATGGCCAAATTGTAAAATTAAATTCAACAAATCAATAAAAATAAATAAATCATTATGCTTGTTTGTTTGTTGAGTTTTTTACCAAAAAAAACTTCACTTTTTGCATCAAAAATCTTATTCCTTCAAAAATAATTAATTAACTGAAATCTATGGAAATAAGATAAATTATAAACAAGATAAACGAAAATAAGCAATTTTTATGGGGAAATGAGTACAAATATTTGTATAAAAATAGACACATCACGACCATCGCCCTAAAAGCAAAAAAATCCCGACCATCAAAAGCAGATTTAGACCGTGAGGAGTCAGACGAAGACATCGCCCTATTGACTAAGAAATTTCGGTAGTATCTCAAACATAAAAAATATGGCAGGCACCAAGGAGAAAGAGAAAAAGATAAAGATGATGTACGCTATAAGTGCAAGAAGCACGAACACATCCGTGCAAATTGTCCCGTTTCACAGGACAGGAATAGAGACTACTACCGCTCAAACCCGGGTCTAAAAAAGAAGGCGTTGAAAGCAACATGGCTAGACTCGGATTCAAGTGAGGAAGAGCAAGGTTAAAACGATGTCGGCTTTATGGCTCTTGAGAATGGTGAGGTGCAATCACCATCTCAAGAAGTGGTAATCGAAGAACCTACTTATGATAAGCTAGTAGACATGTGTAATGGATTAAAAGACTATGCTAAGAAATTGAGTCGTGAACTAAGGCAATATAAACAAATTTCAAATGAAACACATGACTCTTGTATCCCTAGAAATCAAAAACTGAAAAATAAAAATGCTTTGATCATAGAAAAATTCGAGTCATTTAGAAAAGATCAAGAAGTATTGCTAGAGAAAAATGAACTTTTAAAACAACAAATTCAAGAATCCTTAGCAACACATGATGAACACTTAAGAGAAATTCATGAAAAATTTGTTTATATAGCTAAACTCACAGATGATTTAAAAGAATGCAAAAGAAAATTTGATGAGGTTGTGGAAGGATGTAATGAAGTCCTTGAACAAAATAGAATACTTGATGCTACACTAGACACTCTTCGTTGGAACACAAAAGACGATGAGATGACTAGAAAAAAGACTTTGTAAAAGAGTAATTGAGCTTGAAAAAATGGTAGAAAAATATGAAGGGCCCAGTTACCTTATTACAAAAAATTCAACATCCTATCACGACAATCGAGGGCTTAGTTACGAAGAGCCAATACACCATCAAAAATTTAAATCATCATGTCATACACACTTGCACAATCACAAACCAACTCAAAACTATGCAAGTGTGAATGACTCAAGACATAGTCGTATCACATGTCATTACTGTTGTAGACTAGAGCATATTTCTTATAATTGTCCATTAGAAAGAAATACTAATTTTGCGTGGATAAGAAAGGATGTAAATGCAGGTTCAAAACAAACTTGGGCATGTAAATTATACCTACTAATCTTGATGTAGGTACCTCAGCGTATCAAGACTAAAGATCGGTGGTACCTTGATAGTGGATGCTCAAATCATATGACATGTGAAAACAAATACTTTACATCACTATCAAGGGAAAGAGAGAATGATATCATCTTTGGAGATAATAGCACTGGTCAAACCATTGGTAAAGGTAAAATAAACTTTGGTTCTTCATGCTCCATTGAGGATGTTCTACTGGTAAGAGGTTTAAAACATAATTTAATTAGTGTCAGTCAATTATGTGATAAAGGTTACACTGTTACTTTTGATAAAAATACATGGACTATACTAGATAGCTAAAAATACATGGACTGTACTAGATAGCAATAAATCTTATTTACTTCTCGCTAACAGATGCAACAATATATATGTTATAAATTCTAATGAATTAGCACAGAAAAATATGAGATGCTTTGTTGCTAGAAATAAGGATGGTTGGTTATGGCATCGAAGACTTGGGCACACGGCCATGGATAATCTCAACAAACTTTTAACCAAGGAGCTTGTGAGGGGTATCCCTAAAATTAAATTTGAGCTACAACAAATATGACATTTGATAGCATTCATAAAATGCTATAGTAGACCTACGATAGCGTTTTACAAATGCCATCAAAAGCCCCACTATAATAACTCTATAGCGTTTTGACCAAACGCTATAGAATGTATAGCGTTTCCGAAACGCTATAGATTTATAGCGTTTGGTCAAAACACTATAGAAACTATAGCGTTTGCCGAAACGCTATAGATTTCTATAGCGTTTCGGCAAACGCTATAGTTTCTATAGCGTTTTGTTAAAACGCTATAAAATCTATAGCGTTTCGGCAATGCTATTAGTGTTAGAGCATTTTGTAAAAACGCTATCGTTAGACGATCCAGTAATAGAATCAAACATACAACATTTTTAAAACGCTATCGTTTTGATATTTGTGGTTTTTTACAGCATTTTAGGAACGCTATTTCGTTTTAATTGTATACAAAAAAAAATCTATGGATACAAATAAAAATCAATTTATCGAAAATATAAATACACCATTAAACTATAAAAGTTTTGCAAATTTGTGAACAAATATATTAAAACATACCAACATAGAAATATCTACACAATAAACTTATAAAAATGTTCATCCAATAAACTTAAAACTGACGACCATACAGGAGACATACAGCAAAAACTGCAATTTCAGGGTGACCGACTATTACAAACTTTCATATGTTTCAATACAAGCGAAATATAGCATATCAGCCATCACCTGAAAATTCACTTGGCAATGCAGAAGAACCAACATGGCATTACTTTCTAAAGCTAAAAATTAAGACAGTTCATCTTCTTTTCAACCAATATCCAGTACCTACACAACGCAAGTTAAACCATATACCAAATATTTGATGAGCTGATTCTTTTCTTTAACCGAGGCATAGAAGCAAATCCTAGTCCGCGCAAGCCTAGACTGCTAATGACTGGTTCAAAATATGAAAAGTTGAATTTGGCACTCCTGCATCTTTGAATGGGAACATACATTTGCTGAAGCTCAAACAACTCCTGTTATCCTTTCCCACCCTGGCAATAAAACATGCAAAGATCATCAACTAGGGTCTGCACTTATTCCTTTTCACATTATAAAGTAGAAGAAAATTAAAAAAAAGGCAGCTAACATGAAGCAGCCAGGATAGACTGTTTCCACTACAATACATGCTAAAAGATTGTAATAATACTGTCACTATCATCTAAAAAATGTAAAAGGTAAGTCCAAAGTTAATTAACATGAACATACAGCATGGTTTCCGTGAATGGAAACTATATATCAAGTCGGGAAGATTTTTGTAGTGTCAAAATCAAAAGACATTGCAAGGAAACCAATATTTCTATATATTAGCTTTTAAGTTATCTCGGTCCCCAGAGCCAAAGAGCCAAAATAGAATAGCTGAAGAGATGAGAAGAATAGTTAAGAGTTGAGAAACGTAGATGTAAATGAAACCTTAGCTGTATTAAGCAGACCCGACCCAACCCTTTCTGAAAACTTAATGATAATCATATTAGTTTGATGTTTTAATGGATGCTCAACTTAAACCATTAAAAGGCCCACATTAGAACTCTTACCCTAACCTCATCTATCAAATTTTCACCATTCTTTCTCTCTTTGCGATGGTGCAAATCCGTAGCACAATGGCAATGAAGCAATGAAGGGGACACTTTGGAGAGCTGTAGATGAAGAACCCAGGTCATTTTCCTTTTTTACTTTTAATCTTGAAATCATTTTCTTCTTATTCAAACAATTTCACGTTGTGGACACCTAATTCAACTGCCTAGGGTGGGGCACCAAGACAATCTAGGGGCAACCTAAAATGTTTCTCACAAGACTATGGCTGTATTACATAGGGATTTATTGAATATCTAACAACATGCTCAATAAGAAAATGAATCACCTACTGAATTGCTTTTGCATGATATATTGATATCACAATCTAATAAATTCATTTAAGAAACCTAGACTCGTTCCTATTTTGCCCTTGTCTTGATGGAGCACAAGTCGAAATTCATTTATCCAAGCCACTCCTTAACCATCTTTCCAGCGCAATTTCCTTCAATTAAATGGAAAAAGGTGGTGGCATGTAATTCTAAGATAGCTCAAACACATGTTAGAAAGAGCAGTACATGGCACCAGGCAAGAAGATAGGACTTACTCTAACTAATTGAAGAGAGTGCAAACTGCAGAGTAAATGGGTAGATTTTTTGAACAAAAGTATCTATTAGTCGCATTCCCCTATCTCTTCAAAAGGTTCTATGCTAGACTGAATGACAAATGGTATCAAAGCTCCTGATAATTTCATTGGCTAAGTTCAGGGTATCAAATAATGCAAGAATGCAAGCTATCTAGCTAACAGCAATATCTCAAGGTAGGTCCTGGTGAACATTTATACACTACCATGCCAGACACATTAGGATCATTATACAGATAAGTTTAAGTGAAGTGAATCCGATCAGATTTATCCCGCTTCTCTCCCTCCACAATGCAACTGTTCAATAGAGAGATGGTATAGAGGCAAGGAGACCAGCGGTTGCTAACATCAGTAGAGAGGGAGGTGGTTACTAGAAAGGTATATCCTCTCCACCTCTCTTAAGCATATTAACGTTTCTAAAAATGCAAGCGGTCGCTCAGGACCATCATTGAGGGATTTACAGTGTGGCATGGCCACCTCTGCCTATGTGGCGACACATTGCTCACTATAAAAGTTGCAGCAAGAGTTAACTTCAATACTACTTGAAATCACGGTATTTTGTTTTCAGGATGAAACTTATAAAACATCTATAGGAGAACAGGCACAACTCAGGTACATCTGTGGAGATCTAAATTACATACTTGAATGTGTTTTATTGCATTGTACTTACAAAAAGTAATAAATGTCCCTTCAAGCAGTCAATTGTTCTTCGCACCAGTTTCTTCTCCCATAAATGGTGCAAGAGGAGTCCTCCTTATCCTTCACCAAAGTTATATATGTCCAACGCTGACGAGGAGCAATGATTTCCTTGGTCAAATTACTAGTTTTCATTCCATATGTTGCTATTAACAACTCTCCTATTTCTCAAAAATAAAATAAGGTTATATATATACATAAACGTTTAAGACTTCACTGAATCCTACAATTAAAAAGAAACTTCACAATGTTGTTAACATACCATCTCAAATTCCAATGTCTCAAAATATGAAATACTATCTACACACATATATCTGTATTTATATTCGACATGCAAAAGCAAAAAAACCTCATCTGTATTCACATGGGTTTATCCCACTATATAATTTTTTAGAAGGAAAGTAATGTACCTAGTTAGCATCCAACATCTTGATGTGATCGGTCGGCCATGCAATTGCAAGTCCCATAACCTCATCTAGAGTATCTACACCACCACCTCGCCTAAATAACGGTGCTGAAGGTTGTCTTACTTCATCCACCCAAACTTTGGAAGCATTTTGCCCAAGGGGTACAAAGTGCACTACCACCTCAGGATCATTTGTCACCCATCGCTCAATATTAACCACTTCACTCGGTGCCTCCCAGTTTAACAATTCACACTTTCTACTTCTACGATTACTGCTGCCATTGAGTGACTAACATGAAAACATAAAAAAAAAAAGTTATTTCAAGTGTTATATATATATATATATATATATATATATATATATATATATATATATTAAAAGTACTAAAGCTGTACTGGGTTACCTGTGGAGTATCAGTTGCATTAGTAGTTGATAATGGATCATTGTTACACAATTTTGAGCGCTTATCCTCATCCTCATCCTCCTCATCACTATCATCGTCATTATCGTTTTCACCATCAATATCCACATTATCATCACTACGCTATGATCTTCTTCATCATCTTCACTACCCTCTTCATCTTGAGCATCACTATCTTCTTCCTCCATATCGTCATCACTATCTTCTTCCTCCAGATCATCCTCACTATCCTCTTCTTGTTGAACCATACTCTGTAAAATAACAAACTGAATTATAAATCTATTATGTTTAATCTAATCAGCATTCAAATGAAAATCAATATTCTTACCTTCTTGTTTTTCTTATGTTTCTTATGTTTTGAGTAAGAGTTTTTACACTTTGTTTGCTTTTTAAGTAGAGCTGTCAACTCCTTCACTATTTCAGCAAGTGAATCAACCTTTCTTCTGAGCTCAACTACTTCGGCAGAGGTTGCAATCGAGGCACTTAATTTAGATGGGTTGGCTCCTGCTCCCATCGCGGATAAACGGCCTTGTCGTTCAGGCTTGTTAAATACCCTTGAATATGTGTCACCTTCATAACCCGGGCCTACGTGGGATGTCTCGGGTGGTGAAGAAGCTAGTTCTTCTTTCACCTTTTTCTGAAAATAAAAGAAGCTCAAAATTAATATGAACATATGATTGAACAATAAGAATCTGTATTTAACTAATGGTAAACTATCTGATAAAACAATTTTAGAACCATACTATAAGATCAACATCATCTGGCTTTCCTGCTTCACCATTCTTTTTTGTATATGCTCGATACCAACAACGAAGCCTAACTTTATCTTGACAAATGGAACCCTCTTCTTTCTATATAGCAAACAGAAACAATCAACACAAACATCAAAATTATAAACAACACATTTAATAAATATAATGAAAATAATTTATAATTAACTCACTACTATTTCAGATTCTATCCGAGCAAATCCCTTTCGACCACCACGGTAAGGGATAGTTTGTTTACTTCTCATTTCCTTGAACTTTTCACTTTTTGCCTACTAGACAAATTGTACTCTAATATAATTAATTTTATATAAAAGATAAGATATAGCAAGTTAAACAGAATAGTATACATAGTTTTTTACCTTGAATTTTGAGTTGTTTCTTGATTTTACAAATTCATCCCACTCTCTTTGACTTTTGTAAATCGATTTCTTGTTTAAGCTTGCCCCCAATTTTGCTTTGCGTGCCCTGGCAGATCTTCCCATCACTTGTAGGGTGTAAATTTTTGCTTCTCTATCACGTCCATTGAATGTGAACTTTTGCTGAAGTAATATGTGTAGATATAAATTATTATCATAAAAATAAGCACAAAGAATTAAATGAAGTTAACCAAAGCCAGTAAATTTATGAGAGGTAAACTTGTTGAGAAGATTAGCAGGATGCTAAGCTCAAATTCAGGCTTCAGACATCATACAAGTTGTTAAACAACAAGGGCAAGCATATGTAATTGATCACGAGAATGTGTCTATACATCTGTATATTGTCTGTTTTATTTTTATTCTTGCAATCAGGCATTTGACTTGATCATTAAAATGGGAGAGAGTTGTGCTGATTTGCAATCAGCATTTGATTTGATTTGCATTGCACGTTCAGATCATTTGATTTGATCATTTGATTTGCAATCAGGCATTTGCTCCTAATAAATTCCCCCAAATTAAGTTCACCATCAATGGGAGAGAGTTGTGCTGTGCATGTGTAGAAGGTAGGACAATTTAGTATGGACAATTTTGTTAATATTGCGCACACAGCTACACAAGACCAAGCAGACTACTACAGGTATTGCAAAGAAAAAGTACTCTCCGAAAATCTTGCCCAGGATAATATGATTAGTCGGATATGTATGCTGGTAAACGGTCAGTAATCCCTAGACATGGTGAATTTCCACTTATCACATGAGCACCACAAGGCAACCCAAAATGTTGGTTAAATATGTTGAGAACAGTAATTGTCTTATAAAAAAAATTACATGACATAGTTAATAATTATCTTTGCTAAACATGACCGTTAATACTTAATTCAACTCATTTGTCCTAAGAAAACTATACAAAAAAAGATAATCAGTGTAGTAAATGAAAACATACAAGTACCTAGTAAGGACCTATCTCAACAAGGAAACAAGATATGCATTGGAAACTCTCGCAAATAGCCCAGATTCATTGGAATGAGTCCAGAAATTGTACAGTAAAGAAGATATATAATCAAGAAAATATGAACTTTCAATACAGCAAATCGCAAGATCTATATCGACTATAGTATTGCACATGTCCAGCTTTTTAATAATATAGATATACATTTTCTGAGCAAGTTTCCCTGAAATTCACCAAATGTGTAGCTTGGATTACTGCTGTAACACATCTGAAGGGGTCAGCTGCAGCCCAATAGAATGTCCACTCCATTTCAAAGTTATTACGAAACACGGTTGAGGATATTATATCATAATCAAGTATAAATTTCATTAATAACATTGTTAAGATGTACACTCCTCATCGAAATATAAGCTATCTCTTTATGGTACTTAGAAAAAAATTAAAAGTAAGAAAGAAACAAGAGCGTAAAGATTCGTTGGGTTTTATCTATCTTACCAAACCTGGCATCATATAGACCACTCCACGGTCATCACCAACCTACTACAGGACTAACCCTGTTCACAAACTATAAAATTATACAAACTGCATGTTTATAACTTAAAAGGCAAAAAGTATTAGATTATGAATTAATGTGTATTTCAGTCTCAACAAAGCTCAAAATTTAATAGTTGCATTCAAATATTTTTCATACATAGTGCTACCAAAATAGAATCTGCTCAGAATAACACTGATTTCGCTTTGTTTCTCTTAATAAGTATCTATATGATACAGGAAACTCACAGCGATTAATTTTGAGATTGAAGGAAAGAGTCTATCGTTGATGACAATATGAAAGTAGCGATTATATTAATTGTTTTATTTTGTATGTTATAATAAAACTGGCACAGGCTGATAGATGCTCACAATCTTGGCAGTGCCGCTGCAAACAAACCCCATATCCAGATAATGTGTTTACTTGTAATGCAGACCTTTGTATTATTATATTGGATCAGGGGTAGGTATACATAATATACATGTTAGTTATTATAACTTAAAAGAGAATGAATGCACCTAGTAATATCAATTGGGAAACTGGAGATATCAAGTGCAATAATATCAAACCTTTAAACCCTATGCCTGAAATATACTTTCCTGGGTAAAAGCAAAAAGTAAGCTACAGAAAGAAAGCTACATCAAAGAAAAAATATCTTACCTTTATTGCTTGCCAATAAAATTCTTTAGTCTCAGCAGATATCTTTCTCCAGTCATCATATTTCAGCGGCACCATCTGACGTGCTAAAACGCCTACAAAAGAAGACAAACTTTTTGAGTTTTCCCCAACAAGTTGACCGAGATCATTTAATGTCACTTCCAACTTTTGTCCGCTGACAGCCGATAAATTACTGCAAGTTGTGTGTCCGCGAGTCCTGGTCGTGCCTTCTGACTGTTGTGTTTGTTTCGATGTTTCATCTCTCAATTCATTTAGAGTCGCATCGCCAATGACATTAGAGTCTACATGTTCTGATATACGAATCACATCATTTGATGCCTTCTCTTTCAGTTTTATTTTTTCCTTCCTTTTTCCTTTTCCTTATCATTTTCCCTTCTCTTTTTCTTTCCCTTATCCTTTCTCATTTTCTTTTCCTCATCCCTCCTTTTTCCTTTTACTTCCTTGTTTTGAGCACTACAAATGATCCAAACAAGAACATGATTGTGAATAATACATAATAAATATGTTATTGTATATGTGGATAAATGGTTGATAGTAGTTGTTACCTCTTCTCGAGCCATGTTTGAAAGAAAGACACCTCACTTAAATAGACAGCCAAAAACGGAAAAAAAAAGAACATGTTAGAAAGATTCATCATCATAATTAGAAATTTCAACATGCAAATTATCACTAACAAAAATATAAAGATAATGAAGTAAACGAGTGATTATAGAAATTGTGACAGAATCAGTTATAATAAGTTTCACTATGAAGTTATGATAAAAAATATAAATAGTTGTGCAACAAAACAATATAGAAAATTATACATAGATACCCTCACAGTTCTTTCTAACATACTCATTATCCTCATCATCAGTATTCTTATCAAGTAGGGATACATCTAATGGTCTTGAATAAACACTCTCATTATCCAAATCCAACTCATTAATACCTCTTGGTGGCGCCTTTAGAACAACATACCAATTAGACGAATCACTTTCCTTAGAATAAAACACTTGTTTTGTTTGTGACGCTAGAATAAATGGGTCATTTTTAAATTGTTACTCTTCACTCACTTGATGCATACTGTTAGGTTTTTAGCTTCATATTCCAACTGAATGTTAGGAGGTAGACTTCTGAATATGGTCCTTTTCAGTTTTTCTTGTCCAATGTTTTGTTACCCTCTAGATGGATGTAATAAACCAAAAGGCAGAAAACACTATTTCATTATGAAGATTTGAGCTAATAGTTTTCTGTTGAACTTGGTAAAAAGGATCAAATCTTTCCCAGTTCCAAAATTGACAGAATTGGATCATAGTAATAGACTCTCTACTATGAGTGGGAGTTAGGACTTAGGCATATTTCTTCCTTTTTCTATAGTAATCTTGGTGTGTGCATATTCATATTCTACCACTTATTTGTTTATTTATGCAAAATCCATTTGTTAATTATTCTCTAAATTGATGGTATCAGCAGCAGCCCCAAAACGTCTAAGGTTTAAAACTAGCATGGATGCAACTGAAACACAAGTAATAGAAGCAATGCACAAGATATCATCTCACATAAAAAATCCTTTAAAATTCAAGAAGGCATCCAGGCTCGCACTGCAGCTAATCCAAGCTGGCAGTGTAAAACCTGGAACTAGCGACCACTTCTTTGCTTTACTGGAATCAGCAATGTCTTCACCTTCTGCTTGTACCGAACCTTCCCTAAGGGCTGATTATCTGACACTGTTCTTAGCAGCCCAAGATATTAAAGAGGTGAGATTTCAACGAAATTTGTTATATAATTCCCGATTCCAGAGCTCGATACAGTATTACTTAAGCCGTGTTTGTGATCTTATTGACATTGAAATGCTAAAAGCATTCCGGTTTGGTTTTCCTTACCATTTTTTTTTTTGATGTGCAGTGTTTCAGTAAGCTGCAAAATAGTTAAATGATAACCTGGACAATAAGAGCTGTGGTTGCTAATGATCTCTATACCGATGATAATATAGAAGATATACATTTGGTACTAGCTGAATAACGTATTGCACAGAAATAGCTAAACGAATAAATAATTGTAATATTAAACATACATGGAGTGAAAGTTTAAATTGTTTTCCAGAAATGGTATATTCTAGACTCCTAGTAAACACAACATTTCCACAATATCTAAAATTTTCCTCGTTCCTGGTAATTAGTTTCCAAATACAAACTCAAGTACGATAACACACTAAAACGAATGCTGATTGTAACTGTAATTGTAAATATAACAAGATTCAAAAGATAAGATATTGAGAAGCTGAGTCAAAAACATCAAGATGTCCATACCACAAATGCATATCCACTAGAAAGCCTAAAAAAGAAATTGAACACCAAACTCACAGAACACATTCTGTATAAACAGTTTTGGAATTTTAGATTTATGTACCACATAACACCAAACTCACAGCAAGTATAAAGTATAAACAAAATTACATGGAATCGGCTAGCGTGGGAGATAGCGGGGAGGAGAAGGGGGCATTTCAGAACTGTGACGACATGGTGGGACTTCGGGGGCGGGGAGGAGAAGATGGTGTTCGGCAACGGCGTGTCTGGCTTTGGAGGGCGGGGAGGAGGAGAGGGCGTTGGACGACGGCAGGTAGGGCAACGGGGTCGCGGGGAGGAGAAGAGACGTTTCTACGGCGGGTCGGGAATTCGGGAGGCACGGAGGAATAGAAATCAGGGGGATTCGGGAGCGCGGAGGAATAGAAATTAGGGATAGATTTCGTGAAGGCGGCGTTTTGGAAACGGGGGAGAAGTTAAAAGGGTTTTGATGGATTTGGATTTTTTACTTAGAAATTTCTTTTTTGCCCATATCTATTTTGTTTATTTACAGATATAATAGCATTTCTAAAATGTCGTAAATAATATAGCGTTTTCAAAACGCTGTCATAACTAAGAGTAAATTTTAAAATTAATCAAAGACAACATTTTCTTCAAAAATGCTATTATTGAACACTTTCAATAGCATTAACACTTAAATGCTATAATAAGTCCGTTGTAAAAAGCCCTATATGTTGTAGTGAGAAAGATAAACCGTGTGAGTCGTGCCAGTTCGGTAAGCAAACTAAAGTTCTCACAAATCCAAGAAAATGGTATCAACTTCTAGATCCCTTGAACTCTTGCACATGGACCTTTTTGGACCATCACGCACACGTAGTAATGGAGGTGCATGATATGCCTTTGTAATTGTTGATGATTATAATAGATTTACTTGGGTTGCCTTTTTGCCACAAAAAGATGATACATTGTATGTTTTTCAAAATTCTGTCATGGAGTGGAAAATGAGAAAAGCCTCACAATTGTTACTATTAGTAGTGATCATGGTGGAGAATTTCAAAACGAACTTTTCACATCATTTTGTGACAAAAAAGGGAATAAAACATGAGTTCGCTTGTCCTCGCACTCCCCAACAAAATGGGGTTGTTGAAAGGAAAAATCGATCTCTTCAAGAAATGGCCCGAACCATGCTTAGTGAAAAAGATTTAACTAAATCATTTTGGGCAGAGGCTGTCAATACAGCATGTTATATAATTAACCAAGTAATCATTAGAAAATATCTTGAAAAAACACATTTTGAACTATATTATGGCAAAATTCCCAACTTAAGTTACTTTCGCGTCTTTAGATGTAAAGTGTTTATCTTAAATACTCTTAATAATTTGGGAAATTCTGATCCTAAAAGTGATGAAGGCGTATTCTTAGGATATTTTCTCAATAGCAAGGCATATCATGTATTTAATGAAATAAGATGCACCATCCAATAATCAATTGATGTTATATTTGATGAAACTAATCCCTACACCAAAGAAATATCACATGTTGTTGATGATGATGAGACAGGTGTTCGTGTTGAAAAGAAATAGGTACACATCGACCAAGTACTAAATGAGGAGTTACAAAATCATAAGCCTCCTTACAATGAAGATGCATCCAAATCCCAAATAGAAGAAATGCCTACACAAAAATTGATGCCATGGATGATGATCCTATACAACATCAACCTTCTACAAATGAAAGGTGCCTAGCATGGAAAATCATGTCCAGCCATCCACCAATCTTATACGAAGCGACATGTCGAAAGGGGTAACTACTCGCACACAAGCTCAAAATTTCATGTGTTTTTCCGCTTTCATTTCTATACTTGAACCTAAGAGTATTAAGGAGGCTTTGCAAGATAATAATTGGATCATTGCAATGCAAGAAAAATTTAATCAATTCGAAAGGAATCAAGTATGGAGACTTGTTCCTAGACCTCACAATAGGACCATACTTTGAACTAAGTGGGTGTTTAGGAACAAGTTGGATGAATCCGGCACTATCACTAGAAATAAAGTCTGTCTTGTTGCACAAGGTTATAACCAACAAGAAGGGGTCGACTTTTATGAGACTTTTTCTCCTGTTGCATGACTTGAAGTCATTCGTATTTTACTTGCTTTTTCTTCTTATATGGATTTTACTCTTTTTCAAATGGATGTCAAAAGTGCTTTCTTAAATGGTTTTATTTCGGAAGAAGTTTATGTTGCACAACCACCAAGATTCACTGATCCCTCACACCTAAACCATGTATTCCGTCTTGATAAAGCTTTATATGGTTTGAAGCAAGCTCCTCATGCTTGGTATGAACGACTAAGTTCGTTTCTACTTCACATAGGCTTCTCTTAAAAAGTAGACACTACACTTTTTATAAAACATGTTTTCAAAGATATTTTAATTGTTCAAATTTATGTTGATGATATTATATTTGGATCAACTAATGAAAATCTTTGCAAGGAATTCTCAAAGCAAATGCATGATGAGTTCGAAATGAGTATGATGGGTGAACTAACTTATTTTCTTGGACTTCAAATACTACAAAGAAAGGATGACATCTTCATAAATCAATCCAAATATGCAAAGGAACTAGTCAAAAAGTTTGGGCTTGAAAATGCAAATGCGTACAAAACACCTATGGCAACTACCACTAAGCTTTCCAATGATGAATCTGGTAATAATGTTGATATTTCTACTTATCGTGGTATGATTGGTAGTTTGCTTTATATTACTTCATCTCATCTAGATATCATGTTTAGTGTTTGTTTATATGCACGTTTTCAATCGTGTCCCAAAGAATCGTATTTGGTTGTCGTTAAGCGTATCATTCGATATCTTAAAGGCACACCAAATACTGGACTTTGGTACATGAAAAATAGAAATTTCTCTTATAGGATACTCTGATGCAAATTATACCGACAGCCTAACTGACAAAAAAAGCACTAGCGGCACATGTTACCTCTTAGGAAACTGCCTTGTCTCATGGGCGTCCAAGAAGCAGAATTCTATAACTCTCTCCACTATAGAAGCCGAATATATTGCCGTCGGATCCTGTTGTGCACAAGTACTATGGATGAAACACACTTTGGAATACTACAATGTATTCTTTCATCATATTCCATTTAAATGTGATAATACCAGTATTGTCCATATGACAAAGAATTCTGATCAACATAGTTGCACAAAATATATTGATATTCGGTATCATTTTATTAAAGATCATTTTCAAAAGGGAGACATTATTCTTGACTATGTTTCCACTGATTCTCAACTTGCTGATATATTCACTTAGCCTTTAGATGAAAAACATTTTTATTTTTTAAAGGGGGAATTGAACATTATTGATATTTCTGTTTAAACCTGGTTTTCGGTCGAATGAACGGGCGCCTGTACGCTTATGAAGAAGTACAGTCGACTAGGCGGTCAACCAACACACTCTCGGTCTTCGTTTTGATTTCTGTGTGTTTTCAAAAATTCGCAATTCAGAAGTTGCGGTCGACCGATTCACCCTCTGACTTCCGTTTTGTGCTTACAGGATGTGCGGTCGACCGGTTTGCTCTCGGGTTGATTCTTTGTTTTATATGCTTAATTGGTTTTGCGGTCGACTATACGGTCGACCGGTTCTTTTCTTGGTTACTCATTTTGAGTTTTACGAACTTTCTATTCACTATTTTCTATAATATTGGTTTATTGAAATACTTATTCTCTTGTTCTATGCCTTGCATCTGTATTGGAAAAATTTCAAATCTATGATACCATGAAAAGCTCTCCCTGTATATCAAAGAATTTCGCTATCAACAGTATCATGTAAGTGGATTTTCCCCTGCTTTCAAAAATTATTATATTTTCCAAATTCATCTCATGCTTTATCATGTTCCCCAAATTAACCTCTTCATTTGCTTCATGAACATTCTTTTATTTACAAATGGCTTTCGGGGGAGAATAAAGCATTTAATTTAATGTTTCTTTATTTAAGTCTTTTATAAATGTTCTTATTATACCTATCTTTTGCCCCTCTTGGTGTGTTCCGAAAGGGGAGAGAATATTTTTATGAATGTTTTAACTGAAAGTAAATATAATATTGAATATTATTATCTCTATTGAATATTATTATCTCTTCTTCATATATCTTCTATGAAAACCTATGCTACAGGAAGTACGAAATTCAGGGGGAGTATTTATATGCCTTATTGTTTTATTTTTAATCTCTCTTGATCTTTATCTATGAAAATCTATGCTACATGAAGTACTAAATTCAGAGGGAGTATTTATATACCGTATTGTTTTATTTTTACTTTCAACATTCAAAGGCATGTTTTGTTCACACCAAAAGGAGAAGATTGTTGACTCTTAGTTTGGTGTGCACGAAATGTGTCTATAAATACTAATAAGTTTAAATTAAGTTATTCAGATTTTCAGGTTAAAATAATATTAATAAGAGATTCAAAAAAGATTCAAGAATTAGCAAAGAAGGAAAGCAATAAAGAAAATAAGCAAAGAAGGAAAGCAATAAAGAAAGATTACTAGATCAAGCAAAAGAAAAAGTTGTAACGCCCCGCCCCAATACTCAGACAATTTTATTATTTTTAGAAGACAAATTAGATACTATGTAGTACAACTGCCCACCACAGGCTACCTCTCAAAAGGTGGTTAACCAATTAGGTGACTCTTGATCATTGGCTAATTATATTTATACTCAAACTATTTTTGCATACTTCCCATGTGGGACTAAATTTCTCAAATCCTTCTCAAAATCCCGTGTAAACAGTGTTACCAGTCGACTGAACAATCGACCAGTAGACTGTTCGCTGCAAATCTGGGGTATTACATACACCCCACCTTAGAAATCAGCGTTCTCGCTGAGTACAGGGCACACATCTAGTGTAGGATCCGCCCTTTCTAGCCGATGTAGTATAGTCCTAGATCCCGGAGATCAATCACTCTCAACACCGCAGATCGGATACCCAGCTATCAATCACTACCTGTGACTCTCAATACCGCAGAATATACCCGACCCCGGAGATCAATGACTCTCAGCACCGCAGATCATACTGACCTCTACCACACCCGGTGTCGAAAGTCGGCTCTGATACCATTTGTAATGCCCCGCCCCAATACTCAGACAATATTAATATTTTTAGAAGAAAATTTAGATACTATGTAGTACAACTGCCCACCACAGGCTGCCTCTTAAAAGGTGGTTAACCAATTAGGTGACTCTTGATCATTGGCTAATTATATTTATACTCAAACTATTTTTGCATACTTCCCATGTGGGACTAAATTTCTCAAATCCTTCTCAAAATCCCGTGTAAACAGTGTTACCAGTCGACTGTTCGCTGCAAATCTGGGGTATTACAGAAGTTATTCAAAAAGAGCACATGTTGATTAGTGCTCAAGAAAGCTATCAAGACCAGTTGCTGCTATTCCTTATTTGTGAGATTTTATCTGTATTTGATTGGTTAATGATTGATTAGTATATAGTAAGAATATAAAGTGGATTCACTATGAATAGCACGATAACGGTTGACAGCATCTCATGTCGGTCGACCACATCGCAATCGACTGCACTTCACAGCAATATAGTGAAGCAGTCGACCATTCATCTCTCGACTTTTCGTCAGAGAGATGAACGATCGACTGCACCTAAATTGCGGTCGACCATACTTTGCGTTGTCCACTCTTTTGGAATGTATCGTTTCTAATTTTGATAGATACACTTCCTCGTCTATATAATTGGATGAACCCATTGAGTATTCTTCACCCTAATACTTCTGAGAAAAATCTTCGGAACTAATCTTTCAACAATCAATCCGAGCATGTGTGATAACTATTTGTATTCTTCAGACAGGATCATTGAGGATCTTGAGTTCTTTTCTTTTCTTCCACTACTGTGAGATTAACGAAACTTGTGATTATAAGTCCTGTGGGTGTAATAGGTCTCTCGACCTGAATTCGAGAATCACTGTATAATGGTTTGAGTATAGTGGAACGCTTATGGTAGAGAATTGCTATAAGTAGGTGGTGTGGACGTAGACCTGGGGGTCGTACCACGTTATATCACTGCGTCACTTGTGCTATCTGTGTTTGCATCTCTTATCTCTTCTCATTTACTTTTGCAACTTAGTTTCAATTTTCCTTAACTTTTTTTAATTCCGCACAATCACCCTATTTACCCCCCTCCCCTAGGGTGATTTACAAACCTCTCTGTTTACGGCTGAGAATTTAACAGTCGACTGCACATAATTACAGTCGATCGATACCTGCAGAAAAATAGTTTTTGGCATTTCTTTTCATTGTATTGGAAAGAAAAAAAAATCACCCTATAAATGTAGGTAAATTCACTAAGTATTCTTCATATCTACAACAACAACAACAACAACAACAACAACAAAGTCATCTTCCCAACTAGTTGGGGTCGGCTACATGAATCCTGATTCTATTCTGTTCGGTTTAGCGCAATATCTTCTGTAAGATCACAAGCTATCATATCTTTTCTCACCGTTTCTACCCAAGTCAAGAGTATTCCTTGTATCTCTTAACTCTAATTCTTCTGAACTCGATACTTTCTCAATGATCAAGGGAGTGTGCGTTTTATTGGTTTCTTTGTAAAGACGTCAATCTTGCTATTTTTTTCTTTTTCTTTCGCTTCGATAAGAGGTAGTTTTATGAGGCTTATATATAGAAGTCATGTGGGTGTAATAGGACTCTCAGTGTAACACCCCGAATTCCAAATAAGTCTGAATTCGAAGTTCTACAAGATCTTTACACTTCACTTCGTACTATTTTACAAGAAATTTAAAACTTTTTATACAACAATGTTTACATCAACACAGCAGAAGCAAATTACAACATATTACATGAATAAAATAACACTTGAAAACAATTCTTTAAGCAGTGTTCCTCTTTAGTCCATTCATTCATTTTATCCTGCATAGAAACTATGGGCACGTCAGTTGCATATAACTGACGCTAGGATATAATACATCAATTTCTCTTACTTGGAAAGAACACACTTGTTCACAAACAAAACTAAGGGGGACTATATTATTGATGTCGTGTGTGAATGTGCACTTAGTCCTTAATGCATTTATTTATATTTAATAACATTAATGCGCACTTGTTCGGATTCTATGCATCCCATACTACATAGGTCCGAGGGCAAGCCCTTAATCGTTCTTCATCTTGTAGGGTTGATTCCCTCGCTATGAGTTTAACTACTACGGTAACTACAGTAAGTATTCTAGATGTTCTATGAGTTACGAGCCCATGTCCAGACATCCTAGAGTGAATCCCACATCATGACATGACGCATCATGCAGACATCCTATGGACAATTTGCCTCCGCCATGGAACGATGGCACTACGTAGTCACCAAGCACCCCACAAGCATCGCCACGGACCCGATATTCTGGAGATGAATTCACGTCCTGACATGACGCATCATGTAGACATCCTATGAACACTCTCACACCATAGATTTGAGGCCCTCATACTTATATTTTTCTCTTACTTTCATCACATCTCCACTATGTGTCTAATTCTTAGATAATTGAATCATGAGTACAAATTAACACTCTAGAATTAGCGTTACCTCTACATCAGTCTTAAACATCAATTGTTAACCACGACCCAATTTTGGTCTTTTAATAACACATTTCTCTTTCAAAATTTCATTTATGCCGATGAAAGGACTTAGCTAAAACTCTAGTTTCAATGTCTTTTCATGTTCATCAAATGAGTGTTCATACTCACAAATTTCTACATTTCATCATGATCTTCGTATTTCATTTTCCATGCACATTTGCATAATTTGAACAACAATTTCATATTCAACTGCTCAAATTTTCCATGTCAAAAATCTTATTTTTAATCTCTTACACAAAAATTCTTTATATTTAAAATATTCCCTTTCTTTAATTAATCAAGATCATATTCTAAGAAATTTTATCAAGTTCTACTTCCCAAAATTACTTCTAATTCTCATTATCAAAGGTCAACTATTGTAGAAATAATTTTCATGAAGCCTAGGGAATTTTAGAAGAATTCTAGTATTTTCTCTCAATTTTTATACACTTAAAATACTTAAAAATATCGAAATAGGTAAAAAAAATTAAAAACCACAAACAAAAGGCCAGGGTTGGATTCGAACCCAGACCAACGCCCCCGCCTGTGAACAGTAACCAACCCAAAGCGCACCCAACGACCAGAAAGGCCAAAGTGACTAACCGATATGAAGGGGACTTAAATTATACTTAAAGTATAGTTTGGTGACTTTATTTAAAATCGAAATTTCATAAAAATAAAGTCTCTTCAAGACTTGAACCCAAGATCAATACCTCGGCCTAGCTACAGTAACATACCCAAAATGCACCCGAAGACTAGTAGGTCTTGAGTGACTAACCGGTATAAGCTCGGGTTAAATACTTTTTATATACACTACACTGTATCTAGTCCTTTCTTTAATAAACTTGATTTTCCAATCAATTACTTTATAAAAATCTACATCTTTTTCCAGAATGTATTCCTTTGAAAAACAGTATATTATATTTTCTTAGATTTCCAAAATTCTCTTTTTTAACCACATAGTAGACTATTTCTTTTGAAAAGTGGAACATTAATATATTTTTCGATATTGAAAAATTCCTTTTCTAGATGAATCTTTTTATTTACTTGTTCCCCATTTATTCACAAAATGTTTACACAAATTTTCATTCTTTAACTAAAGTCAAGCCCTTAAGTTGCCTTTTACCTTTTACAAACTAACTCATTTTTTAAGATTCAATAGACCATGTATTTGACAATTAAGTGAATATAAATTTACTCATACAATACAATTAAAATTTAACAATTATTGTAACTTTTCCATGCTAATCAATTTATCTCACAAGTCATGGGTGTTAATTTACATTCTACCATCCATTCACAAGCACGATTTCATACAAGCATGATTTATCAAAATTTATATGTATTCTAGCATGAAGATATAGTAATCAAGCACCATGACAACTCATAATTAATACATTCCAATTCATTTTTCTAACTTTTCATATAGATAAACTAGAGTTTCCTCTCTTTCTTACTAGTCTCTTCAAGCAAGTATATGACAATTTTTTTCTATTTGTTTCTAACATTTTCAAAATTTAAAATCCTAGCATGGCATCTATATTAGAAGTTAGAGAAATCACCCACCTTTGAAGAAAACAAATAAGAAACTCCTAGAGAACTCCTTGGATGCACGATCGTCTCCCTTCTTCTTCTAGCTTGTGCCATACGAACCGAGCCTTCTCCTCCTAGCAAAACTTGAACCCGAGACCTCCTTGATGTGCTAGCCGGCCACCCAAGTACAAGAGCACACAAACACACAACACACAAACACTCAATCTTTTCTCACACAACTCTATCTTTTCTCACTCAATCTTTTCCTCACAAATGCTTATTTCTCTTTTCTCTTCTCTTTGAAATATTTCTAATGCAAGTAATGAAGAAGACAAGGGAGGGTATTTATACACATTTCAAGAGTGAATGGAGGGTTGAGATGCATTTAGATGAAGGGCTAGGATACATTTGGGAGTTAGAAGAACTACCCATCATTAAGTAACCACCTCACCACTCTTCCACTCTCTCCCTCCACTCTCAATATGGCCGGCCAAGTCCTTGTCCCCATTGCACATGCATGTGCAATGCACGTGCCATCACATGAACACTAGTTTAAGTTGTACAATTATTAATTGTTCATTTATTTGTTAAATGATCAAGTCTACACTACAAGTTGTATTAATTACTAATAGAATTAACTAGTGGGCTAATTAGGTGGGCTAAAAACCATGGGCTCTTTTAATTAATTAATTAATTAATTTAAGTGGGCTAGAATTAGACTATCAGATCTAAAGATTAATAATAGGCTTTAATTTTAAAAGAAGAAAATATTCATTCATGATATTAAAATAATTTTTAAAGCTAAAAACATATATCAATTTTGCACGTGCGAAATGTGTGAAAACAAATGAAAATTTTATATTTTATTATTTGAAAAAATTTAGGATGTTACACTCAGCCTGAATACCGTGAACTCACTGTATGGGGTTTTAAGTATAGTGGAACACTTATGGTGGAGAATTTCTACAAGTAGAAAGTGTGCACGTAAACCTGGGGGTCGAACCACGTTACACTCTTGTGCCCTGCATGCTTACTCTATTAACTTTCCCTAACTCTATCTCCTTAGTTTATACTTTTATTTTAAGTTTTTAATTTCCACACAATCACCCTATTCACCCCCCCCCCCCCCCCCGGGTGATTTACAGTTTGTTCACTACTCAGACGATGACTTGTCCCTTCTCTACCCCGGAACGACATGCCTACTCACCACCACGGTGACAACTTGTCTGTTGTCCACTTCGATGATGACTCACATGAACGTAACCTCGGCGATGACTTTCACATCTACCGACATGCAACAGCTCTCACATCTCTCACCATGGCAATAACTTGCATATCCCCCAGAAATAGCGACAACTCACGCATCTACCACAATAGCAACTACTTGCACATCTGACTCAATAGCCATAATTTGCACTTCAACCACCATGTCGACGACTCGCACATCTACAATAACGACGACAGCTTGTTCATCAACCACAATGGTGAGGACTTGCACATTCACCAAAAATTGATCGATGGATGTCAAATTTGAACATCACAAAATGAATACACAAATTCATTCAGAGACCAAAATGTTTGAGAGCACAAATGCATATTTGAGATCCAAAGTATGCTTCAAAGCCCATTCTCCCAAAGCCCAATTTCTACACAAATAAGATTTAAAAATTCAAATTTCAAAGTTGAACCCCTGTTCACATGCCCTTCTAAAAAATCCTCAAAGTGCACTCCCTTAAAAACTCATCTGCACCACATCCTCCCCTCCCTCCAGTGCAACCAGCCTCACGCTGTCGCATCTCTGTGTACCCTCAACTTGGCAGCCCAATTCCCCACCCATGATGCCTCCACAGATGGGACCTCACTTCATGTGAGTTCATATTTTGAAAATTCAAATTCTCCAAACTTGATGGCGTCAACCACAACCGACTAGCCACCTAGATCAACTCGCACATTAGATCGTCAACCCACTACGAAGCTCCTCCGACATTGCCTGACACCTAATCCAGTGAAAACTCCGGCGAAGCCCCCAATATCATCTCCAACAATGTCGTGCACAACTCACCATCTCTTGACTCACGCTGTCGCATCTCTGTGTACCCTCAACTTGGCAGCCCAATTCCCCACCCATGATGCCTCCACAGATGGGACCTCACTTCATGTGAGTTCATATTTTGAAAATTCAAATTCTCCAACCTTGATGGCGTCAACCACAACTGACTAGCCACCTGGATCAACTCACACATTAGATCGTCAACCCACTACGAAGCTCCTCCAGCATTGCCTGACACCTAATCCAGTGAAAACTCTGGCGAAGCCCCCAATATCATCTCCAACAATGTCGTGCACAACTCACCATCTCTTGACTGCATGTCGATCTCCGTTGCCGGTGAACCAATCTCAAACTCTACCACTCACCGATGAATGCGTGAAGATGATGTCATTCACCGACAAGCCAGTCGTGCCCCAATTTATGGGCACACTAGTTTTCCCCCAAAAAGAGAAGGCCACCCTCTTTTACTTCTCTAGTCGGAGTTGGCAACAATAAAACCACCGCATTGGAGGTGAGGTGGTAGGGGGTGGGGGAGGGGAGGAGGAGGATGAGTTGATAAATTAGAAAAAGGAATTAATCAGCAAAATATCGACGTGGCCAACTCTGGGGAGTTCATCATTCTTCGGCGCAAATTTCTGAGCAATCGGACGGCTGATCCGGCACGTAGGAAATTTTTCCCTCATGCCGAGCTCGGAGCCACGTTTGCTCAGTGCTGACACTGAGGGACGTGGCCCATTCTGAGCTGCTTGATCTTGGTTGAGCGCGAATGTTGAGGCAACATTTTGGCCAATTTCACGCTCAGAGCCACGTTTGTTCGGATCTAACTCTGAGGGACGTGGCTCGCTCTGGACTGCTTGATCTGGGTCGAGCACGAATGTTGAGGCAGTGTTTTGGCCAATTTCACGCTCGGAATCACATTTGCTCAGTTCTGACACCGAGGGACGTGGCCCATTCCGAGCTGCTTAATCTGGATCGAGCACAAATGTTGAGGCAGCATTTTGGCCAATTTCACGCTCGGAGCCACGTTTGTTTGGATCGAACTCCGAGGGACGTGGCTCGCTCTATGTCGCTTGATCTGGGTCGAGCACGAATGTTGAGGCAGCATTTTTGGCCAATTTCACGCTCGGAGCCACGTTGTTCGGAACGGACTCCGAGGGACGTGGCTCACTCTGAGCCGCTTGATCTTAGTTGAGCGCGAATGTTGAGGCAGCATTTTGGAAAATTTCATGCTTAGAGCCACGTTTGTTCAAATCTTACTCCGAGGGACGTGGCTCGCTCTGAGTTGCTTGATCTGGGTCGAGCGCGAATGTTGAGGCAGCATTTTGGCCAATTTCATGCTCGGAGCCACATTTTTTCGGATTGGACTCTGAGGGACGTGGCTTTCTCTGGGCCTCTTGATCTGGGTCGAGCACGAACGTTGAGGCGATCGATCCGTCAGCAATTTCATGGTGTTGCTTGAAATTTTGTCTTTACGCCTTCCGTCGTTTGGCGTTCTTGGACTTTTCCCGTTTTGGGGGCCCAATTGTCCCAGAAGCCCAAGCGACAACCTTCACACACTATAAGTCTGTCCCCCCCCCCTCTCCTTTTTTCATTCTTCACTTTTTACTCTTGGAGAATTTTTACTATCGAGCGGTTCTACTAGCAGTCGCGGCAAGGCGTTAGGCTTTCCGGCGAGATATTTCGACCGCAGTTATCACATCAAGGTAAATATATATTCTCTTTTGTATATAGTGCGAGATGTCTAAGGTTTCTTTGGGAAGTGAGACCGCCACTCCGGACCACGAAGAGCATCAGCCTTTGATCGTGGCTTCGAGTTCAGACAAGGGGAAGGCAACGATAGGGGCAGTAAGGTTTGTAACGATAGTGGAGACGAAGAGAAGGGCTGGGGCGTTGGGTCGACTTCCAGGTCCCTTATCGAACCTCAGTGGAGTTCTAGAATACTCCGCTGACCTCTTAGCAAAGGCCATGTACAGGAAGTTAGCCTCATATGAAAAGAGCAGGGCGAAGGAGCACACCGAAGTCGAGGACATCCCCTCCATGCTGACGGAGAAGGACCTGGTTCGGATCCGACGCAGCTTCCAGATTCCAAAGGAACTCACACTCCGTCTTCCGGGTGTGGGTGTCAGAGCTTGCATACTGACCTCCCCCAACACGTGTATATTCCCATTCGATGCCTTCTTCGCTGGACTATGCTTGCATATGCCCCCGTTCATAGCCGAAGTGCTACAATGGTACGGCTTGAGTTCGGTCCAGTATATGCCGAACATGTGGCGACACATCAATGGTTTTATCCTTTAGTGCCAAGCAATAGGGGTCGCGCCCCAACTCATTATTCTCCGGAGTATGTATCGTAGTTATCGAAAGAGCAAGACGGAGTATCGGTACTACTTATCGCCGAGGCGGGGCATAAAACTGATCGAGAACTCAGACTCCATCAAATTTTGGAAGGAGAAGTACTTCTTGATCCGAGGTGATGCTCCGTGGAACATTCCGACGAAGTGGAGGGAGGAGGTGCCGAAGTGGGCGAAGACTGAGCCGGTGTTGACTTCGTAGGAAGATGACACAGTGGCCAAACTTATGGCTCATGAACCATTAGGCTGGAAGGAGTTGATCGAGGAGGTCCCTTCGGTGGGGGTCTCAGTCCAATCGACCTTATTATGCTTCACATTTTATTTTTTCTCTTTTTAGTTTAAGTTTAATTTCTTCATGTGCTGATCTCTGTTTTCTTTTTCTGTAGAGGCTCCAGGTATGGATTTCAGGGCGATGCTGTCTGATCAAACCGGGGTGGCTTACAAGTCCCCTGATGGTAAGAAGAGGAAGAGGACGAACACAGGTCCTTTGCCTGCCAAGGTGGTAAAGGCCCCTGTGGTTACGGTGCCGATTGTCAATTTGGAGTCGGAGTCGCCTGCCCCCCTGGTTCCCTTGCCTTGACTGCCGAAGGGACTTCTCTCAATCAAGTGTTGGCACTCGAAGCTCCCCCCTTAACAGCGGCAGCGGAGGCAATCCTCACCGAGGAGCATAAGAAGTTGTTCATCCCAGATTGGCAAGTAATGAGGCACGATGGCTTTCTCGGGGATGCCATCAGTTGTATGCAGGCGGTTCGGCACTTGCCGACCCCTAAGGATCGAGCGGCGCTGAAGGCAGGGACGGTCGGCGACGATGCGCTTGAGATCGCCAAGGCAACCATGTCGGTGAGTTTAGTCTCGAGCCCTTGTCTCTTCTTCAGTTATCATTTTTGCTCAAAGGGTCTCGTATTTGTTCATGCAGATGACCTGTCACTTCAGTCACATGATGGAGCAGATCGCCGAGCAGGAAAAAGAGCTCAAGGCGGCAAGCGCCCGAGACAGGGCCGAGCATGCCAAGGCTGTCAAGATGCTCGAGGCGGAGAGGCAGTTTTTCGAATCTCAGGCGACCCAGATCTAGCTCCTTGAAGCCACATTGGCCAAGGCACAGGAGCAGATGTCTCTCGAGAAGGAGAGGGCAGGCAGAGAGGTGGAGCAGGCTGCCAAGGAGAAGGAGATGGCGGCAAGGGCAGCAAAAGATGCTGCAAGGGAGAGGGAGGCTGCCGTGGAAGCGGCCGCAGAGGCGATCAGGGCCGAAGCGAAGGCACACATGTGCTCCAACATGGAGCAGTCTTATGCTCGAGTCTTGAGGTATGTGGAGGCACATGTCCCTGATTTCGATGGATCAGGGTACAGCTTATACGACCTCCTCGAGGGCAAGGTTGCTCCGACGGCTGAGGTGACAGTCAAAGTAGAGGAAGAGGAAGAAGAAGAAGAAGAAGAGGGGGAGGGTGCCGCCATGATCGTGGAGACAACCGAGGAGGACGTCCGGGATTTGCCGAACCGTCGGTGGCGCCAATCAAGGTGGTCCCCTGATCCCCTTCGTACCTTCATCGCACTTTTCAGTCGCTCTTTCTTTTGTTTGTATGGAAGCCCTATAGCGGACTAGCCACCGCTCTTTGTACTTATGAAATTTTGAAATATCCTTTTTTGAACAAGTGTTGGTGAGATTTTGAAACGATTGAGAATTCGTCTCACTTTTGAGTTGTCTTGTAGTAGCCTTGTTTAGACTTGGGCATTTATATTCTGCTCGACTTTTTCAGATTGCTGAGATATCACGCCTTCGATCTTGTCTAGGCATAGCTGTTGATTCTTGATTTTGATGATCACAACACAGTGCAACATGTGTCTATGTTATACAGCTAACATTGCAGTGCACAGACCAAAGACAATTCTAGCTGAACAAATGAACAAGCTCAAAAAGATACAGATGAAGACACAAGGATCAAGACTCAATTCAAGACTCAAGACTCAAGACTTCAAGCTCAAATGTGTTATATTGTTGTGTCTTGTAAACATTGTATTTTACTTTCTGTTGAGTCTTAGTCTGATATAAAGCCTTGTCACACACACACACACACTCAAAAACTTTCATAATGTGTGTCTCTTAAAAACCCCCAAAAAGAAGTCAAAACAGTTTGAAGAATTTTAACTTTTAAGTACCAGTCGACTTAAGCTTCTGCCAGTCGACTGATAGTACAAAACTGCTTAAAATTATTCAAACTCTGATCAGTCGACTCATATGGCAACCCAGTCGACTGTTCGAGAGCTTTTGACCGTTTTCTGTTTTTCAAAATCGAATTTTTTCAAACTCAAAAGCTCAGATCCGTTGGTTGACAGTTGAGTAACTGTTTTTCCCAACGTTCAGGAGATCAAACTCTTTAAGTAGAGTTCAGATCACACTGAAAAGATCTACAGAATTTTTCTCTGAACTCCGAGCACTCTTGAAGAACATTTTAAGTGATTTTCTGTGAGAAACAAAGCTTTCAAGTTCATACACTTTGGTTCTCTACATTCAGTCCAGTATAGCATTGAATTCGCTCTGGACTGAGTATAGAAGTCAACCTATTCTTTTAGCCACGTGCATCAACACATACAACAACAAGGCTATAGGTTGACTGTAAAGTATTCTTGTACTCTTGCTCTCGGTTGGAGAGTGTTTTTGACTCTTGGTTGTAGAGTCGGTGTCTTTTCACTCTTGGTGGAAGAGTGGGTTGCTTTCTCTGGTTGAGAGAAAGGACTACGGGTTAGACAAGATTGTTGTCAAAACGCCGCAGGGTATTCTTGTAATTTTTCAAGAATAGTGGAAATCTCAAGTGGGTTGCTTGGGGACTGGATGTAGGTCGGGAGGACCGAACCAGGATATATCTTGTGTACTCTGTGATTGATTATCTTGTGTTTGCTTTTACTCTGGTTTATTTTAATTCTGCAAAAAGTTTTTGAACAGTCGACTCCTTGCACCATCAGTCGACTGGTCAGTGCCGTTTGTAGTTGTAATTTCAGTGTGCCTTCAGTCGTCTGTCTCTTTCAGCAGTCGACTGCACAGAGTTGTTATTTTCAGTTATTTTGAACATATCAGTCGACTGGTCCTTACCTCAGTCGACTGCACCGAGAAAAATTTCCGCAGTTTTTATTAAACACTATTCACCCCCCCCTCTAGTGTTTGTTGTCTTGCCTACAGGATCCAACACTTGGTATCAGAGCAAGATTACAGGCTATGGCAACTACTTCAAATACAAATCAGTACCATGAAGGCCAATCTACACAACGGCCACCACTATTTGATGGAACGAACTACAATTATTGGAAGTGCCGAATGCGAATTTATCTCCAATCAATCAACTATGAGATATGGCAAATGACAGAGACGGAATATACTGCCCCTACCATTCCATATGCACAATGGAATGATGATCAAAAGAATCAGACTATGAACAATGCCAAAGCAATGAATGCCTTATTTTGTGCACTTACAAAAGAAGAATTCAACCGTGTATCCAATGCTACAACCGCACATCAAATTTGGCATACACTCGAGGTAACACATGAAGGAACGAATAAAGTAAAAGAGTCTAAAATTTCTATTCTTGTCCACAGGTTTGAGATGTTCAGAATGAAGGACAATGAGACTGTGTCCGAGATGATTACCAGATTCACAGACATCACAAACTCTCTTGTGGCGCTTGGAAAGACTTATACTCAAGCAGAGATGGTTAGAAAAGTCCTACGTGCACTCACTCCAGAATGGGAGAAGAAAACCACAGCAATAGAGGAAGCAAATGACTTGTCAACACTTACTCTCGAGAATCTTGTTGGCAATCTCATGGCATATGAGGTCCAACTTGAAGATCGAAAGAAAGATACAGAATCACACCAAGCAAAGAAGAAATCATTGGCTTTTAAAGCCATGACAGACTCAGAAGATGAGGAAGAAGATGAAGAAGAAATAGCAATGTTCACTCGGAGATTCAAGAAGTTCTTAAAGAAGGGTAAGTTTCATTCTAAAGTTAAAGATTCTAATGACCCTCCTACATGTTTCAGGTGCAATAAAATAGGTCACATGAAGAAGGATTGTCCCTTAGAAAATGCAAAGAACAAGGGAAAATCATCCAACTTCAAGAAGGACAAATATCCAAAGAACAAATTTGCCAAGAACAAGAAGGCTTATCAAGCTACATGGGATGATAGTGATTCATCTTCCGAAGAAGAAACGGATGAAAATAACGAAGTGGCAAATGTGTGTTTTATGGCTGCACAAGAACATGTAAGTAATGATTATGATTCCGAAGATCTTCTTGATGCTTTTAATGAAATATTCCAAGAGTTAAAGAAAGAAAAGATTAGAGTTAAGAATCATGAGAAAGTGAATCAAACACTTAATCAAGAAAATCTTAACCTTGATAAGGAAGTAAAATCCTTAAATTCTCGCATTGCAAGTTTAGATACTGATCTTGAAACTCTCAAAAAGAATTATGAAGAGATTTCAAAGAACGTATCTAAGTTTAACAAAGGCAAAGAGAATTTAAATGATATGCTTCATCATCAAGTTACATCTAGTCAAAAATTCGGACTTGATTTTAAAAAATCTTCTGTAAAAGAATCTCCTGTAGTAAACACTAGTAAAAATAAGTCAGCATCTGTTTCTAGTGTTACACACAAGTTGTATGATTTCTTTGTAAAGCCAAAGGTTGTTAATTTCAGTGATAAAAGCAAAACTAACATTCGGTTAAGTCGACTGAACCATACAACCAGTCGTCTGTCCAGAGAAAGTGGATCTTATTCCACAAGATCAAAACCTCTTATAAGTCGACCTAGTGTATCTACCAGTCGACTGATGTACTCCAACAGTCGACTAAATAACACTGGTTAGTCGACTGGACAGAACAAGTTAGTATGGGTTCCAGTTAGTCTAAAACATAATGATAGAATTGCTTATATTAACTCATATATGTTAAATGTGTGTAATTCTACTTATTATATTCCTGCTTATGGAGGAAGGTCAAACTCTTTATGGGTTTGGTTTCTCCCAAACTAATGTGTTTTGGACCCAATAAAAAGGGTACCATATTTACCTTAAACTTTTTATAGGTACCCAAGAAAGAACGCTGGATATTAGACAGCGGCTGTTCAAAATACATGACAGGGCATGCCAACCTACTATCCACCATTCAAAGTATAGATGGAGGAACCGTCACCTTTGGAGATAACAACAAAGGCAAAGTCATCGGTATTGGCATGGTCGGTAAAATATCTAACCCAATTATAGAAAATGTGCTATTGGTTAATGGTTTAAAGCATAATCTTTTAAGCATTAGTCAATTGTGTGATAAAGGATATAAAATAATTTTTGAAAAAGATGCATGTTTGATTTATGACTCTACTATGCAAAATGTTGTTTTTCAAGGTTTTCGTAAAAATAATATTTATAAATTGTGTTTGAATGCAATTGATTTTTCAAATGATTTTTGTTTAATAGCCTCAACAATGAATCTTGGTTATGGCATAGAAGATTTGGACATGTGAACATGAAAAATCTCTCAAAATTATCTAAATATAACCTAGTTAAAGGACTGCCAAAACTATCCTTTAAAAAGGATAAGTTATGTGATGCATGTCAACTAGGAAAACAAATCAAATCCACTTTTAAAACAAAAGACGTAATCTCTACTAGTAGGCCACTTGAATTAATTCATATGGATTTATTTGGCCCTACTAGAGTTGCTTCTTTAAATAAAAGTAGATATGTGTTTGTTTTAGTAGATGATTTTTCAAGATTCACTTGGACATTCTTTTTAAAACATAAAAATGATGCTTTTGAGGAATTTGTACATTTTTGTAAACGTGTTCAAAATCAAAGATCTCTAACCATAGTCACTATTAGAAGTGATCATGGTGGAGAATTTGAAAATGAAACATTTACAAAATATTGCAACAAGAATGGTATAACACATTCATTTGCATTTCCTAGAGCTTCACCACAAAATGGAGTGGTTGAAAGGAAAAATAAGACCTTGCAAGAATGTGCACGTACTATGCTTGTTGAAAGCAATTTACCAAAGCATTTTTGGGTTGAAGCTGTTGCTACAGCTTGTTATGTTTTAAATAGAATTCTTCTAAGACCTAAACTAAAGAAGACTTGTTATGAGTTATTTTTTAATAAAATTCCTAAAGTATCTTATTTTAAGACATTTGGTTGTAAGTGTTTTATTCTAAACACAAAAGATAATTTAGACAAATTTGATCCTAGATCTAATGAGGGTATCTTTTTAGGATACTCAAATAGGAGTAAAGCATATAGAATTTTCAATAAGTCTACAATGACTATTGAAGAATCAATGCATGTTACATTCGATGAATCCTTACCTTCATCAACCTTAAATAAAGATGATGAAACTGATTTATCACCTTTAGATAATGTGATTAAATCCTTAGAGCAAACTAATCTATCTGATAAGTCGACTGATAAGGTCTCCCAGTCGATTGACGTAAAGCAGTCGACTGAAGAACAAGTCAAGTCGACTGATCCGATTGAGATATCTTCAACTTTACCAAAGTCATTTGTTGAAGTTAAAGATCATCCTCATGACTTAATAATTGGTGACATCTCCCATGGTATTCAGACACGTTCACATGTTAATATGATCTCTCATACAGCATTCTTGTCGGATTTTGAACCGAAAAATATACAAGAAGCTTGTGAGAATGAATATTGGATGAATGCCATGCAAGATGAACTAAACCAATTTATAAGGAATGATGTATGTGATTTAGTTCCTAGACCTCCTGATCAGACTATTATTGGTACCAAATGGGTATTCAAAAATAAGTTAGATGAATCAGGACAAGTTGTAAGGAACAAGGCTAGATTAGTTGCCCAAGGATATAATCAAGAAGAAGGTATAGATTTTGATGAAACATATGCTCCTGTTGCTAGACTAGAATCTATTCGTATTTTATTATCTTTTGCTTGTTTTATGAATTTTATACTTTATCAAATGGATGTGAAAAGTGCTTTTCTTAATGGGTTTATTAAGGAAAATGTTTATGTTAAACAACCACCAGGTTTTGAACATGAACAATTTCCAGATCATGTTTATAAATTGAAAAAGGCTTTATACGGTCTTAAACAAGCACCTCGTGCTTGGTATGATCGTCTGAAAACTTTTCTTTTAGAAACAGGATTTGAAATAGGTAAAGTAGACACTACCTTGTTTATCAAAAGAGTTAAGAATGATATCTTAATCATACAAATATATGTTGATGATATAATTTTTGGTTCTACTAATAATAATCTATGTCAAGAATTTGCTAATACCATGAAAAATGAATTTGAGATGAGTCACATGGGTGAACTCAATTATTTCCTTGGACTTCAAATTAAACAGTCCTCAAATGGCATATTTATCAATCAAGGCAAATATGCAAAGGAATTACTCAAACGTTTTAACATGGATAGTACTAGTAGTAAATCCACACCTATGGCTACTACTACTACTCTTGACAAAGACTTATTAGGTAAGAGTGTTGATCAAAAACTCTATCGAGGTATGATTGGTTCACTCTTATATATTACCGCAAGTAGACCAGATATTATGTTCAGTGTATGTTTATGTGCTAGATATCAATCTAGTCCTAAAGAGTCTCATTTAAAAGCAGTGAAATGAATTTTAAGATATATTAAAGGCACATCTGAATATGGTTTATTTTATCCACGCACCGATAATTTTCAACTTTTGTCTTATAGCGATGTCGATTTTGCTGGAAGCAAAACTGATCGCAAGAGTACTAGTGGTACATGTCACTTTTTGGGACATTCCCTAGTATCTTGGTGCAGTAAAAAGCAAAACTCCGTATCCCTATCAACTACAGAAGCTGAGTATATCGCTGCAAGTTTGGCTTGTGCACAAATTTTATGGATGAAACAAACTTTATTAGATTATGGTATTTCATTTGAGAAACCCTCAATTATGTGTGATAATACCAGTGCAATTAATCTATCTAAAAATCCGATTCAACATTCACGTACGAAACATATTGATATTCGACATCATTTTCTACGTGATCATGTTTTAAAAGGAGATATATCTTTAGACTTTATCTCTACTGATAAACAAGTAGCAGATATATTTACCAAGCCCCTTAAAGAAGATACTTTCATTAATTTAAGAAGAGAACTTGGAATTTGTGATTTTATTGATATTTGCTGAAAATTGTTATTGTTAAGTCGACTATACTTTTGAGTAAGTCGACTGTACTGATTTTTTAATACATACCAATTTTTTTCTCTGACCAGTCGCCTGGTTCCTCTACCAGTCGACTAATTAGTCGACATAGAATGTTTATTTTCTTCTCGACTCGGTCGACTGATCTCCCTACCAGTCGACTGTCGCGAGCTAAATCATCTTCAGCGACTATTCATCGCGTCTTTTGAGATGGAATTCATTCATTTTTCACCCGTGATCTTTAATCCTCACCGTCGATTTCACCTCTCCTTGATCTCAGCCGTTCCCTCACAGTTAAAACCCCTTTTCACCAGCCGCTTTCACTCCTTACCGTTCTCAAGTTTTTACCCTAAATTTTAAAACCCTAGCTTTTGGAGAAGAAGGTGATCTACTTTCTCAGTGCTGATTATGCTTGCACCTGATCGAATCTCTCTCTTACTTAGGTAAAACCCTTTCCATTCTTTTCTCATGGCACCCAAATGATCAAAACGATCTCATGAGGGTAGTTCTTCTTCACAAGACTACACTCAATATCTCTTGAGTCCCGATCTTATTGATCGTTGGCTATCTTTTTTGCACCATTACAATCTTCCCTGGAAGATTTGTAAATTTTGATGACCTAGACCATTTTAATCTCATTCCACTATTTCAAAATTGTAGTCTTTATGACTTTCTCTCATTATCAAACCAACCTAATTACTATCCCCAACTCATTTATTTGTTTTACACAAATATGAGAGTTGTGCAAAAACCAAATGGGGATGTCCTAATCCGATCGTCTGTGAAAAATGTTAGAATGACACTCACACCGACTAGGATTAATGAAATTTTGGGTATTGATGATGTGGGATTACCTCTTGATGAAATTCTTTTAGATAATCCTTCTATTTTATCTAGAATTTTCCTACCTAATTCTGGCCCTCCAATGACAAGCAAAAATATCAAACCAATTGCTAAGCTTGTAGGTAGAATATTAGCCTATAACATCCTTCCTAAAAAGGGTAGTTATGACCAGTATTCTATTGAATTACAAAAAGCTATATATGCAATTTTTGGTAGAATTGCTGTTAATTGGGGTCAAGTTATTTTTTCTAAACTTAATCAAGACCACACTCACTTTCTACCTTTTGGAGGTCTTCTCACTAGAGTTTTTATAGCTTTTGGAGTTGATCTTGATTCGGAGACAAATGTTGTTTCTCGTTATGAGTGTTTTGATCGTGCTAGTTTGGCACGTATGAAACTCCTTGATGCTCCTACTCGATCACCCCCTAGATCTCCTCCTCTTTCCCAAGCTCCTTTAGGTTCTACTTCTAGACCTAGACCCAGACCCTCTCAACCTTCTACATCTGATGATCCACCTATTCTTCAAGCCAATTTTGATGACCTTCGTACTCTCTACGACTGTGTGTCCTACCTAATGAACCACTCAGTCTCTGTAGACACCCAACTCCATACCCTCGACTCCAAACTAGACAACCTAACTCATCTCTTCACTTCTCAGTTTCATCCTCCTTCTCAAGATGATGATGAAGACTCCGAAGAAGAAGATTGAAGATTTTCTTTCTTTTTATGTAATTTTTGCTTTCTTAATGGATTCCTTTTTGTATCAGACTTAAGTTTCTTCTTTAATGCAAAAACTTGTTACTTTGTGTTTTTTTTGATGATTCCAAAGGGGGAGAGAAATATCTGAGTTGTTATTTTTATCTCTGTGTTATGTGTTGCTTATTGAAATATCTCTGGTCAGTCGACTTCCCCACGGGATACAGTCGACTGCTGCTAAACTGGTGCATATTTTCATGTTCTGTTCAGTCGCCTGATAGAGCTTATCAGTCGACTGATACATTCTTTATGTCACGAATTTGCTTTATGTATGCATATTGTGTTTTTAATAGGGGGAGCTTTCAAAATCTATGCTTGTATGTTTCTATATTTTTTGATATCAGCTATTATGTTGTCATCATCAAAAAGGGGGAGAATGTTGATTCTTGATTTTGATGATCACAACACAGTGCAACATGTGTCTATGTTATACAGCTAACATTGCAGTGCACAGACCAAAGACAATTCTAGCTGAACAAATGAACAAGCTCAAAAAGATACAGATGAAGAGACAAGGATCAAGACTCAATTCAAGACTCAAGACTCAAGACTTCAAGCTCAAATGTGTTATATTGTTGTGTCTTGTAAACATTGTATTTTACTTTCTGTTGAGTCTTAGTCTGATGTAAAGCCTTGTCACACACACACACACACTCAAAAACTTTCATAATGTGTGTCTCTTAAAAACCCCCAAAAAGAAGTCAAAACAGTTTGAAGAATTGTAACTGTTAAGTACCAGTCGACTTAAGCTTCTGCCAGTCGACTGATAGTACAAAACTGCTTAAAATTATTCAAACTCTGATCAGTCGACTCATATGGCAACCCAGTCGACTGTTCGAGAGCTTTTGACCGTTTTCTGTTTATCAAAATCGAATTTTTTCAAACTCAAAAGCTCAGATCCGTTGGTTGACAGTTGAGTAACTGTTTTTCCCAACGTTCAGGAGATCAAACTCTTTAAGTAGAGTTCAGATCACACTGAAAAGATCTACAGAATTTTTCTCTGAACTCCGAGCACTCTTGAAGAACATTTTAAGTGATTTTCTGTGAGAAACAAAGCTTTCAAGTTCATACACTTTGGTTCTCTACATTCAGTCCAGTATAGCATTGAATTCGCTCTGGACTGAGTATAGAAGTCGACCTATTCTTTTAGCCACGTGCATCAACACATACAACAACAAGGCTATAGGTTGACTGTAAAGTATTCTTGTACTCTTGCTCTCGGTTGGAGAGTGTTTTTGACTCTTGGTTGTAGAGTCGGTGTCTTTTCACTCTTGGTGGAAGAGTGGGTTGCTTTCTCTGGTTGAAAGAAAGGACTACGGGTTAGACAAGGTTGTTGTCAAAACGCCGTAGGGTATTCTTGTAATTTTTCAAGAATAGTGGAAATCTCAAGTGGGTTGCTTGGGGACTGGATGTAGGTCGGGAGGACTGAACCAGGATATATCTTGTGTACTCTGTGATTGATTATCTTGTGTTTGTTTTTACTCTGGTTTATTTTAATTCTGCAAAAAGTTTCTGAACAGTCGATTCCTTGCACCATCAGTCGACTGGTCAGTGCCGTTTGTAGTTGTAATTTCAGTGTGCCTTCAGTCGTCTGTCTCTTTCAGCAGTCGACTGCACAGAGTTGTTATTTTCAGTTATTTTGAACATATCAATCGACTGGTCCTTACCTCAGTCGACTGCACCGAGAAAAATTTCCGCAGTTTTTATTAAACACTATTCACCCCCCCTCTAGTGTTTGTTGTCTTGCCTACAGGATCCAACAATAGCAAAGTTGGGCCTCGCTCGATCTCGAGAGAGGCTTTATAAGTCGAGTCGGTGTTGAGTCATTTAAAGCTGATGTTGTCCCGTCGAGACTCCGAGTTGAAATGCCTAGAGGAGAAGGCTCCCGAAGTGCCACCAGAAGGTGAGGAGGTTTGCCCCTCGATGGCTGTTAGTCAGGGTTTGAGACTCAAGTTCCTTCGTCGTTCTTTATTCAAGGAAAGGCCTGAGAGGGACGAATTGAAGAATGTGGTGCCCGAGAAGAGCATAGAGGCGGCACATCTCCGATGCTTCACGTGGGGGCAGCTCGAGTCGACTGCCTCGCTTGAAGATCAGAGTGACTGATGACTCTCTCAAAGAGCGAGTTATCGAACTAGAGGCAGAGAATCTATGCCTACGAGGCTGTCTGGGGGGAGCAATGTCAGAACCACCTCCCGTCCTCGGGGTGAGTATGCCCAAGGAAGATCATTTCATGAGTTAGCTCTTCGATCTCCATCTATCTTGCGAAACCCCGAGACGCGCAAAGCAGAGTAGCCGGCTCGTCGAGCAGAGCATCTGTCGGGGCAACTGTTAGGCTCCTAGGTGCTGGTGATGCTACTCGGCTCACCGGCTTGGAGACCTCTATGGAAATGAGACGACAACAACACTGCGCTTGCCGACCCCGAGTATCGCTTAATAGAAGCATCCCGTTCCCTAGGAGGGGCTAGGGTGAAATTTTGTGATCTTGTAGTCTCCGTTTCATATGAGTCTTGCATCTTGATGTAATAATGTGAGTTTTTAGTCTAGAATTAGACTTGTACCTCAAATTTTGATTAATATACCCATTTCTCGAACTTCTTGTGAGAATTTGTGTTTCGTTAATGCTTGCAAGACTATCAACAGTTGTGGGACCAATTCCGAATGGTGAGCTACTTAGTACTCACTCGTTCTCAAGTAGCAAAAGTTGCAACGAACCAAGTGTTGGACTCCAAACTTGTTGTTAAGAGAGTATCAACAGTTGTAGGAGCAATTCCGAATGGTGAGCTACTTACTACTCGCTCGTTCGCAAGTAGCACAAGTTGCATCGAACCAACTGTTGGACTCCGAAGTTGTTGTTAAGAGAGTATCAACAGTTGTAGGAGCAATTCCGAATGGTGAGCTACTTAGTACTCGCTCGTTCGCAAGTAGCAAAAGTTGCATCGAACCAAGCGTTGGACTCCGAACTTGTTTTTTAATAAGTTTTTTTTGTGTAGGCCCAAAAGTAGTACAACCAAAATGCTTAGAATAGGGAATTTCCAGGGGGTAGATCACTTTTATTGAAAACAATTAAGCGGTTGCTTCTAAGTTGCAAGCCATCATTACACAATAAAGAAAAAGAGACAAACTTTAACATGCTTTAAGGAGAACGCTCTTGGAGAAGTTGCTTGGAGCGTTGTTTAAACACCATCTTGGTACTTCAACAAGTGCTTTGCATTCCATGTCCTCAACACCCTCTTGCCCCCCGGATCTTCAAGTTGATAAGCGCCCGGGCGGACAACTTTGGAGATCCTATATGGTCCTTCCCAATTGGGTATAAATTTGCCATTCTTGCAGGGGAAAGAAATAGACAGCTTTCTGAGCACCAGATCTCTTTCTTTGAGATTAGTAGGGAGGACTCTCCTGTTGTAAGATAGCTCGATCCTATGCCGATAGATTTCTTGCCGAATGGAGGATCTCTCACGGATTTCATCGATGAGGTCCAAGTTTCTGCAAAGCACGTTCGTGTTTTGCTCTTCGTTGTAAGCATTCAAACGGGGGGATGGTAGACCCACCTCCAGAGGGATAACGGCTTCGGAGCCATAAGTGAGGTTGAAGGGCGATTCTCCCGTGGGGGTCTTCTTCATAGTGTGATAGCTCCAAAGCACATTGGGGAGCTGCTCGACCCATAACCCCTTAGTCGACCTGCTCAGTCTCTTTTTCAGGACGGAGAAAATTTGCCGATTGGCATTCTCTGCCTGGCCGTTGGACTAGGGGTGGGAAACCGAGGAGAATCTTTGCTGAATGCCTAGGTCTGTGCAAAAAGTGTAGAAGGCTGCCCCCGTAAACCGAGTTCCATTATCTGTTATCAAGATTCGGGGCACGCCAAATATGCGGATAACATTTTTCCTAAAGAAGTGCTGCACTCTACTCTCCGTGATCATTGCTAAGGGCTCGGCTTCGATCCACTTGGAGAAATAGTCGATCGCCACAACAAGAAACTTTAGCTAGCCCGGTGCTGGAGGGAACGGCCCGACCAAGTCCATTCCCCAGATTGCAAAAGGGGTTGGACTGGATAGAGAGGAGAGTTGAGCTTGCGGTAGGCAGCAGATTGTCGAGAATTTTTGGCAGGGGCCGCATTGACGAACGTGTTATTCAGCATCGCGAAGGAGAGTAGGCCAGAAATATCCATAGTTCAAGATTTTGCGGGCGATGGACCTTGCTCCCAAGTGAGTGCCACATATTCCTTCATGTACTTCCTTCAAAGCATACTGGGCTTCGTCAGGGGAGAGACACCTCAAGTAGGGTCTGCCATGTACTTGGATGTAGGAGCGTTTGTACAAGACTCCCTCGATGAGGGTGTACCACTCGGCTCTGGTTCGGATCTTCTGGGCCTCTTTAGGATCTAAGGGAAGGACCCCATCTTGGAGGAACTCGAGCAGAGGCCTCATCCAATTCTCCCCGAGTAGTAGGGGCAGCATCTCCATTGGCTCGAGCCTTCTTCCTCGATGCTGGGCTTCAGTGGACTTCTATTAGGATAGTTTGTTTGAGCCCTTGGAGGGAGGAGGAAGCTAGTTTTAAGAGGGCGTCCGCCTGCGCATTCTCTTCTCGAGGGATCCGATGGAGTTGTGCATCCTCAAAAGAGGTCATTAGCTCTTTGACCTTGGCCAAGTACTTGGCCATGTGACCATCTCGCGCTTCGTATTCTCCTGATACCTGGTTCACCACCAGCTGCTAGTCGCTAAATATATTTACATGCTTTGCCCCTGCCTTGCGAGCCATGCATGGGCCTGCTATAAGGGCTTCATACTCGGCATTGTTGTTGGATGCCCTGAAGTTGATGCGGAGTGAGTACTTGAGGATGAAATCATCTGGGCCCACCAGGATGACTCCTGCTCCACTCCTATCGGTGCACGAGGACCCATCTACATACACCGTCTAGAAGGGGGTTCCTCTATTGCTTTGCTGGCATCGGGAATTGTACTCTCCACTATAAACTCTGCTAAGGCTTGAGCCTTGATAGCGGTTCGAGGCCGATAGCTGATATCATGCTGTCTTAGCTCAATGGACAACTTCATAAGGCGCCCAGAGGTCTCGGCCTTGTGGAGACTTGTTTAAGCGGCTGGTCGGTGAGAACGACCACCGAGTGAGACTGGAAATAGGGGCGGAGCTTTCAGGCCACCATGATCAAGGCATAGTCAATCTCTCTAGCTTCGGGTAACGGAGTTCAGCATCCCTAAGGACTTTACTTACGTAGTAGATAGGCCTCTGCGTCTTATCTTCTTCTCTTACTAAAACAGCACTGAGGGGTACTCCGAAGCGGCGAGGTATAGGTAGAAGACTTCTCCGGGCCTGGGCTTGCTTAAAAGTGGGGGGTTGACTAAGTAAGCCTTAAGTTGGTCAAAGGACTCTTGTTGTTGTTGCCCCCATTCAAAGCCTTTAGCCCCCTGAGGGCCTTGAAGAATGGGAGGCATTTTTCCCCGGATTCGGAGAGGAAACGCCCTATCTCCGCGAGGCGCCCGGTGAGTCTCTGCACATCCTTAACACTGGAGGGGGGAGCCATGTTGAGTATGGCCTGGATCTTCTTGGGGTTGACCTTTATGCCTCTTTGGCTGACCATAAACCCCAAGAACTTACCGGATGAGACGCCGAACACACACTTGTTTGGGTTCAGTCTCATATTGTGTCTCTTCAACACGTTGAAAGCTTCTTGGAGATCAGAGACATGACCCGATCTGCTGACACTCTTCACCAACATGTTGTCTACATAGACCTCCATGTTCTGCCAAATCTGCTCTTTGAAGATTTTGTTGATGAGGCATTGGTAGGTGGCGCCAGTATTCTTAAGCCCGAAGGGCAATACCCGGTAGCAATACAGGCCCTGATCGGTGACAAAGGAGGTCTTCAAAATGTCGGGAGGGAACATTCTTATCTGGTTGTACCCAGAGAACGCATCTATGAAGCTTAAGAGTTCATGGCCCGAGGTTGCATCAATCAGGGCGTTGATGCTTGGAAGCAGGAATGGATCTTTGGGGCAGGCTTTGTTTAAATCTGTGAAGTCAATGCAGATCCTCTAGCTTTCATTGGCTTTCTTGACCATCACGACATTGGACAGCCACTCCGGATAGTTTACCTCCTATATGAACCGAGCTCTAAGGAGTTTCTCAACCTCCTCCTTGATAGCTTGCTGGCGCTCGGGGGCGAATTTGAGCTGTTTTTGCTGAACTGGCCTGGCCCCCGAAGCGACACTAAGGTGATGCATGAGGAGATCCTCGGAGATCCCCCGGCATGTCAGCTGCAATCCAGGCGAAGAGGTCTCGATTTTCCCTTATGCACTGGATAATGTCGGAGCAAACGGGGGGGAAGGACTTTGCTAATCTAAAATTTCCGAGTCGGATCTTCTTCTAAGAAGGCCACCTCTTCCAGCTCATCGAACGGCTCCGATATAGGTGGGTTACTCCCTTGGGGGATTCCAAGAGCTTCAAGGGAGAGGACTGGTCCTCCCAACGAGGTCATGTAGCATTTGCGGGCCACCTCCTGACTCTCTCTGACTTCTTCCATGCCCGCCATGGTGGGGAATTTCATCTTCATGTGGTAGGCCGAGGGTATGGCCTGGAGAGCAGTTGGGCCTGGTCGGCCCAGGATGATGTTGTAGGCGGCTTTCAAATCCACCACCATAAAGTCCATCAGCTCGGTTCGGGTGGTGGGAGTTTTGCCAGCGGTTATGTCGAGAGTTATGACACCCTCGATCGTCAATGGCACTACTGTGAACCCGTGCAGAGTGTAGCCAGCAGGCTTGAGCCGATCCCTGGATAGCTTGAGCCCCTGGAAGGCCTCCAAAAAGAGAATGTTGACCGAACTGCCGTTATCAACTAGGACCTGGCACACGTCAAAGTTTTCCATGTGGAGTTTTATCACCAACGCGTCGCAATGGGGGGTTCGGACGCCCTCTAGATCTCTGTCTGAAAAAGTGACTGGGACTCCCAGACCCCTTGGGGAGGATGGTTCTGCACGGAATTTACTTCCTGAACGAAGGCTTTTCGGGAGGATTTGGAATCTCCCCCTATTAGGCCTCTGTGTATGAGATGCAGGATGGCCTCTGGTTCAGAGTCTGGGGTCTCCGGGTGCCTCTCGGGTTGCTTATTATCCCCCTGGGGCCAGAGGAGGACCTACCCTGTCCTTTCTTACGAACCTGGAGAGCTGCCCTCTCTGAATGAGGACCTCAATCTCGTCTTTTACGACCTGACAGTCATTTGTGTCGTGGCCGTGGTCCCTGTGAAAGCTGCACCACTTGTTCGATTCCTCTTCTTCCCTGGGGTGTTCATCTTCGGAGGTGGCGGGAGAAAACCCTCTTTTCCAACCTCCATCAGGATGACTGAGACACTCGTGTTGAACAGAGTGAACTTCTCGAAGCGGGTAGGAGGGCGCAGCTGGCCTCCGTTGTCTTTCTGGAGCATCTTAGCTCCTTCTTCTTTAGTGCCCGTTCGTTTGTTCCCGGAGGATGAACCTTCAAAAGTAGGGTGGGAGAGAGCCTCTTCCACTCGGATGTATTTCTCACTCCTGAGCAGGAGTTTAGAGAAATTCCGAGGAGACTTCTTGGCAAGGGACGCTCGGAGGCTACGAACTGGTCCAAGGAGGTGATGGATCTGGCCTCCGCTGTGAAATGTTTGACATAGTCTCTCAGCCACTCGCCCTTTCGTTGGTGAAGCAATAGCAGGGAGATGCTTGTTTTTTCGGCTCGGCGGTTGCACATGAAGTGAGTCAGGAAGAGGCATTCGAGCTGATTGAAGGAGAAGATGGAGGCCGAGGCTAGGCGGGAGTACCATTCTCTTGCAGGCCTCTTCAACGTGGCCAAAAAAGTCTTGTAGAGGATCATGTCGGACGCCTGAAATATCATCATGAGAGTTTTAAAACTCTCGATATTGTCAGCGGGGTCGGACTCCCCATTGTACGATTCAAAATGAGGAGGCTTGAAGTTATCTGGGACCGGTGCATCCATTATAGTCCGAAAGAATGGGGGCCTGCTGGGGCAGAAATGCCTCGCTCGTTGCTCTTCCTCTCTGTCCAGTCGGCCAAGGTGCCTCTCCATCTCGTGGAGGTGGCGATAGACTGAATCTTCCCTCCGGTCATACCTTACTGAGGCCCGGGATTCGTCCTCGTGCGGAAGGGAATTGGGAGTGCGACGACGATAGCTTGGGGCTGGTTAAGGACTGGGCGTGCGGCGCCTATGGTCCTGGGCAGGTTGAGGACTGGGCGCCTGCTGACCGTGGTCGGGGGCAACATTGAGGGCCCTCAAGATGCCTCTTGGAATTGCTGGAACTTTGCCCTCATGAAAGGGGCCTCCTGCTCTCGGTGGTCCTGAGGAGTGGGTCGGCCGACTAGAGAGCGGCTTCTCCTTTGATGGCGTTGGGGCGACTCCCTCCGTCTCCTGGGAGAGTTGGACCTTCTGCGATCTGGCCTACGGGGGGACCGGGCTCTAGGGGACCGGATCGTTGGACCCCTATGATGCTCTCGATGGGGTATCCCATCATGGGTCCGCCTCTCATCTAGGCGGGTCCGGAGATCCATCCCATTCTGCCTGTTGATGGTGATGTTCCGGAGGTCCTTCGGCATAGGGGGACTGTGCGAGGCTATGGAGTCAGACAAGGGGTTGTGTATCGACACATGGTCGCGATGAGGATGTGGCCCTTGCCGACTTTGACGGGAGGGTCCCGCGGTAGCCTCTTGTGGCCCTTGAGGAGCCTGCTGGGGCTGTGGTTGTTGAGGAAAAGGCCGTATAGACTGTGGTTGCTGGAAGGTTGAAGGAGAGGCTGTCCAAGTTGCTGGACTTGCTGAGTGGGTTGAGGGGGAACCTCATGGACTGGAGGAGGAGAAGGTGCGGGAGTGGCCATGCGGTTAGAGACCGTTGTCTTCCCCTTCTTGGGAGGCATGGCTGGAAACTAATTTGACTGATGAGAGAGGACTGGATCGCTGCTTCTGTTTCCTACAGACGGTGCCAATCTGTTGCTGCTGATTTCGGGTGTGGGAGCAAACAGATGAATTTGTGAGTTCTTTGAAGAAAACAGTTAAGCGAACTTGTTGACTCCACCTGGGTGTTAACTTGTTCCTTGCCGCTGCCACGAACCTGCACGAAGTTTGATACACCAGGATGGATCCCGGCGACGAACACTCCGATGCTCTTGTCAGTAATCTCCATGATTAAGAAAGAGCTTTAGGTAGGAAAAGATTCATTACCTTGTAACGGTGGGGGGAGATGGGTATTTGTAGTCGCCTTAGGGATCCGTTTCGAGATAAGAAAAAATCTCTACTTCCAGGTGTGGATGGATAGAAGTAGTTAAAACCATCTTATAGGGATGATTACGATTCTGAATCCCTCTTTATCCTTCTGAACTGGTTTGTAACGGGTTGGTACCCGTATCCACTAATCCGTTTATGGGTTATTGGGCTTTAGAGAAGAGACTCAGTTCCCATTTCGGACCCGTTTGTAGGTGAAATGACCGTTTTACCCCTGAAAGCTTTAAGATTGATTTGTGCCCGATTTGAACGGTCCCGATTTAGTCCTATTTTTAGGCATATCACTGGTCTCAACACAATAAATAAATATGGAAGAGCAAAACAAGTTTAAACCTATAGATTTTACATCATCCCAAGGCTACAAAGCACCTCCAAATACAATACCCTCCCCTTGCTCATCTTCTCCAAATTGTTCCCTTGAACAGTAAACAGATATTTAGTATAATAAAGAAACATCAACAAATTTTAATAATTTACACAAATTAAGTGAATTATGGTGCACACCACCAAAATCATCCCTATCACCATCATTCTCTTCTTCAATTAGATCAGTCTCCACCTAATAGACACCATAAATAAATCAATAATTCTACCAAAAATAACATCAAACTTATAGAATATATTTCAAACTTAAATAATCACATTGAGCTTGGATACTAGTTGGTTTCTTTGTCTTCTTCATGCTAGGAAAAGTAGGTTCCCTAACATCAGCAATTGAATGATGATGTGGGTAAAAATTCGGCCTCAACTGAACTGTCCGATCCCCTCAATATCTTGAAACCCATCAGAACAGGTATGCACGCTCCGTGGGCCGTTAGTAATCCCTATGCGCATATCCGGCCCACAGAGATGGGTCAACCCATCCTACTGGGATACCCTCTCTCTGCCTATAAATAGCAGACTCCCTCCACTGTGACACGGTAATCAACATTTAGCCTCCAAAACCCTAGTTTTTATTTTCTCTCTTTTCCAGTCACAAATTTGACCGTCGTAGGGTCCGCCGCTGGGAAAACTCCTTGTGTTTCTGGACTTTTTGCAGGTGTTTGGCAACCCACGGTCGAGAGTAGCCACCAACATATCAGCTCTTCCTACACCTTACCGGACCCAAATGTACGGCTGAGGTCTGTTCTTCCCCCTCAAAAATTAAACTCATCATCTGTTGCTTCCACACCCTAAAAATAGCAGTATCAGATTGGCATCGTCTGTGGGAATCAAACACACGACCACACGGTTAAAAGCAGCGGCATCAGATTGGCGTCGTTTGTGGGAAAAGTGCAGATCCAACCACTTGTCGAAATCCCATTCTCAATAACCTTTTTTCTGATGGCTCCCAAAGCCAGGAGAAGCACAACAACGGGTCTCCATGCCGAACCTCTTCCCCCACATTGTCCGTCACGCAGTCGAGCGATCACTCAGGGGTTGCAGCAGCGACTAAACGAGCGCTCGCACACTCTAGCCCCGAGCGCCTCCCGCTCAGTAGCTGGAAATCACGAGCCCTCAAAGGGCCCCGACCTCTGAAACATCATACATCACCGACTGCATGAGGACAACCTCCATAATCACCTCAGCTGCTTCAGGAACGAGGCACCCTCAAACCATGGTCTAAGCCAAAGTCGACATTCCTCCCATCCGAAAGATAGGGAATGCAGCCGATCTCTAGGGGGTCGCCGGCCCCTGAACGTCCTAGCGGAAGGAGGCCACGTTACCAGGGCCAAATTCCAAGATTTCCGAGACAAGCTTCTCCAGCCACTCCGAGTAGGAGCCAGGAGCGAGCACACCCAACAACGTCACGGTGAAGGCAGTCACCGAACAAGACAGGACGAGAACCAGGAGTCCTACGGGTTAACCCAATCCAGAGGACGGGAGGACATCGTCCTCAAGCGACTGCAAGAGATGGAAGACCGCCTGGCTCAGATCGGTGAAGGTGATAGGCAGCCAAACCAGGGGTACCAACCCGCTCAGCCCCCTTTCTCTTCTTATATACTGGAGGCCCAAATCCTGAGGACATTCAAGCCATCCATCTTAGAGACTTATAACGGAGAGTCGGATCCGAATGATCACATGGAGGGTTTCAAAACCCTCATGATGATTCACAGCGCATCGAATGCCTTCCTCTGTCGTGCGTTCCCGGCCACATTACGCAGTCCAACTCAGGAATGGTTTTCTCGGCTCGCTCCCAACTCCATTTCCTCCTTGCACCAGCTCGAGGAGAATTTCCTCACCCATTTTGTCACCAGCTATAAGGCCAAGAAGAACAGTGCCTCCCTACTAGATCTGAAGCAGAAAGATGGAGAGCCCCTCCAGGACTTCGTTCGGAGGTTCACTGCTGAAGCCCGGTCAATCTCCTCCTCAACGCTAGGGTCGCAGCTGTGACTTTCTGGAACAATGTCAGACATGACTTATTGAAGGCGTCTATTGCCAAGAAGCCTCTGGTAGACTTCCCCGATCTCCTTCTCAAGAGTGATAAGTACATCCGAGCTGAAGAGGCATTGCATCCAACTGGCCGAAGGGATTCCCCCGCCAAAGGAAAGAGGAAGGTTGATGGTGCTGAGGCACCAAAGAAGATCCAGAAGGATGCCTCTGCGCAGAGGTACCCACCTCTGGTCCCCAGGTTCGACAATTTCACTCTGCTTAATGTGATTGTATCAGCCATCTTGATGGAGATAGAAGGCGACAACATCCTTCGACACCCTCCTGAACCAACAATGGCAATAAGAAGAGGGATCGTAAGTTCTACTGGCGCTTCCACAGGGAACACGGCCATGAGACCGACAACTGTCGGGCCCTTAAGAACGAGATTTAGGTACTCATTCGAAAAGGGTACCTGAAGAAGTTTGCTAGGGATGAGCCAGGAACCTCTCCCCCTCCCCGGGTTGCCTGGAAGCCGAAGCCGAGCCTCAGGGCTCCGAAGGACTAGCCATACTCCACTGTGTCCACGGAGGGCCTTTGGGTGGAGACTTCAATTCTTCCCGTCGAGCCCTTACCCGCGAGGTCAACTCCATCCACAACTGTCCACCCCCTCGATGTCCTGGGCTATCGATCTTGTTCTCGGACCAAGACCTTAAGGGCGTCAAAGTCCCTTATTGCGACATCTTAGTCATCAGCCTCAGCCTCGCTAATAATGAGGTCTGTCGAATCCTCATTGACAATGGGACCTCGGTCAATATGTTGTTCTTTGCAGCCTTCGAGGCCCCGAAGCTCTCACGGGATAGGCTAAAGCCGACAGGCTATATACCCTTTATGAATTTTGGGTGTCCCGGTCCAGATAGAGAGGGAATCATCACCCTAGACATCACAGCCGAAAACTCCCCAACCTCCCGAACCAAGGTGATGGACTTCATGGTGGTGAACATAAAGGCAGCATAAAATGCCATCCTCAGTCATCCCTAGCTCGCTTCCCTCTAGACAGTGCCCTTCGCCTATCATATGAGGATAGGGGGTCGGGGTACTCGTAGGAAACTAAGAGTCTGCTTAGGACTCCTACATGGCTTCAGTGGGGAGCACTATTCTCCCCCTCGATGTGGTCAAGTTGCCCTCCGACCGAAGTACTATCGGCTCTGATCCTGTGGACGAGTTGGAGGAAGTCCCCTTTACCCAGTCAAATCCCTCCAAATAGTTCAGAGTGAGAAAGTTCCTTAACCCTGACCTCAGGAATAATCTCATTGATTGCAAATGGCAGAATCAGAGCTTGTTCGCTTGGACCCCCTCGGAAATGTCAAGTATTTTCAAGGATCTTATAATTCACCAACTAAGTGTCCTACCAGACTCCAAGCCTGTACAACAAAAGCGAAGAAAGTTTGCCCCGGAAAGGCAACAGGCAATGAAGGAAGAGGTGGAGAAGCTCCTCTCCACTCGCTTCATCCAAAAGGTCAGCTATCCAGAGTGGCTGGCCAATGTCGTCATGGTTAAGAAGTCCAATGACAAGTGGAGAATATGCATCGACTTCACTGACCTCAACAAGGCATGTCCAAAAGACCCCTTCCCCTAGCATCAATGCTCTGAGCGATGCAACCTCCGACCATGAGCTATTGAGCTTTATGGATGCCTTCTCAAGCTATAACCAGATCCGAATGTTTCCCCCTAACATTCCGAAGACAGTCTTTGTAACTGATCAGGGACATTATTGCTACAGAGTCATGCCCTTCAGACTCAAAAATACAGGCACAACATACCAGAGGCTCATCAACCGAGTCTTCAAAGGGTAGATAGGGTGTAATATGAAAGTATATGTCAACGACATGCTCGTCAAAAGTCTAAAAGGGGAGGACCATGTGAAAGACCTCGATGAGAGCTTTGATGTCCTGGGGAACACAATATAAGGCTCAACCCCTCCAAATGCATCTTTGGCATTACCTCTGGGAAATTCCTCGACTATATGGTCAGCCAACGCGGGATAGGAACAAATCCCGAGAAGATCAAGGCCATATTATACATGGGCCCTCCTAAGAATGTGAAAGAAGTCCAGAGGCTCACTGGTCATCTAGCTGCCATTGGGCGTTTCCTGTCTAAAACAGGGGAGAAATCTCTCACCTTCTTCAAGACCCTCAGGGGGACAAAGAGCTTCTAGTGGGGGAAACCCCAATAGTAGGCCTTCGACTAGCTCAAGCGCTATCTCTCCAGCCTCCTACTTCTCAGCAAACCCGAGTCAGGCGAGCTTCTTTGTCTTTATCTGGCCACACCGGAATAGGCACTCAATGCTGTTTTAGTTAGGGAGGATGATGGGGTCCAAATACCCATCTACCATGTTAGCAACGTCCTACACAATGCCGATCTCCGCTACACCAAAATGGAGATGGTCGAGTATGCCCTAGTCATGGCCGCACAGAAAATCCACCCCTATTTTCAGGCCCACTCCATTCAAGTGTTCACCGACCAGCCGTTCAAACAAGTCCTCAACAAACTGGAAAATTGTGGTCGGCTGCTTAAGTGGTCGATCGAACTGAGCTAGCACGATATTATCTACAAGCCAAGGACCGCCATTAAAGGGTAGACACTAGTCGAATCATCACAAAATGCACACTCCCCGAGACTCTCGAGGAACGGCAAAACGAGCCTATGTGGGAGCTCTATGTAGATGGTTCTTCCTGTGAAGAAGGGAGTGGAGTCGGAGTTATACTAAGCGGCCCTAACAGCTTTGTCCTTCAGTACTCCCTGCGCTTCGGTTTCAGACCATTGAACAATGAAGCAGAGTACGAGGCATTGATTGCTATGCTTCTATTGGCCCGAAAGACAGGGATCAAACGAGTTAGAGCATTCAGTGAATCCCAGTTCATCGCCAACCAAGTGTGTGGGGAATATGAAGCCTGCGATGCTCGAATGGTGCAATATTTGGCACACGTCAAACTCCTCCTTCTAGATTTCGAGGACGCCTTGGTCACAAGAATCCCTCGTTAACAAAATGTTCGCACGGATGCCCAGTCCAGGTTAGCCTTCTCTTCCTTCAATGGACTTGATCACACAGTCCTAGTGGAGGTCTTCCAGTGGTCAAGTATAGAGAACACTGAGGTCCTCTGCCTCAATTTTCCCGTGCCTGGCCCAGGGTGGATGAACTGATGAACTCAAGAATATTCACATTTAGGAGCAATAATCTTATTGCAAATGTACATCTAAAAGCTCTATATGTGGTATTTTACTCTTCTTTTCTCTTTTCCATAGGAAACAACCAAAAGCAGCAAAACAAAGCAGATTCCAGACTATACAGACTGAGAAGATGATATACAGGGAAATGCAGTGCAACAGTCGACTTGCTCCTCATCAGTCGACCGGACAGAGAGATTACTGGGGCTCGGCACAGTCGACTGCCTCAACATCAGTCGACTTGACTGAGGAATCATGAAGCCACAGATGTCTCAGTATCAGTCGACTCACACCCAACATAAGTCGACTGGTATGCAGCAGAGTGAAAAGATAAGATGCAGCCGTATCTAGATCCAAATCTATCTGAACCCAGGCTATATGCGAAAAATAACTTCTCCAACAAATCAAAGCTAGAGACAGGGGATTGGCAAGAGCACGTGGTTAGCAGATAAGGAAGAAAAGCAGAAAAGAGAAAGAAATAAATGGACAATAAAATAAAGAAGGAAAGAGGAGGATTTTCCTGAAAAAGTGGCAAACCCTAATTCTTGTGCCGTGTTTATAAATATCAGTCAAGAGGCATTATTTTGACACTTCTCCTCCGCACCCCCCCACCAACCGAATCACAGAGTTCCTGAATCATCAACACATCAACCAAGAGCATTATTCTATCAGCATCGAAGAAGGAGAGAGGAAATCAAGTACTCCGAAGGGAACAAGGCAGTCGACTGAAGTGACAGCCAGTCGATCTATCTGCCGGACTTCACTAGTTTATTTCTCCTTTTTTAGTCTTTTATGTTAATCATGTATTCGAACTTGCTGATCAATAAAAGTTTAATTATGTGGAACTAATTTTATAGTTGGGTAGATTGAAACCGTAGTTATTTAATGCTTCTATTCTTCTGAATGCTACTCTAGTACTTATTGATTAAATCTGATTGAATTGGTATAGATTTATAATAATCAAACTCGTTCAGAATTCTTAGAGCAGTCGACTGAGAGTGACAGCAAGTCGACTGCCATACAGAATTTGAGTTTATCAAGTTTGTGTATTATAAATCTGAATCTGTTATATGAGCATATTGAGATGACCCGTATCTCGTGCTCGTAACTTGTAACAAGGGAATCCTTAGGGGTTCTTGGTTTAATCAACTTGAGGGATCTAGATCTGATATCAATTTCTAGAACTTTGATTGTTTGTTCGTTTCCATTGTTCTTATGCTTTATTCAAGTGCAACTTAGTAGATACCATGCTAAATACTTAAGGAAAGAAACGAATTAGAGTAGATACCATGCCTAATTCTTGGCTAGGGAAACAATACTTTAAGGAGTAGATACCATGCCCTTAAAGGAACGAACATGAGTAACTAGAATAGTGAAGAAGACAACTTAGCATTATTGACTATTGGTGGAGATCAAAACCCAACTACTTAATAAATATTTGTGATTCAGAACTTCTTGATTTAGTTTTAATCCTTTCCTTTTCTATTAGAACAATCCTTTACCATCCTTATTTTTGTTTTATTGGTTAGTAAGTTAAATTCTACAATCTCTGTGGGATCGACCCTTGCTCGTCACTACGCTTCTCCAAACGATTCGTACACTTGCGATGTTTTTAATTTGTGTCTAGTTTAGATCATCTAGAGAGCACAACATGAACCCGATCTTGGATTTCCTGAGGGACGGTGTGCTACCACAAGACCCATATGTGGCCAGGAAAGTCTGAGTCAGAGCTAAAAGGTTCGTGCTCGTGGATGGCGTGCTCTACAAATGCTCATATACCAAGGTTGATGGGAGGCCTTATCTATGATGCTTGAACTAGGAAGAAGCTAAATACGCTTTGAGAGAGATGCACGAGGAGATCGTTAGTTGTCATTTAGGTAGCAGGACGCTTGCCAGAAAAGTCCTCAACCATAGCTACTATTGGATGACCCTCCTTCAAGATGCTCAAGACTTGGTCAAAGACTGCAGATCGTGCCAAAGATTCTCCTCCATCAAACATGCCCCCCAAGCTCTACTCAAATCACTCGCCAGCCCCGCGCCATTCGCCAAGTGGGGAATGGACTGTAACACCCCGATTTTTTTTATGATTTGCACCTAAACTAAATTCTACAATTAATAAAAAATTATTTTTTCTTGTGATTGAAATTATTATATTTATTTATAACTAGCTTGACATACAAATATATGGGTATATATGTGTATTTTTGTGTTGGGCTTGAATTGGACCAAAAACAAAAAAGAGGCCCATTTGGTCGGCCATACCATTGAGAAGAGGAGGGACAAGCACATGGTTTTGCAAAAAACCACTTGCTTGTCATCTCAGGCAATCCTCTTTCACTTTTTCTTTATTTAACACCCCCTCCTCACTCTCTTATACTCTCTAGTTCTGAAATTTTCTAAGAAAAAGAAAAGAATAAAAAAGAAGAGAAAAAGAGACGGAGAGCTAGAGAAAGAGACCAAAAGAAGAAGAAAGAGCCAAGCTTGGAGGGGTGATTCAAGAGGAGCTAGATCAAGCCATTTCAACTACAAGCAACACTACAAGGTGGGTGTTTCTAATCTCTACGTTTGTTCCTTACTTGTTGAATGATGATTTTAGTGACTGGAAATGACATGCATGCTATAGATTGAACATTAATAACTCGGTTTGTGTTAAGAAATCCAAAACAGAAAATCTGGTTGAAGGCTGAAATCTTTGTTGTTAGTGCGCAGCTCATAACTTGAAAACTACTGGTTACATTAACTTGAAATTTTTAGGGGATGATCATATATGTGTCGTACACCTTTAGTAATTTTTCTGGATTTTTATAATTTTTCCTTCTGATTAAATAAAATACGAACTTGCATGTTGTTCAAAAACAGAACAGATCTTGCCGCATGTTACTGTTGTAAGTTAAAATACTTGGAATTCACTGTGTACTTACGGGAATGACTTGAAATTAATTTATGTTGTTCTATTATCTTTCTAGAGCTTAAATTTCAAATTTCATGCAATTTGGATCACTATAGTTATGGTAATTAATTCATGCAAACTCAGTTAGTCGAAATGATAAACAGAACTGCAGTTGTTGAATGCACTATTTTAGGTGTTAATAAAAAAAAAGGCATAACTCAAGATCTACTTTATGAAATGACTTGAATTTTGGATATGTGTTGTCAATGTATGTTATGTGCGTTATTCTTAAATTTCATGTCAATCCAATAGCATTTGATATATATAAGATAATTTTCTTTAACACTATGCACAAAGTGTTCGGTTCTGGAAGTATTTTTTGCTACATGTTAGAGAACCAAGTTTTTGAGCATGTTAACTCCCGAATTAGTGAAAATGTTCAACTATAAAGTTTTAGAGCACACCTAGAGATTTCTAGAAGGGCTAAGAACGTAAAATTTGGTGCAGTGTGCTATTTTATATGACTTGTATAGTGTACTGGTTCTGTCAGACCCGAACCCAAGTTTATAGTTTGAAATGACATTGAGGTGAGGGTTGTATGTGTTATTTATAAGCCATACTTTGCTTGGGTACTGATGTGAAATAATTGTAGACCAATTTAGGTCATCTTATCCATGGCATGGTTATTTCTATGTCCTTAGTGATGGACTAGAATAGAGTTGAGATATGTGGATGTGAGAGTGTTGTTGGGATTGGGATGGATTCCCCCCCCCCCCCCCCCCATTCATGATACCTAAATTTGGGGTTACACAATGAATGAAATTAGGGTCATCTTGGTTGAATGGCGAGACCCTAGGACTTGGTCCGTATGGTTAGAATTTGTGGCAGGTAGATAAGAACCTATGACCCTCATACGTGTTGGAGCGACGACTCGGGCACCGACGTGCTTGCCGTCTAAGGAGGGAAATCCAGCATCGTAGGAGCTATCATTTGTCAGGAGGGCATGGAGCGCGATGATTAGCGGGAGCAGCGGCTTGCTTCGGGCCGAGGTAGCATGCGACTCTAAATGTGACGGGCGGTGGCAAACGACGTGGTCGATTCGCCAATTTTTGTATGTAATGCCCTGATTTTTCATTAATGAAAAATTATTTTATTTTGCACGTAGTGTGCACGTGCAATATTTTTGGTTGAATTAAATCTTATAATTATTTTTCATTGTGATGGGTATAAATATTTAAATTTGTGCTTTCAAATTATTTTATACAAAAGCCTTCTTTTAAATGGATGAAAAGCCCTTTCTCTTAAAAAGCCTTTTCTTTTAAAAAGCCCAAAATGTAATTCATTTATTTTATTTTATAATAATTATTTTGGCCCATAAATTAAAGCCCATGGACTATTTTTATACAACTTGTCATGTAGAATACAATTTAAAGACTATACAAAAATTTAATGTACAACTTTTGGACCTAGTTGCATGCACGTGCATTGCACGTACACGTGCAAAATGCACTCTTCTCTAGGCAGGTTGTGGTTCTTTTGGAGGGAAATCAAATTTTGTAATGGTGATCATGGTGTGGTGGTTACTAGGTTGTGGGTAGTTAATGTAACTCCTATTTTCATCCTAGCTCTCCATCTTACAACCAACCAATTGATCCTAGCCCTCCATTCTCTTTGATTTTTAGTATAAATACCCCCCCCCCCCCCATGGCTAGTTATTCTTGTGTAAAATTATTCTCTTCCAAATCTATAGTCTAAATTATATTTGTGTGAGTTAAAAGATTGAGTTGTGTGTGGGAGTTGTGCTTGCATTCAAGAAGGAGAGAAGGCCGGCTATCAAAGGGAAGGAGCTCTCGGTTTTGGAGTGCTTGGAGGCTTGTGCACGCGTGTACCAGGAGGAGAAGCATTTCGTTGCAAGGACTTTCGTCTAGGAGGCTGCTAGTAGTGTTTGTTCTCTCCAAATTAAGGTGGGTAAAATTTTCTATATTCTAATTAGGGATGCATGCTAGATTAATTGAATGAATGAGGCATGAAAAATATTAATAAGAGTACGCTTTTAATTGGACATTGACCTATGAATTGATTGGAATGTGGGTGTGCAAATTGTATGTGATTTGAGTAGTAAAAATCTAAGTTGTATGGATTAATTATAACCATGGTTTGTTAAAGAAGGTCTCATTATCTACACCACAATTATATATACAAAAGTTAGTAGACTGACAATACTACTTCATGTGAATAAATAGATCTTTTGTGTTAATATGGGCATGAAGAAATTAAAATATAAGTTTGTATGTTGGATAAATGATTAAGGACAGAGAATTAATATGAAATTGGTTGATAAAGAGATTAGAATGCTAATTGCTAAGAAATGTCGAAAGGAGAAGAAAATGTGGTAAGGATAGTTCATATTTCGAATTAATGGTATGAAAATATGTTTTAATTGTTGAAAAAATTATTTTTTTATACTGATATGTAAATTAGACAAGAAATAATTAATCTGGAGTTGTACAGTAATTTTTATGAAAACAAAATGAAATGGGGACTAGTTGAACATCGAAACGTTTTAATAACAGAGAAAATGGTTTTAAAAAGAATTTCGAATTACTACTTGACAACCTAAGCGCGTAGCTCAATTGGTCGGAGTGCGTGGCCTGTTTCTCAGAGGTCACGGGTTCGAATCCCCTCAGTTACATACTTTGCATTTTTTTGAGAAAAAAAAAGGATTAAAGTGTGCGGCCGAGAGTATTTATTACTCTCAACGTCCTTTATACCGTCTAGCACCTTGGCCTAGTGGTCTGTGCCTTGGCCGCTGTTCCTGGGGTGCTGGGTTCGAATCTTGCCAACGGCAAGATTGAAAATTTTATTTTTTTGAATGTTTCGGTGGTCAAAAAATTATGGAAAAAATATGACTATTCTCCTAAAAATATATGGGACTTTATAAAAATAATTTTGGAATTATTTGCATGAAATACACTATGATTTGAGACTAAAATGCATAAATAGAACTATGGTTCTATATGTATACTTTGTGAAAATTATATCTTGCAAAAAGAATTTGAAATGAAGGATTAGAAGATTAATGCAGTAAAGGAAGAAATTTTATTGTTGTGATGTGAATTGTTCTCATTTGAGAATAGTGTGAAAAATGTGAAATGTGGATATTCGTTAGGGATGTAAATTTCAAAGTGAAAAGTGATAATTGATAAAGTATATGAATTTTATGTATAGTTATGGACTATTTGAACAAATTAGAAATCATGATTTGAAAAGAGAATTACTTTAGAGTATGATGACTCAATATGGAAATTTATGATTTGGGAATGCTCATTTTGGAAATTGTGAATTGTAAATTGAAACAAAAAGAGTAGCTAAGTCTCCCCCGGCATTTGGAAATAAATGAAATGAAAATTGAAAAGAAAGACCAAGGTTGGTCATGTTTGAATGAATGAATAAGTCCGGTTTAGTGGAGAGGCTAACTCTAGAGCTTTGATTTTTGTTCATGATTTTGATAAAAACTAAGAATTAGTACATAGTGGAGACGTGATGAAAGTAGGAGAAAAACACGAGTATGAGGGCCATCGGATTAGCGGTGTGAGAGTGATCCACAGGCTGCCTGCTTGATGCGTCAAGACATGGCGTGGGCACTACTCCAGAATTATCGTCCCGGTGGCGACGCTTGTGAGATGTTTGACTGGCTATGGGTGGTGCCATTGTTCCATGGCGGAGGCTGAATTGTCCATAGGTTGCCTGCTCGATGCGTCGTGTCAGTGCGTGGGATTCCCCTCCAGGCTGCCTGGACATGGGCTCGTAGATCATAGAACATCTAAGATACCTACCGTAGTTACAGTAGTAGATTAAGTCATGGCGAGGGATTGAACCCTACAAAGATGAAGAACGATTAAGGGCTTGCCCTCGGACCTATGTAGTATGGGATGCATAGAATCCGAACAAGTGCGCATTAGTGTCATGTAATATAAATAAATGCATTAAGGACTAAGTGCACAATCACAACACGACATCAATAGGGTAGTCCCTTTAGTTTGAAATGTGACAAGTTTGTGTTTGCTAAATATGGAAAATTAAGTTATACTATTTCCGGCATAGAGAGGATGGCCGTGTATAATGATCGTCGGTTGAATAAACTGACGTACCCACAGTCTTATATGCAGGTAAATGGCTTGATAAAGATTAAAGAGGAACAAATGCTTAAAGATTACTCAATGTTGTTGTATATTTATTTCATTGTTGTAAATTTTACTTCCGCTGTGCAATGTAAAGTGTAATATTGATGTAAACTCTGATGTAAAGTGAAAAGTTTAAATTTTCTTGTAAAATTGTACTAAAGGAAGCGAAAAGATCCTGTAGAACATCTCGAATTCAGTGTATTTGGGATTCAGGGCATTACATTGTAGGCCCATGTTGTGGGTCAAACTTTAGAGCCAAGTTTAGACCCCAGTGTGGGTTGGGTTAAGTTCAAGAAGAGAGGAGTTAGGTTGAATAAAAGAGCCTACAAGTAGAATTTACCTAGTAATCGTAATAAACAAAGTTGTTTACTAAGTTAAGGCTTCGAAATACATGATAGATCGTCTAACTAAGAGAATTGGTTAAAATGAAATAGACCTAGACTTGCCTAATAATTCATACTTCTAATGATTTAATGAAAGAGAATTTGAGATTGACTATAGTCGTAGAATTAAGGAAACTGGATGATCGGATAATAATTGTGTAATTAACCTCATTCTTAGCAGTGGTTCTAGTTTTGATCTAGCTTTAGTATTTTGAGCTTGATTATGTTCTTGGACAAGATTAATTGTTGGTTGGTTGGTAAGGACATGCAATGGTTGGTGTTGTGCTTACCTGTCAAGTGGGGACATGTGCGGCATCGTCTTGTCTGGACACATGCGGCATTGTCCTAACTGTTAATTCCTGGATTTTAGTGATGAGAGAGGGATGCGGACGTAAGTCGCAAATCATTGGAACTTAAGGGATGGACCCCTAAGCTTTCGTTTATGTTTCGAGTTATCAGTGCAAATGGGGAGTAAGAGTTTAACTTTCCGGCCCTTGGCAGAGTAGGGGTAGCCTACGATTCGCCTTATGTTCAGGATAACTTTGGGTAGAGGCAGGAATGGAGAAGGACCATGATTCCCGCAAAGCTGTGGCGGAAGCCAATGATCACCGGCCTGATCGGAGTGGAGAAGGACCATGATCTGAACGAGTGGAGTGACCACTACCGTTCAGAGTGGAGAAGGACCACGATCCAATTATATAGTAGTGGTGATAGACTACACTGATTGCATACTCTACAAGTCACTAGACTTTTGTCAGGAACGGGAATGAGTACAAGAGTAGAATGCATGACGAGGGATCAAACCCTACAATCAGGAGAGGTGAACTCTTTGGGAAGTATGTAGTATGGGATGCATACATTTTCATTGAAGTTGATTTTGGGGAAGTATGTAGTATGGGATGCATACGTTTCCAAATAAATTGCATTAGAGTAAGTGCATCGTGTGCATTTCCTTGTTTTGTGCATTAGATTAGGTCATGGCATACATCGACACTGGTTTGACATCACTTTTTCCTTTGCATCAAATATTGGTTGTTGAAGTTTGGAATTGCTATATTATGGCATAAAGAGGATAACTGTATATAGCATTGCATCAGTTGTATTCGAATGACATGCCCACGTCTGTCTAGTTGCAGGATTGCAGTTTGGGAAGCACGAGGGAGAACTCAAGCCACGGGAAGTATCCGAGTGAAAGTTACTGTCCAATTTTATTGTATATTCATGTTGTACCAATTAATTGTAATTGTTGTAATCATTGGACATTGTAATAAAAATTTGATGTAATAAAAGTTTTGAATTTCCTGTGATTTTTTGTGTGTTGGGACTCATTTGAAGGAAAGATCCTGGCTTGTGTAACGGGTTCTGGGTATTGGGAACTCGGGGCATTACATGGACCTCGTTGGTCCCTTTCTCAAGGTGACCGGACAGAGAAGATTTTTCACTATGGCCATCGATTGTTTTACCAAGTGGATTGAAGCAAACCCCTTGGCCACCATTATCGTGCATCAGACTCAACAATTATTTTGGAAACATATTGTCTGCCAGTTCGGAATACCGCGGGTCCTTATCACTGACAATGGTACACAGTTCGCAGGAAAAGGCTTCCGCAAGTTTTGCAAGGACCCCAGAATCCAGCGACGGTTCTCTTCGATCTCCTACCCCCAATCCAATGGACAGACTGAGAATGCAAACCGTTAAATCCTCGATGGTCTCAAAAAGTGATTGGATGAATCTCCCAAGGGTTTGTGGGTCGATGAACTACCTAGCATCCTTTGGTCCTACCAAACTACGAAAATGATCCTGACTGGTTAATTGCCCTTCAATCTGACCTATGGAACAAAGGCTGTTATCCCCTTGGAGGTCGGATTACCTTCACCAAGAGTTGTCGGCTTAAATGAGGAGTCCAACTACTATGACCTCAGGGCCAACTTGGTCCTCCTCGACGAAGTCCGTGAGATGTCTTCCCTCAGAAGAAATATTTACCAACAGCGCGTTGAGCGGTTCTACAACAAGAAGATCCGGCCAACAGACATCAAAGATGGTGATCTCATACATCGAAGGCTCGTTATCTCCGAGCCCCAGAAGAAAGGAAAACTGAAACCAAACTGGGAGGGCCCATACAAGGTCTCCAAAGTCATTTGCCTGAGCACTTACCGACTTGAAGGCCTGGGGGGAAGGATTGTCAAGAGGATCTGGAATGAAGAACACCTGATCAAATTATATGAGGGACCATAGTGGCCCATACTTGTATTAGCATTTGTAATAAGCGCCAGTCACTAGCAGTCAAGCAATAAAACTTGATTCCGAGGCAACTCTTCTGCTGAAAACACCCAAGTGATTGTGGTACAAGAGAGATTTTTACAACACCGCCGCTCGGCATGGACTTCGACCCCTAACCGGAGATTTCCTATAATCTCCCTCGCCGCTCGGTGTGAACCTCGACCCCTAACGGGAGATTTCCTACAATCTCTTAATTCCTCGTCGCTCGGCGTGCACCTCGACCCCTAACGGGAGACTTCCTACAATATCCCAAGTCATCACCGCTCGGCGTGGACTTCGACCCCATAACGGTAGATTTCCTACAATCTCCCAAGTCCTCACCGCTTGGTGTGGACCTCGACCCCTAATGGGAGATTTCCTACAATCTCCCAAGTCCTCACCGCTCGGAGTGGACTTCAACCCCTAATGGGATATTTCTTACAATCTCCCATGTCCCGCGGCTCGGAATGGACCTAAACCCCCAAAGGGAGATTCCAAACAATCCCCAAGTTCTCGCCGCTCGGTATGGACTTCGACCCCTAACGGGAGAGTTCTTACAATCTCCCATGTCCTCGCCGCTCGGCATGAACTTCGACCCCTATGTTCTCCTAAGTTCTTACTGCTTGGCTCGCACACCAAGATTTAGCACGAAACTGGTTGAGGCGATCGTTCTATCACCCACTAGCAGCTAGGGAGAAAGCGACCATACTCGCCGGTTTACCCCTAAATGTCAATGGGTAGCAAGACAACCACTTAAGCTTAGGCAGCTGACAAAAACCTGAGAAACAAAAGAAACATATTCATAGGCCACAGGAGAAAGGCACCCTCGGAAACAAAATGATGACATGGATAGATCTGAGCCACACATTCTCATCCAATGGTTGTAAAGGAGTTGCCGCCACACACCCCTAGGCCAGAATTTCGGATTCCAACGTCGTGCATTTAAATAAAGGCTAATACTTCAGATCCCGAGAAAACACCAATAAACGGATACCACAATTTCTAAGGCTAATATTTCGAATTCCAAGACAACGTGTTTACACAAGGCAGCCCAGAGTCAAGACCCACCCACTGACCAAGTTATTACACAAATGGTGAGGCCATGAAGGTTACATCAAGATACAACCACAATAGAACAAAGCATGAGAGTCAACCGAGCGACCTCTTCTTATGAACGGGGGCCTTGGGCCAAGGCTGACAAGGTCAAGTCCCCCCGAGCGTGTCTGCTCGTCTACGAGCCTGTTGGCTTCCCTTCTAGGAGTGGCCAAGGCGGATGCCCCGACCACTGAGCTTTGAGCATCAATAGGATTCGGCAGTTCCAGTCTAAGGGTCAGAGAAGGATCGTAGATAGAAGGCCAGCTGTTTGCTAGAGAGGCAGTCTGAGAGACTTCTACCCCAAATGCGACTTTTAATCTTTACATCTCCAGCTCCTTCACCAACATCTCACGTAGGAAAGAATCCATCGAGCGAGGTGGTCCAGTCAGGATCGAATGTCGAGAGGGATCACCTGAAGCCGATAGACGAGTCTCAGTGCTTCCTAAATCCCGATCGACCATTGCCTTCTTCAGGCGAGCCAACTCTAGGCCCAATTGCTGTGATTTCTTAAATAGAAGGAAAAGGTGGCCTCCCAATCCCTGGCCTCTCTACGGCAGTGTACGAAGGTAGACTCCAACAACTCCACCTTACCCCTAAGGTATTCGAGCTCGGCACCACGAGGTTCGGCCAAAACGGACTTGGCCATCTGATAAAAGAAGAAAGAGTTATGTCACTCCGAGTCCTGTGGACTTAGACAAATCTCAAAAATGCAAAGTTCCCATACAAAATATCATAGGAAAAAATAAAGTCCAAAAGCTCCATCAAAAAATCTTTTTTTCATTCATCAATCCACTTCCATACAAAAGTGGTGGTCACTCCGCATTCAACATATACATAAAAAAAAGGAAAAATAAAAGAGAAAGCTACTGCTTAGGAGAGGAGGGCACCTCTTTGGTTCTCGCTACGTTAACCCCGGGGGCGTCCGGGTTCAACGCGTCCTCATAAGCAGGCGAGCGATCATCCCCCTCGCCGTCATCTCCTCTCGAAGTAAGAGGGTGCTCAGGGAATTTCATGGAGAAGTGGAAACCCTCAAACTCGAGATGGGGGTACTTTATCAGTGCGTGCTCAAGGGCCCTGCTCGTACCCCTGATCCTGGGCGTAGATGACCTTGTCGATGGAACCCAGCTTTGCGACCTACAACTTCTTCTTATTCTCCTACAGGAGGGCCTTCTCCTTTGCAGGCCGAGTACTGTAACACCCAGTAATTTTCAAAGGGTGTGTATATATATATATATATATATATATATATATATATGTTGAAAGTATATGTTGGCTGTTGGTAATATATGTCAATGGCATGGATGTAATAATGTTGAAGTGGAATAGTGTTTGGAAGGGGGGCCCACACGTGAAGGAAAAACAGCATTTGCTGATGACTTCGGTCAGCCTATGGCTGACGTGGGCTTGCATGTGGGGCCCGCTCGGTTTGAGGGGGTGCCTGTAGTGCGCCATGTGGCGTGGGGTCCCCACGTGACCCTCTGTGTACTCTCGGGATGAGAGAGAGAATAGGGAGAAATGTGTATAAAGTTTGTCCCACATCAGAAATTAACTTGAATAAAATAATATATAAATACTATTGCCTATGATCAAGAGTCACCAATTCGGTTAACCCGCTTTTGAGAGGTAGCCTGTGGTGGGCAGTTGTACTACATAGTATCTAATTTGTATTCTAAATTGTATAAATTGTCTAAGCTAGGGGCGGGGGTGTTTCCAATGGTATCAGAGCCGACTTTCGACACCGAGTGTGGGTGAGAGTGGGTGAGATATATGCCTGAGATGGAGCTAGAAAATGTACAGGTATGCCTGAGAGGGAGCGAGGTTGCGGCCTAAAATAATGGACAACCCGCAGAATCGAGGTACGGTGCAGCTAGCAGAATCAGGGTACTCCACTCCACATCGGCTAGAAAGGAGATCCTGCACTAGATTGTGCATGCCCCGTGCTCAGCGAGGACGCTGATTTCTGAAGGGGAGGTGTGTGTAACACTCCGTAATATATATATATATATATATATATATATGTTGAAAGTATATGTTGGTTGTTGGTAATATATGCCAGTGGCATAGATGTAATAATGTTGAAGTGGAATAGTGTTTGGAAGGGGGGCCCACACGTGAAGGAAAAACAACATTTGTTGTTGACTTCGGTCAGCCTATGGCTGACATGGGCTTGCATGTGGGGCCCACTCGGTTTGAGGGGGTGCCTGCAGTGCGCCACGTAGCGTGGGGTCCCCACGTGACCCTCTGTGTACTCTTGGGATGGGAGAGAGAACAGGGAGAAATGTGTATAAAGTTTGTCCCACATCGGAAATTAACTTGAATAAAATAATATAAAAATACTATTGCCTATGATCAAGAATCACCAATTCGGTTAACCACCTTTTGAGAGGCAGTCTGTGGTGGGCAGTTATACTACATAGTATCTAACTTGTCTTCTAGATTGTATAAATTGTCTGAGCTAGGGGCAGGGGTGTTACATACGGTCGTCGGCAAGGGTGGCAAGCTCTGCCTTCAAGGCCCGCTCGCGAGCTTCTGAGGTTAGAACCAGCAACTTCTGCTCTTTCATCTCCCTCTCGTACCGTCGGACGTTCCACTCGGACTAAAGGAGGTCGTGAGCATAACGCCTCCTTAGCTCCGCCCTTTACAAAGTCTCCTGTGAACGAAAAGCAGAGACTTACAAATTTTCAAGGACATTAGAAGGCTAACGAGGCTTAGGGAACGTTTATCGCCATGTCGGCCTAAGCCCACTTCATGAAGCATGACTCGAATGTCTCGGTCGCGAGGCTCTCCCTATCCCGAGGGGTGGCCAGGTTCTCACTGCCTCCATCGCCACTAGACCTTCCATCAGAGAGTATGCCACCTTCACGAACCAGTTGGGGGCCCATGGTGCCAACCTCACCTCCCCTACTATCTCCCGGGCATCAAGACCGGTCGGCGGGAGACCAGCCTTCACCCCTTCAGCAATTTTCAGTTTCCCTGGGCTCGGCACTGCCTTGATCGAGCTAGAGGCTCCCGAGACCACCTAGGCCTTTGACCGCTAGGACTTCACCTCAAAAGACCCCTCATATGTAGGAGCGGTTGACTTCTTCTTCTGCCTCTGCTGCTGCTCGGCTGCCTTCTTCTTGGCCAAGAAGGCCCTCCTCTCCCATAAATAGATGGACCATTTTTACGGAGACACAAGACAAACATTTCCCAACGTCAGTTTTTTCTGCCCACAGGAGCTTTTCTTAGAGAGAGCAGAGCATGGGGGATTGTTCTCTCTAATCCTAGTCTTGATGCTATTCTCTCTTTTGACTTTGGGGGTTAGGTTGTGTCTGTCTCACTCTACAGACTTCCCCTTCCCTTTTTGTGTTCAATCTCCGCATCATCCATAGCTGCAAAATAAAACACTGGCTATGAGAACGAAGGAAAAATGATAGACGAAAAAAGGAAATAATAAACATACAAGGGTCGATCCTCACTAAATGCCTCTCGGTCACACTCGCCCAGGGGATGCTCCCTTTGGCGACGATATGTTCCACATCCTCCTTCTCTTATTTTGTGAAGTTCTTCTCCTTCGACGCTTTGTGATTAGGCTTGTAGAAGTTCCAGGTCATCGGGATCCCCCAGGGTACTTGATTCCGAACAATGAAGTACTTCTCATTCCATTCCATGATGGAGTCCGGGTGACCGTGGACCATGCGTCTATGGGGGCAAGGGGAGATATAATAGATCCCCTCGTACGTCCCTGCTGCCTGGATCCCTAGACAAACTTGGAAATATTTCAGCTTCAATGGACCCCCCCCCCCTCCTCTTTCCGCAAAGAAGCATGAAGCACACGATCTGTTTCCACGAGTTCAAGCTGTACAGCATGGGACTCAGTCCTGCCCAATTCAAAACATCCTTCAAAAATGAGGGCATGGGCAACCTCTATCCCGATACGAAGGCATCGAGCAGAAATATATAGAACCAGGGGGCCAATTTATCTGTAGGTCGAAGTTCTGGGCTCGGCACCATCAACTCATAGTCCAGAAGGATGAAATAGATCGCCAGTATCAACGGATGGTCAGTATTTGCCAACACGCTTTGGGTACCATCCTCTTTGATTCTTTAATGGCTCGGTGAGGAGGGTTGCACCCCATACCGAAGCAAATCATCGAGGTCGTCCGGGTATATTCTGATTGAAGCCGGTTGTTGGAGATATGAGATGTCGAGCCCGCTCTTCGATTGAAATTCAGTGGACGATCCAAAACTGTCGGGAAGAGTCCACTTCAGCCTCCTCCCCCGAATACGGGGGCCCTTTGTGGGAAGGCCATCGACATTTGTTCCAAACCCGCGGTCCCCTCTGGTAAGCTGACCTCCTTGGCTCTGCCCTCTTCCTCTTCCTCAGTCGCCGAATTTAGCTCCACTTCCTTTTCCTCTTCCTCCTCAACCCCTTTCAAATCCACGGGTTCATCCTCTCCGACCATCCCCATCTCTTCGACCTCTTCATCTGACACACTCGACTCAACTACAAAAGGTCTTCAGCTCCGAATGTGTTGAACCTCGTGGACCTCCTATATTTCTTCCCAGGATGTAGACTCGGAAGAAGAACCGATATCACCTCGGCCAGACGTAGAGGCAGAAGAATTGGACTGAACCTTCGACATAATATAAAATACTAACCTAATTGTCGGAAAAGACGTCAAAAATCTAGTTGTCGGTGCCTGAACAGAACCTACAGAGAGAAGCTCTGAAGCAAGTAAGAGAAAGCAAAGAAGAAAATGAGAAAGGGGAAAATGGTATATATAAAAACCCACAGGGATGCCTCAATTTCCACAATCAATCTTGGTCATCCAATTTGATCTGACGATGTATAACTCAAAGACTCATCGATTTCCCCAAAACCATGACGTCAGCCGAATCACATGCAACACGTTTGCCTTTACCGTAACCACCATGAGCACAAGCTGGTTTTCTAAAAATCTCTAAGTCTGAAACGCTCTACACTCGACGGTAACTTCAAGCCACCCACAACGTTTCTCACAGCCTTTCTGCTGCTTAATGCTTCACCGTAACCTTAAGCTACCTACAAGGTTTCTCATAACCTCGCTACCGCTCAACGCTCGGTTGTGACCTCGAGCCAACCACAAGGTTTCTCACAGCCTCGCTACCGCTCGACGGTCGGCCATGACTTTGAACCACCCCCAAAGTTTCTCACAGCCTTGCTACCGCTCGATGCTCAGCTGTGACCTCGAGCCACCTACAATGTTTCTCACAGCCTTGTTACCGCTCAACGCTCGGCCATGACTTCGAACCACCCACAAGGTTTCTCACAGTCTTGCTACCGCTCGATGCTCGGTCGTGACCTCGAGCCACCCACAAGGTTTCTTACAGCCTCGCTACCGCTCATCGCTCAGTGATAACTTCGAGCCACCACAAGGTTTCTCATAGTCTTGCCACTTCTCGATGCTCGGACGTGACTTCGAGCCACCCACAAGGTATCTTACAGCCTCGCTACCACTCGACACTCGACCGTGACCTCGAGCCACTCACAAGGTTTCTCGCAGCCTTGCTATCGCTTGACACTCGGCCATGACTTCGAGCCACCCACAAGGTTTCTCACGGTCTTTCCACCGCTCGGCGCTCAGACGTGACTTCGAGCCACCCAAAAGATTTCTCACAGCCTTGCTACTGCTCGACACTCAGCCATGACTTCGATCCAACCACAAGATTTCACAGCTCAGCGACGACCTCATCTGGCACGGCCTGGAGCACGGCGCTTGAAGCTCGGTGGTGCTCGGAACTCAGTGCAAATCTCGAGCCAAAAACTAGCCGTGTTCATGCAAACCGGCCGTCCTGCCCTCAGTCGCACTGTCGACTGATTTTTCCCATGTGACTGAACTACTCTGTAACCCCCTGTTTCAGTTGTACGTATTTTATTACGTGAATTTTTGTACTTCAACTTTCAGATCAATTTTTATTTTTTTCTTTTCTTTGGACTCTTTATCGGGCATTATTTCATTCTTATTAGAAATCAAATATTTTTCCGATCCATTCTATATTTTTTCTTCAAATTTAAATCCTGATTAATCCTAATCCTAATTAATATCTCTAACCTTATTCACTACCTCAAACCCCTTCTTGGCCAACTCCACAACTCCCAACCTCTTTTACAGCCTTAATTCACACCTCCTCTTACCGCATTCCAACCTAACACTACACTAAAACAGCCTCTCCTACTCCTACACTACTGCCTCAATCCACCTCTATATATATTATATATATATATAAATACCTCCTCCCTACACCTTAACCTACACTCTATATTATATTATATATATAATATATTCACACCATGCAGCATACATCCTCCCACTGCTTATATTTTATACACATACATACACACTTGCATGCATATTGTTTATCTGTCTCTCTCCCTTTCTTTATATATATATATATACACACACACACACACATGCAACTCACCCCTTATCACTTTCTCTCTCTCACTCTCTTTCCTTTTATATACACTAGTAATATGCTACACACACACACATGCAACTCACCCCTCATCACTTTCTCTCCCTCACTCTCTTTCCTTTTATATACACTAGTAATATGCACGTGCGATGCATGTTTTTTCTTCTTTTTTTAAATATGTAGGAACAGAGCAAGTTCCACTGGCAACCTCTTTTTTGAACAACTCCAAAGCAGTGATGGGTGATTCTAAAGTAACAAAGCTCTCCAATTCTCTACTCCAGTTCATTAGCAGGTCAGTCATATTTTGAATAAATGCAAGGCACTTCTCCGGTCTTTACCTCACCCCTGTGTTATATATTGAACCCATTCACCCGATACCATTGTGCATGATCTGCCATCTAGTGCTGCTTCATTTTATAAGTTTCTTGGTGTTTGCAACTTATATCAAATTCCTAGTTGTTAATTCAACTGTATATTCTGTTTGGAATAATGCAATTGGCACATATGACCCTAAATAGTAACATTACATAACTATAAACGTTCGTGATGCATACGTCGATATAACTAAAAACATAAATTAAATATTGTAGCAATATTCATGCATTCAGTCTAAGTAATTGTTATATAAACTTGTCACATAAACTTAAATAAGATTACAAAATTCGACTTAAAAACCCCATAAATTCATTGCTAAAGAAGAGTTAGGAAGATACCTGAAGTACCATCGAAAAGAAGAGTCGTGAAGATATTGTGGTGAAGTACCATTGAATTCACGACAAATACCCATCAAGTTCCTTCACCTATTAAAGAACACGACAAATACCCTTCTTTATTCTTATGTACATATGCTACCATTCTCATCTAATAAATTGAAATTTAAAGAAGAAAAAAAAGTAACAAAAATCTATATTTAAATTCTAGAAATTAATTGTAATTTGGTGAAGTCCTGACCTGTTAATCCTGGAAGGAACATTCTCAGATGACATGATGACAACAGGTATATCTTTGAGGGACTGTGACTCCTGATTCAATTATCAAACCATCCCCATAAATCTCTTGAAAAAATAATTACCACACAAAATACAACCCAATAAGATTATGTTTCCTCGCTTGAAATTATATAATATAATTTTTTTAAAAAAATTAAATGTACCTTAATCTTCTTTAGCAGATCATACCCAGTCATTCCAGGCATGCAGTAGTCTGTGATGACAAAATACACCACAATTTCCTGAAAAATGAATTCCATAACTAAACAATCCAAAAACTTAAAGTTTAAAAAAAACATTGGAAACAGAGGAGCTTGCAAGAGTATGTCGTTCCAAGGTCGATTCCAATCGCTTGGCCCTCGTTACCATTTCCTGCCATCTCCTTTGCTTTCTCTTCTATTTCTATCCAGCTATTGGTTGTGCAAATTGAAATGTGGTTCCATGGTTCTACTTATACTTCTAAAGTGACTTATCCTCTTCCAGAGATCCCATCCACATTCTCCATGGAGACCTCTCATCTCTTCCATCTCCAAGCTCTTGATGTAGAAATTGACATAATATTCCTATAAACATAAATCCAAACAACACTCACTACAACATCAGAGATCTAGTCACTCACTACAACATCATAGATCTAGTCTATTCGCTGGAAGGTATTTTTTTCACATTGTATCAGAGTTTCCTGGGTTCACTTCCCATGAGGCACTGACCATGTCATCTCTCCACCTCGAGTTCTTGGTCTTTACATTTATTTTCGTCAACCTTTTAACACTAAATTCTAAACCATCAACCTATACTTAGCGATCAAACTCTCTCCACGCATAACTTCACAACCTTATATAGCTTATGTATACCGAATTGATTCAATACCAAATCAATTATTCCAATTCAAGAAACTTTGAGATTTCGACTTACATTTAGCGAGTTTGGCAAGTTTTTGAGATGTCTGATGGATGCCAAGCCCAATATTGCAAGCTCGCTTGTTGAATTCTGACTGAATCTTGACGCCAGCACCGCCGAATCTTGCTTCTTCTCCGCATTCGCCTGAAAAGAAAACGATCAAGAAGCCTCTCCTCATCCTCCTCCTCTCTCCCTCCGCTCTCCTCCTTCGACCCAGCTGCCAAGCCCTTGGCCTCGTCGCCGCCTCCCAGGCCAACTTCATGCGCATCATCGTCCACTCCTCAAGCAGATCAAGCGGCAGGCTCGTGGGGTCCGTGGACTGGGTGGAGAGGAGCAGCACGATCGAGGACGTGTTTGAGAGGGATTCCGAGGTGAGCGATGAGGAGAGAGAGGTGTTGGGGATTTTGAGAGAGATGGAGAGGAATGGACGGGGTGGGGGGATTTTTTTTTTTTTTTGAGAGAGAGAGTTTGATTTGGGTAAAAATTACGATTGTGACCTTCTTTTGTGTATTGTTCAGGGATAAAATTTGACAAATTTAACCCTACATTATTTTGTAGGTGTGTTATGTATGTGAGGGCATGATAGTAAAAAGCCGCTAAAATAGACTTTTGTTTAATAATAGTATAGATATACACTCTCTCTCTCTCTCTCCTTATATATATATATATATATATATATATATATATATATATATATATATATATATATATATATAGCTCACTCATACCTCACCCCTCATCTCTACCTCTCTTCTTCTCCTCCTTTCTTCTTCTCTACCCCAAACCCGAAGCCACCACCACCGGCACCCTCGCTTGCTCCTCCAGCATCGTCACCGCGCCACCCCTACACCCTTCACCATCGCCTACACCACCACCGCTCACCACCACCCTCGCAACCACCGCGAGCTCCAACCCGAGCTCCTCGCCACCTTGTTGCGCTCAACCTCGACACTGTTACTCAATGTTTTTCTTGCCACTGCCATTGCACAAACTTAATCCCATACAACCCGATGCCACCGCCATAGGTTTCACCATCGCTCACCGTTGCTCGCTCATTGCCTACTTGCTGCCATTCTTGCCACTGTTGTGCCGTCGTCCGTTGCCGACGTTACTTCTTCTTTCTATGGTTAACACCACGATCGTAATCGTCACGATATAAGGCAAGTATCTTGTACACTCTTTTTGTTCTCGTACAAGCATTTTCTTGGACTCGTGGCAAGTAGTCTTGTTATCATCATGTTTTATTGTCAAATTCAGTTCTAGTCACTTGTTCCATGCTACCGACTCAAGATTGAATCGTTAGCACACTTCGTATCGCATTATCGAATTTCTGCCCTGTCATCTTCCCGAATTTGAACTGCAAATTTGACCCAGTTCCTGACGTTGAAATTTAGAACTTTATACATGAAAATCGTAGTCCATTGAGTGTAGAATCCAGAACATCTTACGGTTTCTCAATCCGAATTATAGATAGTGAGATATCAAGATTTTGGTGTTATCATGTTGTAATTTCCAGAACACTGAAACTGTGCACGAAATCTATTGTCATGTCTCTTGTACTGGAAATCGGACCGTGTTCCCAATACTGGATCCAAGAAATTTATACATGAAAATTATAGTCCATCGAGTCTAGAATCGAGAACATATTACGGTTTCTCAATCCAATGTATAGATTGTAAGTTATTGATATTTTAGTACTGTGACTCCTGAATTTCCAGAATGTGCACTAAACATCGAAACCAGTAAAGAATGAATTTGTATATATAGCTGATATCTCTAAAACTTATCGTGTGAATATGCGTTGGAACCATAAAAGAGTCTACTTTCTAGAATCTCTGACGGAATCAGACTTGCTTTTTTGTAGCAATGGAAAAGTAAATTTGAACGCAGATTGGTGCTACTGTCTAGAATTTCATCTCTACGTTGTTGCATATAAAACCATTATTTTTCATATTTAATTAACTGAACTATATATATTGTTGTTCTTGTAATAATAACTTGCATCGATATAAAAAATTGATAGATTTTTTCATATAATACATTTTATACCACTTGATAATTCTATGATAACTACTCTCGATACATGTACCTATTTCACATCTCATACCTATGATTACCGCCCTTGATATTTTTCTTGATTCTTGATTAACTGTCTTGATATTGTCGTTCCACTAGTCGTGCCGACTTCATGTTCATGATTAATTATTGTAAAAAAGTAACAAGCCAGGTTTATAAGGGTATGGCTTAGTAGTGGACAGTATAGGAGAGTATACTCGGAAGGGGGCCCGTGTTTCCCGGAATAGTGATTCTTGATTCTTTATTCTTGATTCTTGATTCTTGATTCTTGATTGATTACATAATTCTTGATATCTTAATACTATCACTGGAAGACCCGAGTATATAATCCTAATTCACTACTTAAGTCTAAACGTCACTTGATTGATATGCACCCGAACTTGTGGTATGGGACACAGGATTGCGTGCATTAGATAATTTAATAAAACTGATAAACTCGAGATTGACATTAAGCATGATTCTTGATTACATGATTCTTAATTCTTGATTACATGATTCTTGATTACATGATTCCTGATTCTTGATTACATGATTATTGATTAACTGATCTTGGATTACCAATTGATTATACTTTGAAGTCTTAAATACACTAGTTTACAGTTATTACTTACATGATCATAGTATTCCAGTTCCTTGCTTCCTTCCATATTGTATTGTACTGCTTTTTGGTATTTGCACCGCTACTTCTTGTCTCTTCCATGTTATATCTTGTTATCTTATCATTTTACTGCTTGTTGCTACTTGCTGCTCAAAGCTTGCTCTAACGGGTACTTTTCTATTTTTCTTTGAGTTAATAATTATACAGGTACTGATGGACCCAACAAACAGACTTTCTAGACAATCGTTGTTGCATTATTACTACTTCATGTTGTTTTTCTTTCAGTCTCTATTTTATCTAGTTGTTATAGCGAACTATTTATCGTACTGTTTTAATTCTGTCACCTTGTATTTCCGGGCATCTTAACCCGATGTTTATGTATATCCAGATGATGGTTATTCTATTTTCAGCTTATGTGATGATTATAATTGCCTGCGAATGTGTTATAAATACCCTTTTGAGCTTACTGGTATTGTACAGCTTATGGATTATGTATATCATTTGCTTTGCCTCAGTTGCGTGCCTGTATTTCCGTATAGTGGGAAGCGGGGTGTGACATACTCCTTGACAGCTGAAACATCCAACCCTCTAGGATAGGGGTGGCAACTGGGCCGGGTCAACCACCGACCCACCCGCGACCCGGCCCACGAACCCGGCCCGCTTAAGGCTTTCACGGGTTCGGGTCGAACCCGGTGAACAGTACCGGGTCGACCCGGGTCGCAATATACGCGAATCGAATTCGCGAAACCCGGCTCGCGAACCCGTTAAAAAAACGAATTAAACCCGCTAACCCGCGGGTCGACCCGTGTGCGTCAACCCGCTCGACCCGTACGGGTCGAACGTTCAACCCGTGACGGGCCGACCGTTCGACCCGCGGGTCGAACGGGTCGAACGCGTGGGTTCGACCGTTGGGCAGCAGTCAGCACAGGCAGCAAACGGCTCTAAGAGCCGTTGCTGCCGAACGTTGCTGTTTTTTTTTGTTTTTTTTTTTTTGTTTTTTCCCACAAATTCACCTATAAATATCCCCTAAAATTCTCAAAAAAAATTACACCTCACTCTCTTACTCTCTCTACTATTATACATCATTTTAAAGAAATTTTTGAACAATTGTAGTGTTCATCAAATAATTGTACAAGGAGGCATATACACGATCAAATTTCGGTCGTATCGGAAACAAAATTCAACGTCTTCAACTCTCTTCAACTCTCAACCTCTTCTCAACTCTTTAATTGTGGAATCGGCAAAGCGCTCCTCCATCTTTTAGCTTTTCTTCTTAATTTCACGATTTTTTTTTTACATACGCGTATTATACGGTGAACGGTATCAAAATTTCTCTACCTCTCTTGTTAAATTTTTTTTTGCGTTGTAGTTAAAATTATTGTTTGTTTTTTGAACTTCTCTATCTCAACCCTCTTGTTTTTTAGATTTTTTTTGTATAATTCACCGCTCGGTCCGCTCCTACATTGTAGAATTTTTTTACATATTTTGAGCGCATTACCACATTATGTCTAGATCACGCGGTAGCGGTCGTAGCGGACAAGATTCCTCCTCCTCTTCACGTAGGCCACCAATTGTCCCAATTAGTGAGCCCGCCCAAGATTACATTGATCCTACTATGGAACAATGGGGTACACACGACATGGATGTTGTAGGTGGCATTCAATTAGAAGAAGAAGAACAACAACAACAACCCAAAACCACACAACCCCGTAGTAGTAGGAAAAGTAGAGGAGAAACTAGCGATTGGCACAAGTTTTATGAGTATATCCCGGATGAACATATCCCGGGTGTAGGTTTGAAAGTGTGTAAAACATGTAGCAAAACATACAAATTCAAGAGGGGTGACGGCACCGGTACAATTACTAGACACATACAACATAATCACAAAGAACTTCTTGATCAAATACAAGGCCAACAAAAAATTAACCCTAGGACCGGTCAAGTAGATAGCCACCCTTATGATCCCGAACTCGTTCGTCGGGAAATGGCCCGATTAGTCATTAAGGAAGAGTTGCCATTTTCCTATCCCGAGAGTAGGAACTTGAAAAATTTTAATCAAACGGCCTTAAACCCTCATTTTAGAAGAATTCCGAGAAATACTTGCAAATCGGATTGTTTTAAAATGTATGTTGAAATGAAGGACGCGTTGATTGCAATTTTATGGAGTTTAACTTGTAGGGTTAGTTTAACTTCAGATTGTTGGACGGGTGTCAATAATATTCCAACGATGGGAATAACCTGTCATTGGATCGACAATGATTGGATTCTTCAAAAAAGAATCATATCACTTGCGTCGTTACCGTATCCCCATAGCGGCGCTGAAATAGCAAACCGTATTATAGAAATTTGTGATGTTTTTCATATTCGCGATAAAATTATGGCTATTAGTTTTGATAATGCATCTAACAACAATGTAGCAATTACTACTTTAAAATCTGTATTAAATCCTCCATCTGACAATATTTTTCATGTTAGATGTGCATGTCATATTATAAATTTATGTGTTCAAGATGCATTAAAAATAGCTGATCCATATATAGTTAAAATTAGAAATTGTGTACATTTCATTGCATTAAGTCCAAGCATTTTACAAGAATGGAAAGCTTGGTGTAGGGTTAGAAATATTCCTTTTAGAAAATTTCCGAAGGATGTTAGACACCGATGGAATTCTACTTTTGATTTATTGAATGTTGTCACCGATTATAAAGCAGTTGTAAATAATTTTTGTATCACAAAAAATATGCACAATTTTGAAATGACTCCGCCCGATTGGTATTTTGCCGAAGCTTTGTTGAAATTTTTAGAACCTTTTAAAACCGCAACTTTAAAGTTTTCAAAAACATATGAATCTACTTCTAGTAGCATTTTTATTGAATTAGTTAGCATGATGCAAATATTTAATGAAATGTTAAATGATCCCTATATTAGTGACATTGTAATACCTGCATTTCAAAAAATTTTGAAATATTATTTTCCTCCTCCTATGTTGATTTGTGTTGCTACTGTTATGGATCCTCGTATCAAATTAGAAGGTACGAAGAATTTGAAAGAAATGTTTTTTGCATGTTTAGATAACAATGTAGAATTAACAATTGATTGCGCTACTTTTTTAGTTCAGTTTGAATCTACATTAAATAACTTGTATGATTATTATGATAGACGTTTTGCTTCTAGTAGTACAACTTCTGTAGTTAGTTCTTCTTCTGGTAGTTCTAAAGGTAAAAGTAAAATTGGTGATAGAACATTTAGTCTACTTGAACAAATTCAGTCTAAAAAACCTAGGACTAATCAACCAAATAAATTAAATTGGTATAACCAACAGGATACTGAGCCTACTCTTTCCCCACTAGATATTTTACAATGGTGGAAAGAACATGAACACACTTTTAGTATTCTGTCTATTATGGCTAAAGATTTGCTAACTCTTCCTGTCTCTACAGTTGCTTCTGAGAGTGCATTTTCTACAAGTGGCAGGGTTCTATCTGATTACAGAAACCGGTTGAAGTCCGAGTCGTTGGAGATGCTCGTTTGCACAGAAGACTGGCTGAAGGCTGAAGATAGGACGCAAGGGAAAGCACTATCAAGTTCTACAAGTGGGAGCAACTCGCCCGAAGAAGAACAACAACAACAACAATAGCTTTTCATCTTATGTTAAATTAGAAAAATTGTAGTCAATTAAAATTGTACATAAGAAATATGTTATTGTATAAAACTTATTTGTGAATTGAATTCTTCATTTCATTTCGTTATAAATTGTTCAAATTGTATCACTTAAATTCGTATGAATAAAATTTCAAAATTTGTTGTCAATTTCACTCTTTCAATCTTATTATTATTATTATCACGATTTTTTTTGTTTATTAGTATTATTACTTACTTAGTATTATAATTAAACATTATTTGGGGATATTTGAAGAATTGTAGTATTATTACTTATTAGTATTATTACAAAATTTAGTGAATTACATACTTAGTATTATAATTAAACATCATTTGGGGATATTTGAAGAATTGTAGTATTATTACTTATTAGTAGTAATGTAGTATTACTTACTTAGTATTATAATTTTAAACTACCAAAAAAAATTACTTACTTAGTATTACTTACTTACTTACTTACTTACTTAGTATTACTTACTAAGTATTACTTACTTACTTAGTATTACTTACTTAGTATTACTTACTTACTAAGTATTACTTAGTATTACTTACTTACTTACTTAGTATTATAATTTTGAAGAATTGTAGTATTATTATTACTTATTAGTAGTAATGTAGTATTACTTACTTAGTAATGTAGTATTACTCACTTAGTATTATTATTAGTAGTAATGTAGTATTACTTAGTATTACTTCAATTTAAGCTACCACAAAAACAAAAACAAAATATATATATATATATATATATATATATATATATATATATATTATTAAACGGGCCAACCCGCGGGTCGACCCGGCCCAACCCGGGTTGAGCCCTAAAGGGTTCACGGGTTGGGCGGGCCACCCAATTAAGAATCTGACCCGGCCCAGCCCGGCCCGTATAACACCCCAACCCGGTCCGGCCCGCCTACCCAAGCGTGCCAACCCGCACGGGTTGGGCCCGGCCCGGCCCGGTCGACCCATCTGCCACCCCTACTCTAGGAGTGGGGGGCATATGATGTGGGTAAAAACCCGACCTCATCTGAATCGTCTGATCTCCTCAAGATCCTGAAACCCATCAGAACAGGCATGCACGCTTCATGGGCTGTTAACCAGCCCTCTGCGCCCATCCGGCCTACAGAGAAGAGTCAACTCGGCTTACTGGAATACCCTCTCTCTGCTTATATATAGCAGACTCCCTCCACTGTGAAAAGGTAATCAACATTTAGCCTCCAACACCCTAGTTTTCATTTTCACTCTCTTCCAGTCACTGACTTGACCATCGGAGGGTCTGCCGCCGGAAAAACTCCCGGTGTTTCTGGACTTTGTGCAGGTGTTGGCGACTCACGATCGAGAGTAGCCACCAACATATCAGCTCCTCCTACATCTCACCAGATTCAGTTCTATAGCTGAGGTCTGTCTGTTTTCCTCAAAAATCGAACTCATCATCTGTTGCTTCCACACCCTAAAAATAGCAGCATCAAATGAGAGAAACATGTGAACTTGTTAAACTTCAATATCACCATATGTCACATATAATTAAATCCTATTTAACCGGTCATTTCATTAGCACACTTGAGTTATTCTCAGTTTTCATCGCAAGCTTGTCCACTTCTTTGGTAGGATCTTGGACTTCGAACCTTTTCTTTTTCTTCTTTGTCGTAGGATCAGAGGGGACAAGCTAAGATATGATTGCCAAAACAGGTTACAGAACACATCAATAATCCATGAAAATATATTTCCCATTAAAACAAAAATCTTGGAAAGGGAAAAAAAAAAAAAAAAAACCCAGTAATCTGGTCCATACAACTACTCTCCATGAATTGACACGAAAACTATTTTCAGTCCCCTCGGCACAAATATCATGGAATTAGAGAAGGGAAAATATAAATATTTAACCTTAAGTGGTTGTTTGATTTATAGGCTTAAGATATAAAGGTTCACATGAAACCTAGAAGAAAAATACAATTTTGTAAACATGTCAAAAGATCATTCAGATACAAAGGTTGGAGTTATACAAAGTTATTTACTGTACCTCCAATTATCACCCAAAGATTAAAACACTTAGTCCTGTTTGGATACAGAGTTGCGTGAATTTTGTTGAAAAACCTTAGCATCAGATTGCTCTAATTATCTAAACCAAAAAGTTGAGATATATATAGCGAGTAGGTATCTAAAATCCAGTCTAATCGTATACCTACATGTTCTCTCTTTCTACTGCCTCAACTTTGTATCCAAACTCATAAAATACACTACTAAGTTCAGAAAATTTTAGCAAAGATAAAGGTATGCAAGTACTATTTTAAGTACCTTCATCTATACGTACAACTTTATAGCCCTTCATTCTAGATTTTCTAGAAAGATAAGCTCTAACAAAACTAAACCAAGAGAGAGATAGGGAGAAGAATGGGCACCGAGGAGGGGGGAGGACTCCCTCCTTCTCCTCCTCCTCCACCTCCCTTCCCCATCCCCCCGCCACCACACCTTCAGTGTGGTGGTTCAATCGATGGCATCGCTGTCGATAGGAGTATAAGAGGGTGGCATCCTCTTTTGGGGGATTTCTTCAGTGCCCACTAGATGGGGCACAACTGTTGGTCGATGCGGGAATGAGCATTGGGTTCTCCAGCATCGATTGATCTCATTTTCTTACAGAGTGAGTGCTCCCGACTTCGTCGAGGTTATGATTGGGGACTTCATTGGTGTTTTCATCGAGTTGGGTGTGGAGGGCTACCGATAGACCATGATGTGGTCAATGATGGTCGGTGGAGAGTTTGAGAGAGGGTTTTATATTTTTGAAATTTGAATTTCCAATTTAAGTTGTGTGGGCTCTTTTCATTTGATGTGAGTTTGTGGGCTATGAGAATGGGGTCTTTGATGTGGGCTATTTTCATTTTGCTTAATATGCGGGCTATTGATGAATTTGGGATTTCATTTTGAGTTGTCTAAGTTAGTGTCTAATTGATCGGTCATTGGTGAATGTGTGAATCCTCACTGGTGCGGTTGATGTATCTATTGTCATCGTTTTGGTTGATGTGCGAGTCTTCGATATAGTGGTGATGTACGAGTTGTTGTTGTGACAGATGAGCAAGTTGTCGTTGTTGTGGTTGAGGCGCGAGTTGTCGCTAGCTTGGGAGATGGAGCATGTTATTGCCATGGTGAGAGAGTTGTGAGCCGTTGCAGATTTGGTGATGGTCAAGTCGTCGCAAAGTTGGCATTCGGGCTAATCATCATCGATATGGCAAACAGAAAACTGGCATCGTGGGGGTGAACAGGCTTATCATTCCGGGATAGATAAGGGGAAAGTCATCACCGGAATGGTTGATGGACAAGTCGTCATTAGAGTAGTGAATTGGCAGATTGTCTCTAGTGTGTTGTCCTTGCAAAGCGTCGCCGAAAGGGGTTCCAGGATTCATCGCTAAGTGGTGTTCGGGTGAGTCGTCGTTAGGAGGTGAAGTGGCAAGTCATCACTATGATGGGTGTTCGATGAGTCATCACTTGGTTGATGGATAAGGACTTAGGTTTCGCGACATCTGAGAGTCTGGAAAGCAGGTTGCATGTTCTTCTTGGGCAATTTTAGCTTGAGGAGGGACGAGTTAATGTTATAGTCTTTGTTTTGTAATAGTGTTTTCCGGTATTCCCTTTTCTAAAATTATTTTGATGTAAATTATTTGTTCTAACTTGTGTTATTGATACATTATTATGAAGCGGTGACGCGGTCAACTTTATTCTCAAAACTTTATAGCAATACCTTAGTAAGTTTTGACACATAATTCTAAAGGAAATAAATAAAGATTTCATCTTCTGGTGGGAAGAATACTAAAACAAACTACTTTAAAAAACGATGAAGAAGTTCCAAATTTTTCCCTCTGGAATCTCAATCGTATCGTCGACCACCATGATTACTAATATGGGTCAGATGACGTGGCCCCTCCTGGGCCACAAGATTCTCTCATAAAGCGTGCACCACCGGACCATCTGGGTCCACCACGTCAGCGCAGAAACCGCCTGGGTCCCTGCCACGTCAGGCTGGAAACCGTCCAGGTCTCCGCCACGTCAGTCCTAAACCGCTTGGGCTTCTGCCACGTCAGGCCCATGAGCAACCGGGTCCAGACCCGGCCCCAAACGAGTCCAGACCCGCTTGGCTTCTCCTATAAATACCAGACCCTGTACCCCTTCCACAGGTAATTAATCTTTTCCCTCTCAAACCCTAGTTACTGTTACTCTCTCTCAGTAGCTCACTAGATCGTCAGATGGTCTACCATTGGGACCAATCCCGGTGTTCCAAACTGTGTGCAGGTACACAGGACTAGAGCCTCCAAGATCCGAGCCGAGCCTCCAGATCCGAGTCGAGCCTCCGATCTCCACCTCACTCCCGCCTGCTCCCGAGCCGTTCCTCCAGACGAGGGTCGGGACCACCGTCCGCTCAAGAGGTTCCTCCACCAATACAAATCGAGTAGAACTCACGCCTGGTGCATCCACACACCGCCCAAAAACAAACCGTATTAGGATGGCGCCGTCTGTGGGAAACTTCTAGCGCAGACTCCAGCCCGAGCTCAGCTATCAACGATACTCCGTCATCCCAAGCTCGTATGGCGCCCAAGACCAGGAAAGCTGTTACCTCTGCGCGTCGCCAGGACGTGCCTCTTCAGGGCATCGCCGCCGATGCTCATGGATCCAACAACCCGGGGGTCAGTCACGGATACCAACCGGGTGCCTCCCGTCCGGTCCAGCCCGACCTACGAGGGGTAATCCAGAATTGGCAAGCGTGCCGTTCTAGGGGAGGGGCCACTTCTAACTCGGCCCCGAACCATCTCACACATCCATCCCTAGGGCAGGGGCCGGCACTCAGCCGCGTAGGCCGGCAGCCGCAGGCTCAGCAAAATCGAGCTGAGCGAGCTCCGGTCACCCACCAGGAGTTCCAAGACTTCCGGAAAGAAATCATGGAGGCTATTCGGGGGACCCCCGTCGAAGGGACCGTCCGTCGCTCTCACACCCGTTCGGACGCCGAGGCTAGTGTGTCTCACGTCCCGACGGTCCAGCCGGAGTATGACGACGACATCCTAAAGTGCCTCCAAGAAATGGAAGACCGCCTCGACCACTTCGGCGATGGCGGTCCGAGGCCGGCCCAGGGATACAGGCCCATCTGACCCCCTTTCTCCACCGTCATCTTGCAGGCGGAAATACCCCGGAACTTCCGTCCACCTCAGTTTGAGACTTATGACGGGAAGGGTGATCCTGCTGATCACATTGAAGCCTTCAAGACCCTCATGATGATTCACAGCGCATCGGATCCCCTCCTGTGTCGTGCCTTCCCCACCACCCTCCGAGGTCCGGCTCGGGAATGGTTCTCGAAACTCACCCCCGGCTCCATCTATTCTTTTGACCAACTAGAGGGCAACTTCCTCGCCCACTTCGTTACCAGCCGGAAGGCCAAAAGGACAAGTGCATCTCTATTGGGCCTCCGGCAGAAGGAAGGGGAGTCCCTCCGGTTGTTTGTCCGAAGGTTCACCACTGAGGCAAGGTTGGTCTCCTCCCTTGACCCAGGGGTTGCCTCAGCGGCATTTCGACACAATGTACGGCATGACCAGCTGAAAGCCTCCCTGGCAAAGAAGCCTCCGATAGATTTCCCCGACCTCCTGAATCGTGTCAAAAAATACATCCGGGCTGAGGAGGCCCTGAATCCAGAGGACTCAAAAGAAATCCCTGAGAAGGGGAAACGCAAGGCCGACGAGGCCGAGCCAGCAAAGAAAGTCCCGAGAGACGGGGGCACCCTGAAAAGGGTCCCCCCGGTCCCTCGCTTCGAGAGATACACTCTGTTGACGCAGAACGTATCAACTATCCTCCTACCAATCGAAGACAGGGACCTCATGCAATTCCCTCCTCGGCCGACCAACAACAATAGCAAGAAGAGGGATCAGCGGTTCTACTGTCGCTTCCACCGGGACAACGGGCACGACACAGACCATTGCTGTGCCCTGAAGGACGAGATCGAGGCCCTCATCCAACGAGGGTACCTCTGGGAGTTCAAACGGGAAGGCACTCGGGACCAGAGGGATATGAGGAATAGGAGGGCTTCCCCTCCTCCTCAAGCACTCAGACAGCAACCCGAGCGGGACCAGGAGCACGAAGAACCTGAGGGTCAAGCCATCTTGCATTGCATCCACAGAGGGCCCATGGGAGGGGAGTCCAACACTTCTCACAAGGCGTTCATCCGAGATGTCAACGTCGTCCAGGGCCCCATCTCCCCCTAGGTACAGCAACTCCTGTATCCTTCTCGGGAGAAGACCTGGAGGGAGTTCGGCTCCTGCATTGCGACGCGCTCGTCATCAGCCTCAGTATGGCAAACTTCGAGGTCCACCGCATCCTCGTTGACAACGGAAGCTCAGTAAATATCCTCTTCCTAGAGGCCTTCGAGAACTTGAAGCTCCCCCGAGATAAGCTAAAGCCAGCCGGATACACATTGCACGGATTCTCCGACATCCCAGTGCCAATAGAGGGGATCGTCACCTTAGACATCACAGCTGGTACGACCCCACACCGAAGGACCGAGTCAATGAACTTTATGGTTGTAAACTTCAAGGCAGCCTACAATGCCATACTCGGCCGTCCCGGGCTCTACTCCCTCCAGGCGGTACCCTCGGCCTACCACCAGAAGATGATGTTCCCTACCAACACCGGTGTCGAAATTGTCCGGGGGAACCAAGAAGCTGCACGATTGTGCTATATGACGGTAATCGGGGGCGGTGTATTTCCCCTCAATGCCGTCGAGCTACAGCCCGAAAGAACCCAGCCAGAACTGGAGCCGACAGACGAGTTAGAAGATGTCTCATTTGAGATAGGGGACACGTCAAGGTGTTTCCGAGTAAGCTTCTCCCTCGCTCCTAACCTCAAATCTGCCCTGATTGACTGCATTCGCCGTAATGTCAACCTCTTTGCCTGGAAGCCCTCCGACATGCCCGGTATCTCTGAGGATCTCATCATGCACAAACTCAGCATGATCCCCGGTTCAAAGGCGATCGTCCAGAAGCGACGTAAGTTCGCCCCGGAGGGACAACAGGCGGTGAATGCGAAAGTTGACAAACTCTTGTTCGCCCATTTCATACAGGAGGTCAGCTACCCCGAGTGGCTGGCGAACGTCGTAATGGTCAGAAGGCGAGCGACAGCTGGAGGATCTGTATAGACTTTACAGACCTCAACAAGGCGTGCCCTAAAGATCCGTTTCCTCTCCGCAGCATCGACGCCCTTATTGACGCCACATCGGGCCACGAACTCCTTTCTTTCATGGATGCCTTCTCGGGCTATAACCAGATCCAATGTTCCCTCCTGATATAGCCAAGATGTCCTTCGTTATGGATCAAAGGCTTTATTGCTACCGGGTTATGCCCTTCGGGCTGAAGAATGCTGGTGCTACTTATCAGAGGCTCGTTAACCGAGTCTTCAAGCATCAAATTGGGCATAATATGGAGGTGTATGTTGAAGACATGCTCGTCAAAAGCAAGCATGGACAGGATCACGTCGCTGACTTGAGGAGGCCTTTGGGGTCCTTCAGACCCACAACATGAGACTTAACCCGGCGAAGTGTGCATTCGGCGTCTCCTCGGGAAAATTTCTCAAGTTCATCGTCAGCCAGCGCGGCATCGAGGCGAACCCCAAAAAAATCCAGGCCATAATAGACATGGTCCCTCCCAGAAACATCAAAGAAGTCCAGAGGCTAACGGGAAGACTGGCGGCCATCGGTCGTTTCCTCTCCAAGTCCGAAGAGAGGTCCCTCCCATTCTTCAAGGCACTATGCGGAACCGGGGGATTCAAGTGGGGTACTCAGCAGCAAGAGGCATTTGCCCAATTGAAGGAGTACCTTACCAAACCCCCTCTCCTCAGCAAGCCCAAACCAGGTGAGCCCCTCTGGCTTTACCTTTCGACTTCGGAGAACGTGCTCAGCGCTGTCCTCGTTCGAGAAGAGAAAGGAGTCCAAAAGCCCCTGTACTATGTGAGCAAAGTTCTGCTCGATGCCGAGACCAGATACTCTAGAATGGAGAAGATAGCATACGTGGTCATGGCCGCACGGAAGCTCCGCCCCTATTTTCATGCACATTCAGTCTAGGTGCTCACGGACCAACCTATGAAGGCCGTACTCTATAACCCCGAGAGCTCTGGATGACTAGTCAAATGGTCGATCGAGCTCAGTCAATACGACATCGGCTATTAGCCCAGGACAGCCATCAAAGGACAGGCCATTGCCGAGTTCATCACAGAATGCACCATCTCCGAGCAACTCGACAGTAAGGAGGCTAACCAGGCGTGGGAAGTTCACGTCGATGGTTCCTCCTGCGAAGTGGGGAGTGGTGCGGGCATCATACTGCGGGGTCCCGACAGTTTCCTCCTTCAGTACTGCCTCCGCCTCAACTTCCTGGCCTCCAACAACGAGGCGGAGTACGAGGCCATGATCGCCGGGCTCACCCTGGCCCATCAGGTCGGTGCCAGACAGATCAGGGCCTTCAGCAACTCTCAGCTCATGGTCAACCAGATCACCGGAGAGTACGAGGCCCGTGACGATCGGATGATCAAGTAAGAGGAATCGGTCGTCTTGAGGATCCCTAGGGAGCAGAATGCCCAGGCCGATGCTCTGTCAAAGCTGGCTTCCTCTTCCTTCGAAGGCCTCGACTTCACCGTCCTGATTGAAGTTCTCCTCAAGCCAAGTACAGACTTCCCCGAGACTCTCTGCATTGAATACGAAGCTCTTCCCGCCGACTGGACCACTCTTATCAAGAATTTTCTAATCAAGGGAGAGCTCCCCGAAGACCGGGCTGAAGCGAGGCGGGTCAGGTTCTGTTCAGAAAGGTTCGCCGTGATCGACGCAACCCTCTTCAAAAGGTCATACACAACAACAGATGGCAGACCCTACCTCCGCTGCCTGACCCCGGATGAAGCAAAGTACGCCCTCAAGGAGCTGCATGAGGGGATCGGCGGGTGCCATATGGAAAGCCGCTCGCTCGCACGAAAGACTTTGAATCACGGGTATTACTAGCCCACGATGTTGCAAGATGCCCTCGCCCTGGTGAAGAAGTGCGGCCCCTGTCAACGGTTCTCCCCTGTGAAAAGGGCCCCGCAAGCAAACCTCCGTTCCATGGCGAATCCGACCCCCTTCGCATTGTGGGGGATGGATCTGGTAGGTCCATTTCTAAAGGCAACGGGCCAGCAAAAATTTCTCATAGTGGCAATTGACTACTTCACAAAGTGGATCGAGGCCGAGCCATTGGCAACGATCACCGAGCAACAGACCCAACAGTTCTTCTGGAAACACATCGTCTGCCAGTTCAGTATTCCACATGTGCTCATCACGGACAATGGAACTCAATTCGCGGGTAAACATTTCCAAAAGTTCTGCTAAGATCTCGAGATCCAGCAACGCTTCTCCTTGGTGTGCCACCCACAGTCAAATGGTCAGGCGGAGAACGCGAACTGCCAAATCCTCGACGGACTCAAGAAATGGCTCGATAACTCTTCCAAGGGGTTATGGGACGATGAGCTGCCGAGCGTTCTTTGGGCCCACCGAACGACAAAAAGAATCCCCACGGGAGAGTCACCATTTAATCTAACATACGGCACGGAGGCCATCATTCCCCTGGAAATCAGGATCCCCTCACCCCGGATCATGGCATTCGATGAAGCAAGCAACTCTGCACAGTTGCGAGCCGACCTGGACCTCATAGACGAAGTCAGGGAGAAGTCCGCCATCAGAAGGAACACCTACCAACAGAGGATCGAAAGGTTCTACAACAAAAAGGTGCGCCCCACCGACATCAAACTCGGAGACCTCGTCCTCCGGCCCCAAACTGGGAGGGCCCATACAAGGTATCTAAGGTCGAACGTCCGAGGATGTACCACTTAACCGACCCAGAAGACAAGGTTATCAAGAGGCCCTGGAATGCAGAGCACCTCATCAAGTTCCTAGTGGGGGAGGGTTAGCCTCCACACCACATGTAAATTATGAAGAATGTAATCAGGCACGTCGTGCCTTGTTTTTTGTAAAGTTCAAATATGTTGTAATTATGCCAGCTTTTTTAAAACAAGTTTTGGCTTCGTGTTAGTTCTCATTAAAAACATATCTACGGCTCGGCGCTCGGATAGCACCGCGAGCCAGAAAGGCTTCCCTTACAAGCCTATGGCTCGGCGCTCGGATAGCACCACGAGCCGGAAAAGCTTCCATTACAAGCTTACGACTCGGCACTCGAATAAAACCGCGAGCCAGAAAAGCTTCCCTTACAAGCTCACGGCTTGGCACGTACCGTCTTCCTGAGAACAAGTGTGGGGGCTCGTCGTCGACCCCGAGCAAGGCCGAGGTTTTCTTCAAAGCCACTCGACCGTTACGCTCGGCAACGACCTTCAGCCACGCCCATTACCGGCTTTCTCCCCGGTGTGGGGGCTTGGCATCTGCCCCTAGCATGGTTTGGGCTTCTTCAAGCCCATCAACCCATGCGCACGGCGGTAACCGCCAGCTACACCCGTACCGTCTTCCTGCGAGCAAGGAGTGGAAATCGTCCTCAACCCCGAGCAAGGCCATGGCTTTCTTCAAAGCCACTCGACCATTATGCTCGGCGGCGACCGTCCACCACGATCCCTTCAGCAAAATTTTCAGTAAGGTTTAGGGCACCCGCCTTCGGCGAATGCCCCGAGCTTTGAGTCGTTATTTGACCCCCCCCCCTCTCACCCGCGAATAACTCGGGGTTTGTAGCTTTCAAAAGCTAAAACCCCGAACTGTTCGAGGGCGGCAGGGAGGCCACCGACCCAAGACTCTCTCCGATCCTCCGAGCTTCCAAATCAATTGATCGGCCCACCACTCACCAATGAACAACCCGGGGTCTTACGGCCCTCAAGGCCAAAACCCCTAAATTATTCGAAGGTGATTGGTGCGCCATCAATCCGGAGCCCTCAGACCAAAGTTTCAACGTCAAGGCGCCCGCCTTCGGCAGGCACCCAAGTCATGTGGCAGTTAAGCCAACTCCAACTCCTGAAAACCAACGTGGGAGGAGAGGGGGGTTTATAGCCCCCTCAAGAAGCACAGTTATTGCACCTGGGAAGCCCAAACAGCGGAAGGCGAAACGTCACCATTAATGTTCCTGGGAAGGCGAAACGTCACCATTAATGCCTGACGGGAGGCAAAACGCCGACAGTTACGCGTCACCAACCTAAGGACACTGGGCGACCTTCTCCCTCGGCGGCGACCCCTGCAAGGAAGAGCCCGGTCACAACCATCAATGAAATTGTCAAGATTAAAGGGGTCGGAAATTCTTTTTATTATTACTCATCGCGCGCCGGTAACGGCGGCACAAATACAATGGAAGGCTTACAAATCACTCACGCTCGACTTAAAACTCAAATTCAGCGCCTCCGTCGGTTTCCTTGTCGTGCTCGGACGACCCGAACGGGGAAGGCACCCCCGCCACCGAGCTTCCCACATCTTCAGGCTGAGCCCCCTCCAATAAGAAGGTCGGAGAGGGCCCTATCACCGAATTACTCGCCTCCTCGATCAAACCGGCGCCTAACACTAGTTTCAGCCTGCGGATCTCCAACTCCTTCTCAACAACGGCCTTGCGAAGAAAAGACTCTAAAGCCAACCGCCCACTCGAGGCATCCGAGATCGACCAGTTCATCTCGATTACCCACCAGTCCCAGTCGGCTATGGCTTTCTTCAGACGAGCGACCTCCAAACCGAGTTCCCTGGACTTGTTCGCAAAATAATTCACTGCGGCCACTCGGTCCCGAGCCTGTTTTTGCTGGCGAGCCAGATCCGCCTCCATGGCCTCCTTCCCCGCTCGGAAAAGGGAATCCTCGGCAGAAACAGGGTTGGCAGCCAAGACCTCGTGCGTCTATCAAAAAGACGAGAGAAACAACTAATCACAAAAGAGACTAAAAATTGCGCAAGTCACGAAGCCTCAGCCAAAAAGTATCTTTCATTACTTTCAAAATTTGTGCTACAAAAATATGGTGGCCAGTCCGCATGAGGCATATACAATCAAAAAAGAGAAGAAAAGCCTAAGTTAAGCTTGAGGGGGGCTGGCACCTCTTCGTCATCCTGGTCGCCCCCCATCGCCTCGCCACCAGGTGTTGGCGGAAGTAATGGCTGCCAGTTGAAGTAGAGGTGGTTGACCTTCTGGTCTGGAAAGATCCTCTAGAAATGCTCCTTGGCACGATCGTAGGCCTCGTCCTGCACCAGGATCAGGGCATCCGCCAGGGTAATCTCCATCTACTCCAGGCCCTTCCGCCCCTTCTCTGCTTCGTCCTGGATCTTCTGCTCAAGGCGATCCACATCCTTCTTGTGGTGGTCGAAGATCGAGGCCATATGCGCCTCGTGGATGGCTTCCATGCTTTTAGCCTCCTTCAGCTTGTCCGTCACCTTGTTCTGTTCGCGGAGATACTTCTCCGCGTTCCTCCTCTCGACGAGGATTTCCTTCTCCAAGCACTTCTGAAAGTGTTGATCGTGAAGCATTGCCTGTCCAAGGAGGAAAGAGTCAGAAATATTCTAGAATCCAAACCAAAGACAAATTCTCAAACACTCACCGAGACCTGCGCCTGAGACCACCGCATGAAGACCTGATTAGATGTCTGCACCGCCAGCACCATCCGATCCCGCTCGGTGGTGATTTTTCTGACGAGCTCGATGGCCACAGGACCTTCGAGCAGGGAGTCCCCTTGAACAATCGACCAATCGGGAGCGAAGGGCCGTAGCCCCTGTTGCTCCACCATCTGCTCGGTGGAAGGGCAAGTGGGGGGAAGCCTCTGCTCCGGGACCTCGTTGGTCCTCTTGCTACTAGATATTCCCCCCGCCTCTCGAGATGCCCTCGGCATGTGTGGGTGCTGCCTCTTGGTCATCTTCGGGGATGGCTCCACGGCCGCCGAGGTCGGTCCCTTACCGGACCCAGCGCCCTGAGTAGCCAGCTTCTTCTGCTCTACCTTCTTCACCTTCTCCACCCTCCTCTTGGCGGCAGCATCTATCAAGGCACGCCTATCGTCAACTTGCTAGGATATCATCTCTGCAAAAATAAAAGAAGAGGGGCTAACGTTAACACGAAGGCAGGGAGACAAAAATTCAGAAAGAAAATATATTAGGGTCGGCTGGGCTCAGTCCGGCCCGGGCCATGTGCATCTCCGTCACTCGAGGCCACGCTATGATGTGCCCCCCAACAATTTTCTCCACCTTCTTCCACTCCTTTTGCGTCAGATCGCTACGCTTAGGAGGTTTGTGATTCGGCTTACAGAAATTCTAGGAGGTCGGAATTCTCCAAGACTTCTCGCTCCGGGCTACGAAATATTTCTCTTTCCACCCTTTGATGGAGTCCAGATGGTCGTGCATCACCTTCTTGTGAGGCCTAGGCGAGAAGTAGAAGATCCCCTCCGCATCGCCAAGCGAGCTAATCCCTAAGATAGCGCGGAAGTACGTCAGCCTCGGCTTGACCCCCTTCTCCTGGCACTTCAAGATGAAACAGATCAAGTGCTTCCAAGAGTTGGGGCCGTACTGCATCGGTCTTAACTTCGCCCAATTCAAGACCCGCTTGACGAACGGGTGCAGCGGCAGCCTTAGTCCCGAGAAAAAAGCGTCCTCAGGAAAAATGCAGTAACCCGGTGCAAGAAAAGTCGTGGGACGAATACCGGGGCTCGGAATCAGCACTTCGAATTCTCAAGGAATGAAGTAGGCAACCCTCAAAATGTAAAGGTAGTCCACCTTCAAGACACATTGAACGCCGTCCATCCGGATCTTCACCCGACTCTCGTCACCCGGCACAGGAGGAAGAGGATCGACATCTTTAACGTCATCAGGATACATCCTAATCGATCCCGGATTTTTGAAAGAGGTCGGGGGAAATTCGAACCCCGGCCTAGGGGCGTATTTGTCCGGAGGAAGGGGGCTATCCGGGATGCTCAACTTGATCTTCTTCCTACGAGGGCGGGCCTTCCCCTCTGGAGACGGCATCGACAAAGGTGGCAAAGGTGGGAAACAAACCTCGACCCCGGCTGCCGCTCCTACTGGGCCTTCGCCCGCACCTTCCCGAGCGTCGTCCTCCTCGACATTCCGATCGGGCTCCCCTCAATTCTCATCAGAGTCTCCCCCATCCTCAACATCCCCCTCTCCCTCAGAATCCTGATCTTCCTCGTCATCCTCTTCATCCTCAACGTCCCCCTCTCCCTCGGGGTCCTGTTCTTCCTCATCGACATCCTCGTCCTCCTCCTCACCCTCGTCAACTGGCTCCTTTCCCGGCCTACGAGACCTCAACGGTGACACAACAAAGACCACATCACCCCCACCGTCCGACCCTAGGTCTGACAAAACTTCCTAGTCGCCCAAATCCCAAGACGTATCCGGGGACTCTGATTCCTTACTAGAACGGCCTGACGAGCTGGCCTCGGAGCCAGACTGAGAGCGCGACATTATAAGATCAGAAATACTAACCTGAGATATGGACCATGCAATCACCAGAAAAAGTCGCCGAAGACAAGTAAGACCTTGTTCTTGAAAATTGGAAAATGCAAGAAGTGAAGGAAAGAAAAATGGGGAGGGGGAGATTTATAGCGGAGAAAGCGACTCCTCGATTCTCGCAAAAAGATCTGGCCGTTGGATCTTAATCATCAAGATCTAACGGTCGCTAAGATCTAGAGTCACTTCGCTGACGTCAGCAGCTGGCACAAAATTATCCTAATGCCCCCAGTTCTTTTTCAAAAAACCTGTTTTTTCGATGTCTGAAAGCTCGGAGCTCGGATGGCACCGCGGGCCCCAAATTCCTCTTCTATTTTACAAAAGGGTCGACGCTCAGATGGCATCGCGAGCCCCAAATTCCTCTTCTATTTTCACAAAAGGGTCGACGCTCGGATGGCAGTGCGAGCCAAAAACTCCTCTATTCCACAGGAGGCTCGGAGCTCGGATGGCACCGCGGGCCCCAAATTCCTCTTCTATTCTAGAGGAGGCTCGGAGCTCGGATGGCACCGTGAGCCCCAAATTCCTCCTTTATTTCACAGAAGAGTCGACGCTCGGTTGACAGTGCGAGCCAAAAACTCCTCCATTCCACAGGAGGCTCGGAGCTCGGATGGCACCGCGGGCCCCAAATTCCTCTTCTTTTTTACAGAAAGGTCGACGCTTGGATGGCATCGCGAGCCCCAAATTTTTCTTCTATTTCACAGAAGGGTCGACGCTCGGTTGGCAGCGCGAACCAAAAATTCGTCTTCTATTCTAGAGGAGGCTCGGAGCTCGGATGGCACCGCGAGCCCCAAATTCCGCTTCTATTTCACAGAAGGGTCGACGCTCGGATGGCAGCGCGAGCCAAAAACTCCTCCTCTATTCCACAGGAGGCTCGGAGCTCGGATGGCAGCGCGGGCCCCAAATTCCTCTTCTTTTTTATAGAAGGGTCGACGCTTGGATGGCATCGCGAGCCCCAAATTCCTCTTCTATTTCACAGAAGGGTCGACGCTCGGATGGCAGCGCGAGCCAAAAACTCCTCCTCTATTCTAGAGGCTCGGAACTCGGATGGCACTGCGAGCCCCAAATTCCTCTTCTATTTCACAGAAGGGTAGACTCTCAGATGGCAGCGCGAGCCACAAACTCCTCCTCTATTTCACAGGAGGCTCGAAGCTCGGATGATACCGCGAGCCCCAATGTCTTCTCCTATTTCACAGAAGGCTCAGAGCTCGGATCTTACCGCGAGCCCCAATATCCTCCTCTATCAACAAGGGCTCAGCACTCGGATATCACCGTGAGCCACCGAGACTTCTACACCCAAAGCATTAAATGAAATGAAATCATTACATCCCATCCAACAGCCGCTGCCAAATTGAGGGGCTCGAACCTTGGATGACGCCGCAAGCCCCCAATACTCCTTCATTCGCAAGAGGCTCAAAGCTCGGACAACAGTGCGAGCCCCAAAAGCCTTCCTTTATTACCAATAGGTTCGGAGCTCGGATGACACCGCGAGCCCCAAAAATTCCCCTCTGTTCACAGGAGGCTCGGAGCTCGGATGGCACCGCGAGCCCCAAAACCTTCCTCTACCCAACTAGCAAGGGGATCGTCTCCCGACCCTTGACACTCGTCTACCGACCATAGACGCTCGGGAAGCCGGACTCCAACACGACAGACCTTTACGTCCCCTTGCTCTTCCAACTAGCAAGGGGATCGTCTGCCAACCCTCTATACTCGTCTACCGACCCTAGACGATCGGCATGCCGAGCTCCAACTCGGTAGACTGGCGCTAGGAGGAGGGCCTGTACGTCCCCTTGCTCTTCCAACTAGCGAGGGGATCGTCTCCCGACCCTCGACGCTCGGCAAGCCGAGCTCCAACACGACAGATGGTGACGTCCCCTTGCTCTTCCAACTAGCGAAGGGATCGTCTGCTGACCCTACACACTCGTCTACCGACCCTAGACGATCGGCAAGCCAGGCTCCAACTCAGCAGATGTTGACGTCCCCTTGCTCTTCCAACTGGCGAGGGAATCATCTGCTGACCCTCTACACTCGTCTGCCAACCCTCGGAGCTCGTCCACCGACCCTCGATGCTCGTCTGCCGACCATAGACGCCCGTTTACTGACCCTAGGTGCTCGGCAACCGTAGCTCCGACTCTTCTGCGCCCAACACCCCGCATGACTCCGATAGGGGATCCCTTCATCCTACCCCCCTGGCCTCTTCTGGAAGGTACAGACCCTATTCCTCGCCGCGCACACCGCCCTGCTCTTCCTACAGAGGCAAAGAATCACTCTCACACGGCTGGGTCACCCAGCCCTCCAGGAGTGGGGGGCTCCTGATATGGGTCAGATAACATGGCCCCTCCTGGGCCACAGGATCCCCTCATAAAGCGTGCACCGCCGGATCATCCGAGTCCGCCACGTCAGCGCAGAAACCGCCTGGACCCCTGCCACGTCAGGCTGGAAACCGCCCAGGTCTCCACCACGTCAGCCCTAAACCGCTTGGGCATCTGCCACGTCAGGCCCATGGGCAACCAGGTCCAGACCCGACCCCAAATGGGTCCAGACCCGCTTGGCTTCTCCTATAAATACCAAACCCTCTACCCCTTCCACAAGTAATCAATCTTTTCCCTCTCAAATCCTAGTTATTGTTACTCTCTCTCTCAGTAGCTCACTAGATCGTCGGAGGGTCTGCCACCGGGACCAATCCCGGTGTTCCAGACTTGTGCAGGTACACAGGAATCGAGCCTCCAAGATCCGAGCCGAGCCTCTAGATCCGAGTCGAGCCTCCGATCTCCACCTCACTCCCACCTGCTCCCGAGTCGTTCCTCCAGCCGAGGGTCGGGACCACCGTCCGCTCAAGAGGTTCCTCCACCAATACAAATCGAGTAGAACTCATGCCTGGTGCATCCACACTCCCCCAAAAAACAAACCGCATCAATTACTGTAGCTTCAAATGCGACTAACAAACGAACTGCTCATAAGACTACGAAACCCTAATTAGTACTCAAATTTTAAAAGCAAGAAACAAGAAAACCATACATCTTCAATTAGAAAAATTACGGCCTTAATTCAGCTATTCAAGAAATTTAGCTGCACACCCTAAACCTGCAATAGGATTTTGAACGTTATGACCATTGATTTTTCAAAATTATGATGTCTATTTATATGATCCTGATTGGGATAAAGGGTGGCCACGATCTTATTTATCATCTCTATCATCTCGTATACGACCAGCCCAATAGTGGGCTATGTATCTCTAATTTCTAATTTGAATTGGAGTTATCATTTGTAGACAAACAAATCCGTACATCGTCCATACATAACTAATATAAATGAGGTCTCAAATTTGAGACCAGATTATGCCGAAATTTTTAAATTTTTTTTAAAAATTTTTATCAAAATGTGTATTGCAAGTGTAAATTACTAGTACAATCAACTCAACGGGTATGGGTTGGATACAATTTGTACCCAGTATTTTCGGATCTGGAACTGAACCGAAGTTTCTTTTTCTTTTCTTTGGAAAAAGTTCATTTAAGCCCCTCTTGCGATTGTGATTTTGATGTAAGTCCCTCTTCGGCAAAATTTTTTAAATAATAATTAATAGTAGTTCGCATATTCAAAATTTTATTTTCCTAGATTCTTTATACTGTGAAAAATACAATTTGGCGGCACCACTAAAGGTCTATTTGGTTTGTTGTTTTTTTCCGTTTTTTTTTGTTTTCCAAAACTCCAAAACTCCAAAACCCGTTTGGTTATGTTGTTTTTTGAAAACAGTTTTCACAAAACTCCACTTCACCTATTTTCTATTTTTTCACATTCTCTTTCTAAATCTATTTATATATATTATTATTATTATATATATATTTATAATATATTATTGTTACATATATTATTATTTTTATTATTATTATTATTTTTAATATTTATATATATATATATACTATTATTATAATATATATTATTATTTCATATATATACTATTTTATATATACTATTATAATATTCTATTATTATTATAATATATATTATTATTATTATATATTACTATTATATATTATTATTTATATTATTATATAATTTATTATTATTATAATAAATTATTACATATATATTATTATAATTATTATATGTTATTATATATATGTATATAATTAAATATGTTTATTATAATAAATTATTTTATATCATTATATAATATACAATTATTATAATATACTATTATTTTATATTTACTATTTTATATATACTATTTTATATATACTATTATTATTATATATTACTATTTTATTTATACTTTTTTATATATACTATTATTATATTATATTATTATTATATATATTATTATTTTATATATACTATTTTATATATACTATTATTATATTATATTGTTATCTTATATATTATTATTATTATATATATTATTATTATATATAACTATTACATATTATTATATATATTAATATATAATATATTACTATTATATATTATTATATATATTATTATATAATATACTATTATTATAATATATTGTTATATACATATATATATATTTAAATATATTATTGTTACATATATATTATTATTATTATTATTATTATTATTATTATTATTATTATTATTATTATTATTATTATTATTATTATATATTTATATATATATATATATATATATATATATATACACACACTATTATTATTATAATACATATTATTTTTTCATATATACTATGTTATATATACTATTATAATAATCTATTATTATTATAATATATATTATTATTATTATATATTATTATATAATTTATTATTATTGTAATAAATTGTTTAATACATAATTATAATAGATTATTATTACATATATATTATTAAAATTATTATATGTTATTATATATATGTATATAATTAAATATGTTTATTATAATAAATTATTTCATATTATTATATAACATAAAATTGTTATAATATATTATTATTTTATATATACTATTTTATATATAATATTATTATATTATAATATTATTATATATATTATTATTTTATATATACTATTTTATATATACTATTTTATACTATTTTATATGTACTTTTATTATATTATATTATTATTATATATATTATTATTGTTATATATTATTATTTCATTTTATTATATATAATAATATATAATATATTACTATTATATATTATTATATTTATTATTAAATAATATTCTATTATTATGAAATATTGTTATATATATATTTATAATATATTATTGTTACATATACATTATTATTATTATTATTATTATTATTATTATTATTATTATTATTATTATTATATATATATTACATTATTATATTATATTATATATATATATATATATATATATATATATATATATATATATATATATAGACACACACACACACTATTATTATAATATCTATTATTTTTTCGTATATACTATTTTATATATACTATTTGATATGGCTAAAAACAGGGTTTAATCGGAACCGTCCAAATCAGATACGAATCTTGAAACCCAGGGGTAAAACGGTAATTTTCCCTACAAAAGGGTCCAAAATGGGTATTGGATCTTTTCCCCAAGGACCCAATAACCCGCGAATGGGTCCGCCAACAAGAGGGTGCGGGTCCTTAATCGCTGCACACCCGACCCAACAAGATAGATTAGGGTCCCTGATTAATCTTGATCAACGGCCCTGATGTACGTCTATCTCTTCACTGGGATTTGGGGATTAAATTCCTTATCTGATTACAGGGAATATACCTCATCAGATTACATTCCTAATCTGTTTACGGGGGGAATATTCCATATCAGATCACGAGGATTACATTCCTAATCCGTTCCCTAAGACGCCTATAAATACCCCCCACCCATCTCCATTAAGAGATAATCAATCTTTCACCAGTTTTTGCGCTCATTCATAGTCTTCCTAGATTACTGACTTGAGCGTCGGAGGGTGCGTCGCCGGGAACAACCCCGGTGTCTCGCACTTTTTGCAGATCTACGGCGGGATCGACGATCGAAGACCGACGGAACAGGTATACAGGTTTACTATTCAAGTTTCCCTAAGAATCCACAAATTCATCTGTTTGCCCCTACACCGAATTTAGCGGCAACAGATTGGCGCCGTCTGTGGGAAACTAACGAATAGAAACCTCTCCTCTTCCCCGAAAACAGGTCTTCTTCAGCCATGCCGCCTCGCAACGTCAGATCAAGGGGGTCTAACCGAGCGCCCAACCCTGACCAACAAGAAGTTCCCAACAATCCTGCTCAACAACAAGCGCAGCTTCCCCCTACAACGGAAGACCCGCTCCAACAGAACCTTCCCCCTCCTGATCCAAAGGGTCCAAACCCTCAGAAACAGCCTCTTCACCAACAAGTCTCCGTCCACAATGCCTCTACGGACTCTATGGCCTCCCATCCCCCCCGAGCCTCTGATCGCCACAATGCCACCCTTAACCGCCAGAAAGAGGATGATCTTCGCCGCCATCTGGAAGAAAAGCGGGCTCGAGAGGGAGCCTCCCGCCAGCACCATCCGGGTGAGCGGTCTCCTCGCCACCGGTACCACAGGTCCCCCATCCGAAGAGGGAGGAAGGAGTCCCCCGATTACTACCGAAGAAGGCACTCTCCCGCAAGTCGGCAACAGCCCAGGAACAATGAGGCACCAATCACCCGTGCCGAGTTCCAGCAGTTCCAAGCGACCGTCCTGCAGGCTCTCAACCTTCGTCAAAATCCTAATGAACCGAAGGTCCCGTCCCCTCCTCCGGTCCGAAGCCCTCGACGACGGTCTCCCTCTCCTCGTCCTGCTCCTACCAACTCCCGGCGTACCCCAAGTCCTCGTCGCTCCCGGAGCTATCATCGCCGTAGCCCTCGCTCCCCCTCATATGAAGACGAGTCTCGAGGCTCGGCGGATTACCGTCGGAGAGATGACACCATGAACCGCCGTCTTAATGAAGTAGAAAGGCTCTTGGGTCAGATGAACCGAGAGGAAGAGTTTAGAGGAAGGACCCTACGTCCTGGCCGACCCCCTTTCTCCCGAACCATAGTGGATACACCCGTCCCGTTCGGCTTCAAACCTCCCCAATTTGAGAACTATACTGGAGAAACCGACCCAGTCGATCACATCGAAAGTTTTAAAACGTTGATGCTCCTCCACCAAGCTTCAGATGCCCTCCTCTGCAAAACCTTTCCCGCAACTCTCAAGGGCCCAGCTCGAGAATGGTACTCTCGCCTTGCCCCAGCCTCGATATTCTCCTTCGAGCAGTTCGAGACCCTCTTCATCACCCATTTCATAAGCAGCCGAAGAACTGAGAAGACCAGCATCTCGCTATTGCACCTCCACCAGAAGAAGGGGGAGAAATTGAGAGATTATGTGAAGAGGTTCACAGCTGAAGCCAGGTCCATTGCATCCCTCGACCAGTCCGTTGCTACCGCTGCATTCCAATCCAATGTCCTCAATTCCAACCTCCGCTCCTCCCTCGCCAAGAAGTCCTCAATTCCAACCTCCGCTCCTCCCTCGCCAAGAAGCCACCACATGACTTTTCCGACCTACTCCTTCGCAGTGAAAAGTATATCTGGGCAGAAGAGGCCGAACAACAACCCAACTGGGAGGGGTCTACCTCCGGGTTTAAGAGGAAGGGAACGGAAGAAGAAGGAGCTAAGAAGCTCCAGAAGGACAATGCCGGCCAGCGCCGACCTCCCCCTAGATTTGAGAAGTTCACTCCCCTCAACACTAACGTCTCAGCCATTTTCATGGAAGTCGAAAAAGAAGGGGTCTTGCCCCCAGCTCCGAGGATGAACACCCCCGCCAAGAGAAGAGACAGAGAGAAATGGTGTCGCTATCACCGGGACCATGGGCATGACACCAACGATTGCCGCGCTCTGAAAAACAAGATCGAAGCCCTTATCCAGAGGGGGCAACTGGCGAAGTTTGTACGAAAGGACCGAGCCGAACTTCCTCCCCCGCCTCGGGGGGCTAACAAACGTCAGAACGAGAAGAGACGCCAGACTTTGAGGAAGAGCGAGTCCTCCACCTCATCCATGGGGGTCCAAAGGGGGGCTCCTCGAACTCTTCTCGAAAAGCATTTATCAGGGAAGTCAATTTAGTCCGAGCCACACCTCCTCCCAAAGGCCTCGGGGTGCCTGTCACGTTCTCAGACGAAGATCTGGAAGGGATCCGCACCCCACATTGTGACGCACTCGTCATTAGCCTCCACATGGCGAATTTCAAGGTGGAAAGGATCTTAGTAGACAACGGCAGCTCCGTCAACATCCTCTTCCTCTCCGCTTTTAAAGGCCTAAAACTCTCCAGAGACAGACTCAAGCCCGCCGGCTACACTCTCCATGGGTTCACGGGGGTTCCGGTAACTATTGAAGGGGTGATCACCCTCGATGTAACTGCCGGACAAACTCCTACCACCCGGACAGAGCCAATGGACTTCATGGTGGTGGATGTTCCCGCCGCCTACAACGTTATCTTGGGTCGACCTGGCCTCGCAGCTCTGGAAGCTGTCCCCTCGGCATACCATCTTAAGATGAAGTTTCCCACCCGGTCGGGGGTCGGAGAAGTAAGGGGCAATCAGGAGCAGGCCCGAAAGTGCTACATGACCTCAACCCTTGGGCTCGTCCTCTCCTTGGAAACTCTGGAAATTCCCCTAGACACTGCAAGACCGACCTCCGAGCCGGTGGATGAACTGGAGGAGGTGCTCTTCTCCGAACAAGAGCCGACCCGCAAATTCTTCGTAAGCAAGACCCTCCCGTCTGCCCTATACTCAGATATTGTGAAATGTATCCGAACCAATCAAGACCTCTTCGCGTGGTCCGCAGCAGATATGCCTGGTATCTCCGAAGAACTCTTAGTCCACAGCCTGAGCGTCGATCCGGGGTCCAAACCGGTTCAGCAGAAGAGGCGCAAGTTCGCCCCCGAGCGTCAGCTCGCTATCAAAGAAGAGGTAGACAAGTTGTTAAAGGCCCGATTCATACAGGAAGTAAACTACCCTGAATGGTTGTCAAACGTAGTAATAGTGAAGAAGTCCAATGGGACTTGGAGAATTTGCATCGATTTCACCGACCTCAACAAGGCCTGTCCCAAAGATCCTTTCCCTCTACCGAGCATTGACACTCTGATTGACGCAACCTCGGGACATGAGCTCCTCAGTTTCATGGATGCTTTCTCGGGTTACAATCAGATAAGAATGTTCCCCCCGGATATTCCGAAGACATCTTTTGTGACCGACCAAGGCCTTTATTGCTACAGAGTCATGCCATTCGGCCTAAAGAACGCAGGGGCAACATACCAACGCCTCGTCAACAAGGTTTTCCAGGCCCAGATCGGCCGGAACATGGAAGTGTACGTCAACGATATGCTTGTAAAGAGCGTCCGAGGTGTTGACCATGTGGCCGACCTTCAGGAGGCCTTCGACGTCCTAAGAAAGCACAATATGAGACTCAATCCGAACAAGTGTGCGTTCGGCGTCTCATCAGGGAAATTCCTTGGCTTCATGGTTAGCCAACGAGGAATTGAAGCAAATCCGGAGAAGATCAAGGCCATATTGGACATGGCCCCTCCCAGAAATGTTAAAGAAGTTCAGAGATTGACTGGTCGCATAGCCGCCATAGGGCGCTTCCTGTCGAAGTCCGGGGAGAAGTGCCTCCCGTTCTTCAAAGCCCTCAGGGGGGCTAAAGGATTCGAGTGGGGGCAGCAGCAACAAGACTCCTTCGACCAGCTTAAAGCTTACCTCGTCAATCCACCTCTCCTTAGCAAACCAATACCCGGCGAACCACTCTACCTCTACCTGGCAGCTTCCGAACAGACGCTCAGTGCGGTCTTAGTCAGAGAAGAAGAAAGGGCTCAGAGGCCCATTTACTATGTCAGCAAAGTGCTCCGGGACGCCGAGCTCCGGTACCCGAAGATTGAGAAAATAGCCTATGCCCTGGTAATGGCCGCGAGAAAGCTTCGACCCTACTTCCAGTCCCATTCGGTGGTCGTCCTTACCGACCAGCCGCTGAAACAAGTCCTTCACAAGCCTGAGACTTCCGGCCGCCTCATGAAGTGGTCGATCGAGCTAAGCCAACATGATATAACTTATCAGCCTCGGACCGCGATCAAGGCTCAGGCACTGGTCGAATTCATAGTGGAAACAACTATCCCCGACTCCGAGCAAGCGATGAAGGGACCACCCGTCTGGACGGTCTATGTCGACGGATCCTCTTGCAACGAAGGAAGCGGAGCAGGGGTCATCCTGGCAGGCCCAGATGACTTTGTCCTCCAATATTCCCTCCGTATAAACTTCAAAGTCTCGAACAACGAGGCCGAATACGAGGCACTAATAGCCGGACTTCGAATGGCCCGAAATGCAGGGGCACAACGGCTACAGATCTTCAGTGACTCTCAGTTGATCGTCAATCAAGTCCTCGGCGAGTATGAAGCCCGCAATGATAGAATGGTTAAATACTTGGCCAAAGTAAAGAGCCTCATGGCACTGTTCGAAGAAACCCTCATCCATAGGATCCCCCGAGAAGAAAATGCCCAGGCTAACGCCTTATCCAAGTTAGCCTCCTCTTCCCTTCAAGGTCTGGAACAGACCGTATTGATAGAAGTCCTCCTGAAGCCGAGCATAGAGGACGAGTGGCCTGACTCTGTCGAAACATTGCCCGTCCTCCTCGAGGACAACTGGATGAAACCCCTCGTCGAGTTCTTAAAGGACGGACTCCTCCCCAAAGATCCGAGGGAAGCAAGAAGGATCAGGACCCGAGCCGAACGTTATACATTAATCGAAGGTATCCTATATAAATGCTCCTTCACACAGGTGGACGGTCGCCCTTACCTAAAGTGTCTTTCCCCCGGGCAAGCCGACTATGCCCTGCAAGAGCTCCACGAGGGCATCAGCGGGGCCCATTCTGGCTCCAGAGCCCTGGCGCGCAAAGTGTTGAACTACGGGTATTACTGGCCCACTCTCCTACGGGACGCCGAACGACACGTTCGGCAATACAACTCCTGTCAAAAGTATTCCGACATCCGACGCCTCCCACAAACACCACTCGCCTCCCTATCAAGTCTGATCCCCTTCGCTATGTGGGGGATGGATTTACTAGGGCCGTTTCCACCAGCCCCCGGACAGCTAAAGTTCCTAGTCGTGGCGGTCGACTACTTCTCTAAATGGATAGAAGCCGAGCCCCTGGCTACAATCACCGAGCATAGGGTCGTTCAATTCTTCTGGAAAAATGTGATTTACCGGTTCGGCGTTCCCCGAGTCATAGTCACGGATAATGGAACACAGTTTACTGGAGCCGCCTTCCGAGCTTTATGTGAGGACCTCTCCATACAACACCGATTCTCCTCAGTCTCCCATCCTCAGTCGAATGGCCAGGCCGAGAATGCCAACCGACAGATTCTTTCGGGCATCAAGAAGAGATTAGACAAGTGTTCCAAAGGACTGTGGGTCGATCAGCTACCAAATGTGCTCTGGAATCACCGCACCACCAAGCGGACCCCAATAGGCGAGAGCCCATTTAATCTCACCTATGGGGCCGAGGCCATCATCCCCCTAGAAGTCGGGATACACTCTCCTCGTCTGATAGCTTATGAAGAAGAACAGAACGCCAGAGAGCTCAGAGCAAGCTTAGATCTGGTAGATGAAATCCGAGAGAGAGCGGCCATATACCAGCAAGCTTACCGAAGGAGGATCGAGCTAGCATACAACAAAAGGGTCCGCCCGACGGACCTCAAAGAAGGGGATCTAGTCCTCCGAAAATTGGCCATCTCGTTCCCCGGACAGAAAAGTAAACTGGCCCCGAATTGGGAGGGACCGTACAAAATCTCAAAAGTAATCCGCCCTGGTGCATACAAGCTAGAAGATCTCGAAGGCAGAGAAATTCCCAGGACCTGGAATGCCGACCATCTTTTGAAATACCAAGAGAAGGCACCTACGCCTCCCTAAGTAACTCGAGATGTCGAACCATTCCCTTCCTTTTGCTAGTAGTGATTTCTTCGTTTATTTTTCCATTGTAATAACGGCTAGCAACTTTAGAAGCGGCCGAGCATTAGATATTAATAAATAAAGTTTTTTCATATTTTTACTACTTTTACATCTCTCTGCTTTTAACTCTTTAATCTAACAATGGTTCCGGAGTCCAACACTTGGCTCGATTCTACTTTGCAAGTTCGCTCCTAAGCGAACTAGAAGTAGTTCGCCATTCGGAATTGCTCCCACAGCCGTTGAATGGTACGGAGTCCAACACTTGGTTCGATTCCACTTCGCAAGTTCGCTACTAAGCGAGCTAGAAGTGATTCGCCATTCGGAATTGCTCATACGCCTCCTGAATTAACAATGGTTCCGGAGTCCAACACTTGGCTCGATTCTACTTTGCAAGTTCGCTCCTAAGCGAACTAGAAGTAGTTCGCCATTCGGAATTGCTCCCACAGCCGTTGAATGGTACGGAGTCCAACACTTGGTTCGATTCCACTTCGCAAGTTCGCTACTAAGCGAGCTAGAAGTAATTCGCCATTCGGAATTGCTCCTACGCCTCCTGAATTAACAATGGTTCTGGAGTCCAACACTTGGTTCGATTCTACTTCGCAAGTTCGCTCCTAAGCGAACTAGAAGTAGTTCGCCATTCGAAATTGCTCCCACAGCCGTTGAATGGTACGGAGTCCAACACTTGGTTCAATTCCACTTCGCAAGTTCGCTACTAAGCGAGCTAGAAGTGATTCGCCATTCAGAATTGCTCCTACGCCTCCTGAATTAACAATGGTTCCGGAGTCCAACACCTGGTTCGATTTTACTTTGCAAGTTCGCTCCTAAGCGAACTAGAAGTAGTTCGCCATTCGGAATTGCTCCCACAGCCGTTGAATGGTACGGAGTCCAACACTTGGTTCGATTCCACTTCGCAAGTTCGCTACTAAGCGAGCTAGAAGTGATTCGCCATTCGGAATTGCTCCTACGCCTCCTGAATTAACAATGGTTCCGGAGTCCAACACTTGGTTCGATTTTACTTTGCAAGTTCGCTCCTAAGCGAACTAGAAGTAGTTCGCCATTCGGAATTGCTCCCACAGCCGTTGAATGGTTCGGACTCCAACACTGGGTTGCCGAACATTCTTGACACCGACCGCATCACGGGCGTGAGTTCGGCACCCGCGCCGAACATTCTTGCCGCCGACCGTATTACGCGCTTGAGTTCGGCAGTCAAGATCTCCAAAAAATTTCTAAGTCTCAAGCCTCGGCACCAGCTGCCGAGCGTTCTTGACACCGATCGTATTACGGGCTTGAGTTCGGCAGTCAAGACCAGTCAAAAAATGCCAAGTCTCAAACCTCGGTTCCACAACTCCACGACTAGAGCAAAAATTGGGCAACTACGATACGGCGACGATTAAATCGATTCCAATTTTATTAAAAGCAACCCTTACATACATCAATATTACAAGGTACTAAAGATTACAAGGAGCTGAAAAGCGAAGATTACAAGACACCGAACTCGGAGCCGTCAACGCTTCCGAGGCGCAGGGATGCTCCTCTTCAAGGACACTTGAGGTCGGCGACGTTTGCCTCCGGAACCCGATCCCAGGCCAGCAAGTTGGGACGTGTCCTCGGCACTGCTTCTGGCAGCCACGCCGACGGATGCGCCGCTCGACGAAATGGCCACAGAACTTTGCGCATCTCCCGGGCTTGGATGGCCGAGGGGCGGACGGGTCGCCATCTCGTAAAATGAAATGCCGCGGTCACTCTCCGCACGAGTACATGAAGTGCTCCTGACATTGATTGGCCCCGAACGTGGTTTGAGCCGGGCTACCTCCGCCTCTAGTTCTGAGATCCGGTCTCGCAACGAGCCGTCCCCAACGTCGACCCCGAAGCGAGGCGGCGTTGCGGAACTCCGGGCATCAGAACGATTCGCCACGAGGCACCGAAGGTGGGTAACCTCGATGCCCCTGTCCACCGTGGCCCTCTTCAACACATCGACCTCGGCAGTAAGCTCATCCCGCTCGGTAGTCAACTTGGCCACCGTCGAGGCTAACGCTTCCCCCTCAGTTCGAAGCCCCGCCTCCATGGTTCGTAGATGATGGATCTCCGAAAGCAAGCCATCCCTCTCCGCCGTCACCTTCGACAAAGTATGGCGAAAACACTTGGTCCGAAGCCCTTTGGTAAAGGCAACCGACGAACCATCTTCCCCTCCTGAGGTGGTCATCTCGGCAATCCTGCCCTCCAAGCGCTGGATATCGAGATCTCGCTGACCAAGTATGAGCTGAAGCTGGCTCCGCTCTTCCTCGGCTCGGCGCAATCCGAGCTCGACTTCGAAAAGCTGCTCTCGACACTTCGCCAAGCACAGCCTCGTCGCCTTCAAACCAACCTCGGTCCCGACCTTACTATCCGAGCGAGGGCGCTCGACGTCACGAGTTACCACCGCGAGCTGAAAAGAAACACAAACAAGCAACAAAAATTCAGACATCGTCTAAGTCCCAGACCTCGGGAGTTCTTTCGAACAAATGCTCGAGCGTTCAACAGTCAACAGACAAAGACACGAGATCGAGCCCAAAAAGTTGTGCTTTTCATTCATTTCAAAAGGAAAAAGGGGTAGCGGCCAGTCCGCTATTAGGCATTACACGTCAAAAACAAAAAAAAAGAGAAAAACAACAAACGGAGTCAGGGCTCGACCTCTTTCCCGGGGCGGCGAGCGGGGGTCGGGGACGACACTTCCGAAGGGGCCACCGTCGCCAATGGGGTAACCACCGACCCCTGAACTCCGACGGGGGGATCCGCCACAGGATCGTCGTCACCCCTCTCCTCTTCTTCTTCTTCCTCTCCCTCCGATTCGGGGTCGAAGCCTTCAACGTGCCCCGGGAACAGCCTCCAGCCCGAGCAGTCCACGTGGGGGTAGGCCTCCGTCACCCGGGCGATAGCGTCGGCGAAGGCCTTGGCCATATTCTGGGCGAGGAAGCCTTGCGCCTTCTCCAAGGTCGCATCCTCCGCCTGCTTCACCGCCGCCGCTTTGGCCTCGGCAGCCTCCGCCAACTGCCTGGCCGCCTCCTCCTTTTGCTGACGAAGGTTGTCCTCCAGCGTCGCAACCCTGTCCTCGAGGTAGGCAACCCTCGCCGACTTCGCCTCGAAATTCAATTCGAGCTTGTCGAGCTCGTTCCTTATCTGGGCCTTCTCCTTTCGAGCTTGGTCGTTCTCCTTCTTCATCTCCTTCTCCTGGGCCGCCAGCCTCTCGGTAAGGTGCCCGAAGTGAACGACGATCTGCGATTAGAAGGCAAGGAATTCATAAAAATTATAACTTAAGAAGTTCGGCATAAAAAGGGGGGGAATAGATCCAACACTCACCGACACCGCCGAGCACGCTATCTCGATTACGTCGTCTCCCTCCCGTCCGGCCTCCATGGCCGCCCGATCCTTCGGCATGGCGAGGTGCTTGATGGCCTCCATGCTCGCCAAAGAATTGCCAAGGAACCCGTCGTGCTTCCGAACCTGCCAGTCCGGGACGTGGATCCTTTTGTGAGCCTCGGTCAGAAGCTCCTCGGCCGCCTTCGTCAGCGGCGGCGTCGCCATAGTGAGGGCCGCGGCGATGGGAAATTCGCCGACCCTGGTCGACGACGAAGCAACCCCGCCCTCAGGAGCGGGGCTCTCCAGGATCTCTACCTCCTCAGCCACCTCGGTAACCTTCGGAGCCTTTGCCACGGACAGCTTGGAGACCACCCTCTTCCTCTTCTTCGGTGCCTTGTTGGCGAGGCCTGCCCTCAGCGCCAACACTGCCTGATAATCCATAGACTCTGCACCATAAGACAAGTTGATTAGTTCGGAACAAACCGTGAAGAATGAAGCGCAAGAAGTAAAACAACGATAATAAATAAAGGAAGCCGCGTACTGGGATCGGCATGAACGAGCCCTCCCTTAAACAGGACGTCCTCGGTCAGATCCCTCCAGTCAAGCTTCGGCCGACCCAGGAGTACCCGTACAGCCTCCTCCTCTTCGGGCCGAAGTGTCGGCAGCGCCTTCACCTTCTTCGGCACACCTTCCACCCAACTAATAGGGATGGGCCAGGCCTCCGGGCTACGCACCAGAAGAAACTTCTCGCGCCAGTACTTGATGGAATCAGGGCATACGACGAGCCTGCCTCCGTGCCTCGGAGTCAAATAGTACCGGTACGCCGACCTGTTCCCCTGATGTGGCTGGTAGATGGTCCGAAGCACGTTCAGCTCCGGCTGAATCCCAGCGGCTTGGCAGTGAAGTACGAAGCCGTTTATTACTCTCCATGCGTTCGGCATAAGTTGGATGGGGCTGACCCCAACCCACCTTAATACAGCAACCGCGAACGGATGGAGAGGCAGCCGAGCCCCGGCGATAAAGGCGTCGACCGGCCAGCAACACACGGTCACCGGCAGCGGCGAGTTGGCCCTAATCTCGGGACCCGGCAACATAAGCTCGTACTCCTCCGGGATCTGAAAGCAACCCCGGATCACTCCCAAGTCATCTTCGCTGAGGATCGACACCGTCTCGTCGGCCTCTGTCGTCTCCCTCGCCGCATTCTCCTCGAACGACCGGGCCCTCCCATACACAATGCGTTCGGCGTCTTCCTCCGGAAGTTCCCGAACCCTGTGAAGCCCAGTCAGCGGCCCCGGTAATCTGCCGAACTTCGGCATGCGCTTCGGCTCCACCACGACAGAATCTTTGCCGAACACCCCTTGCTTTTGTGAGGTCGGCTAGAAATCGGAGCTTCGGCGACTTCAAGGGAGGGCTCGGACGAAGAAGAGGAGACGGAGACAGACATGTTTAGAAACTAAAATATAAGTTACCTTGAACGGAGATGTCATCGGAAAGCTCGCCGGAAAAAGGTCAGCGATCACCTGGAGCTCTAGCAATTTCAAACGAAAACAACAGAGCGAAGAGTGGAAAAGTGAAAAATGAAGAGGGGGTGGGGGTTTTATATAGAGCCAGCGCGTCAATCGAGGCTAATGGGCTTTTACCACAGGCCCACCTCCACAAAGCGACAAAAGGCAACCCCAATCGTCGCCTTGGTTGCCACGCCTGCCCAAACGGCTCATTAATGACAGTCACGTCAGCAGAAGCCCAGGGGACGCAGCATTAATGGACGTCACATCTGTCAGAAACCCACGGGCCATCACATCCGTCAGAACCGTTTAATCTCAAGCCTCGGCACCAACTGCCGAGCGTTCTTGACACCGACCGCGCTACGGGTGTGGGTTCGGCAGATTCCAAAAACTTTTTCGAAAAGAGCAAAAACTCTTTCAACTTCCTCTGCTTTGTCGAAATCAACAAGTCTCAAGCCTCGGCACCAGCTGCCGAGCGTTCTTGACACCGACCGTATTACGGGCTTGAGTTCGGCACCCACTCCGAGCGTTCTTGCCACCGATCGTATTACGGGCTTGAGTTCGGCAGTCAAGATCTCCAAAAAATTTCCAAGTCTCAAGCCTCGGCACCAGCTGCCGAGCGTTCTTGACACCGACCGTATTACGGGCTTTAGTTCGGCGCCCGCTCCGAGCGTTCTTGACACCGACCGTATTACGGGCTTGAGTTCGGCAGTCAAGATCTCCAAAAAATTTCCAAGTCTCAAGCCTCGGCACCAGCTGCCGAGCGTTCTTGACACCGACCGTATTACGGGCTTGAGTTCGGCACCCGCTCCGAGCGTTCTTGCCACCGACCGTATTACGGGCTTGAGTTCGGCAGTCAAGATCTCCAAAAAATTTCCAAGTCTCAAGCCTCGGCGCCAGCTGCCGAGCGTTCTTGACACCGACCGTATTGCGGGCTTGAGTTCGGCAGTCAAAATCTCCAGAAATGTCGTCTCGAGCCTCGGCACTAGCTGCCGAGCGTTCTTGACACCGACCGTATTACGGGCTTGAGCTCGGCACCAGCTACCGAGCATTCTTGCCACCGACCGTATTACAGGCTTGGGTTCGGCAGTCAAGATCTCCAAAAAATTTCCAAGTCTCAAGCCTCGGCACCAGCTGCCGAGCGTTCTTGACACCGACCGTATTACGGGCTTGAGTTCGGCGCCCGCTCCGAGCGTTCTTGCCACCGACCGTATTACGGGCTTGAGTTCGGCAGTCAAGATCTCCAAAAAATTTCCAAGTCTCAAGCCTCGGCACCAGCCGTCGAGCGTTCTTGACACCGACCGTATTACGGGCTTGAGTTCGGCACCCGCTCCAAGCGTTCTTGCCACCGACCGTATTACGGACTTGAGTTCGGCAGTCAAGATCTCCAAAAAATTTCCAAGTCTCAAGCCTCGGTACCAGCTGCCGAGCGTTCTTGACACCGACCGTATTACGGGCTTGAGTTCGGCACCCGCTCCGGGCGTTCTTGCCACCGACCGTATTACGGGCTTGAGTTCGGCAGTCAAGATCTCCAAAAAATTTCCAAGTCTCAAGCCTCGGCGCCAGTTGCCGAGCGTTCTTGACACCGACCGTATTACGGGCTTGAGTTCGGCACCCGCTCCGAGCGTTCTTGCCACCGACCGTATTACGGGCTTGAGTTCGGCAGTCAAGATCTCCAAAAAATTTCCAAGTCTCAAGCCTCGGCGCCAGCTGCCGAGCGTTCTTGACACCGACCGTATTGTGGGCTTGAGTTCGGCGGTCAAAATCTCCAGAAATGTCGTCTCGAGTCTCGGCACCAGCTGCCGAGTGTTCTTGACACCGACCGTATTACGGGCTTGAGCTCGGCACCAGCTACCGAGCGTTTTTGCCACCGACCGTATTATAAGCCTAAGGTCGACATTGACCGCCAAACGCCCTTGGTTCCGACCCCCTGTACATGGGAAATCTGGCCTTCGGACTTCGGCGAGCCCCCTCTCCAGGCTCGCGACCACGCCGAGGTCCCTCTCCCCATCGGAAAGAATCGCCGAACCGATCTCTGACCTCGGCATCCTAGTCGTCGAGCTCTGGGAAGGGTCGGAGTTGTGGCGCCGGTAAACGCAACTCCCGACAGAGGGAAACGACAGAACTGTTCACCGAGAGATTACGAAGCTAAGAAGATATTCACACAAGAACACCGCCCGATCATAAGGAATTACCACACTACCTCCCTCAAGATTCGCAAACCCTTCATTTGAACTCCGATACAACTCCGCTAGCCATCAAAAACAGCTAAACTACTCCTCAAAGGCCGACCAAATTTATCCTTTAGGAGTGGGGGGCTCGTGATATGGCTAAAAACAGGGTTTAATCGGAACCGTCCAAATCAGATACGAATCTTGAAACCCAGGGGTAAAACGGTAATTTCCCCTACAAAAGGGTCCAAAATGGGTATTGGATCTTTTCCCCAAGGACCCAATAACCCGCGAATGGGTCCGCCAACAAGAGGGTGCGGGTCCTTAATCGCTGCACACCCGACCCAACAAGATAAGATTAGGGTCCCTGATTAATCTTGATCAACGGTCCTGATGTACGTCTATCTCTTCACTGGGATTTGGGGATTAAATTCCTTATCTGATTACAGGGAATATACCTCATCAGATTACATTCCTAATCTGTTTACGGGGGGAATATTCCATATCAGATCACGAGGATTACATTCCTAATCCGTTCCCTAAGACGCCTATAAATACCCCCCCACCCATCTCCATTAAGAGGTAATCAATCTTTCACCAGTTTTTGCGCTCATTCATAGTCTTCCTAGATTACTGACTTGAGCGTCGGAGGGTGCGTCGCCGGGAACAACCCCGGTGTCTCGCACTTTTTGCAGGTCTACGGCGGGATCGACGATCGAAGACCGACGGAACAGGTATACAGGTTTACTATTCAAGTTTCCCTAAGAATCCACAAATTCATCTGTTTGCCCCCACACCGAATTTAGCGGCAACACTATTATAATAATCTATTATCATTATAATATATATTATTATTATTATTATATATTACTATTATATATTATTTTATAATTTATTATTATTGTAATAAATTGTTTAATATATAATTATAATAGATTATTATTAATATATATTATTATAATTATTATATGTTATTATATATATGTATATAATTAAATATGTTTATTGTAATAAATTATTTCATATTATAATATAATATACGATTATTATAATATATTATTATTTTATATATATTATTTTATATATACTATTATTATATTATAATATTATTATATATATTATTATTTTATATATACTATTTTATATATACTATTATTATATTATATTATTATTATATATACTATTATTATATTATATTATTATTATATATATATTATTTTATTTTATTATTTTATATATACTATTATTTCATATATACTATTTTATATATACTATTATAATAATCTATTATTATAATATATATTATTATTATAATATATATTATTATTATAATATATTATTATTATTATATATTACTATTATATATTATTATATATATTATTATATAATTTATTATTATTATAATAAGTTGTTTAATATATAATTTGAATATATTATTATTACATATATATTATTATAATTATTATATATTATTATATATATGTATATTATTAAATATGTTTGTTATAATAAAATATTTTATATTATTATATATCAGTATGTATGTATATGTCAGAGTATATATACTGTATACAGTATATACATACAACCAAACCTATACATACATTATACTCTCATTTTCAAAAAACTGTTTTCATAAAAAATTATTACCAAACAGCTTTTACACTCTTATTTTCAGAAAACTCTTTTCAGAAGCTATTTTCATAAAACTGTTTTCAAAATAACAAACCAAACGCAACCTAAGTCACTGAGCCATTATAACTTTCAAGGTAACAAAATATGCGATCATCAATTCTTAAAGCATTATATCTTAGATATTCGTGATACTTAGCATACTGTTTTTAGGCGATATATCTAATTAATACAAACTTGATCAGTTAATGGGCCATAATGGGTTATAACCATTAAGTCCACAATCTGATATTCATGACATGACTCTGTGTACAACATGTGTCCCTATCCACATAGATTATATCATTATTTGAAATAAGTATCATACACGTGCACGGGAAAAAAATTGAAGGATAATGAAATGGGTAAAACGAAAATAATTTCCAATCCGATCCACTTTCGAAACTATTTACAAAACAGGTCCACTTTCGAAAATATTTACCCAAGTTAGACCATTAGTAAAAAGAAAATAATTTTCAAACTGATCCACTTTCGAAAATACTAACCAAACAGGTCCACTTTCGAAAATATTTACCAAAGTAACCCAACCCGTCCGTTGCACGGGTTGGGTTACTGACTAAGGGGTTCTCCCATTATAGTATTAGAGATGTCTATAGTTGATGCCTATAACCTCAAAATCTCTTCCTATATATTTGCATATGATTTTGTCGCAATGCAGTTCATAAATGATCTACATACAATGATAATGATAAGTTGAACTAACACATCATATTTGGAATGTAAAGCACTAGCTATCAACAAACATGTTCGAAAGAACAATATATTTTGTCCATGTCATAAGCAGCAAATTTGAAATGAATGACTCACAAAATATATAATCCTATTAACAATAACAGTGCAGTATGATAGTCAAGGCAATTTAAAACAATTGACTAAAGCATGGGAATAATTAAATCAGTCTTAAATAAAATAGACTAAACTGAAATAACCAAAAACTTCAAAATTAATAGTGAAAAGCCAACATGTACTTAAGCTAAAAAAAATTGAATTTTAAACTAGTTTGTTTAAACTCATAACTGAAGTTTCGCCCTTCAAGCAAATTATCTATTCTCGAAAAAACTTAAAGAGATTGTTGGATGATTAAATTAGTTTAGACCCTACATTTCAACAAGGAATTTCCCATTTGGGCCATATAGGACTTTGGACTAATATATCAAATATTCATCTCCACCAGCAGACCAAAGTTAATGGACCATGTTCGCTACAAGTTATATATTCGATCTTTTGCTTAATCCCCTAGATCGTAGGGTCGGAATGTAAGATGGGGATCAATGATCTTATTGAGCCCTAATATAGAGGTAAGATACCCTTCATTTGGCATTGAACTTGAGAAATGGTCGGAAATGATGACCATCGTTCTCTATAGTAGTAGGTTTGTCAATGAGATTTAGAGGTTTCTGGTAGATTTATGGACTGATTTAAGGGATATCAAAACTTGTATATATCTAGTTGGTAGTTTTTGGTATACTTGGCTCTAAACTTTTAGCACGGTCAACCATGAGGACCGAATTCTATATGTGGTAGGGAGATGTTGAGACTAGTCATTGTAACGGAATCATCCATGTTCATTTGATGGTAAGGGGATCACCCAATATGCGCAATATGTTCGACCGAGAACACTTATATGTTTGATATGTTCAGACGATGGTAAGGATAGCACCTATATATTTTGTGATGATGAGGGCGTTACCCTAATTTTGGTATTTAGTGATGGATATATTGACTATTAGGGGTGTCACCCATAATTTTGGTGTTATGACTAGGGTGAAGTCGATGGATGGTTGTAATGCCGAGTTGACTATTAAGAGGTGACACCCACAACTTTCGCATTACGACCTCCAGAGGCTGAAGCTAGTGGTTGCTAGCTCCATATTGGTTGTTCAATACAGGGCCGGCCCAACACTTATTGAGCCCTAAAGCGAACTCCAAAATACAGCCTTTTATAAGTTTATAATAATATTTTGTTAAAATTAATATATTTTTATTTAAATGTTATCTTTCGGACTTTTTGAGATGCAAAATCATTTATTATATTATTGTAATCAATTTCGGGCTTTTTGGTATGTGAGGAAGCCTATTTCGGGCTTTTTGATATGTGAGGAGGCCTTTATTATTATATTGTTGTAATCAATTTCGGGCTCTTTTGTATGTGAGGAGACCTTTATTCTTTAGATAAATTTTTTTTTGGAGGCCTAAAGCCCTAGCTTTGGTTGCTTTACCCTTGGACCGGCCCTGGTTCAATGAGGTGTCACTCACAGTGACACGTTATAAGGGGGGTCAACCCACTATGATTCAACATGAGGATCATCCAGGAGGTGGTTGGATACCACTCTGCCACCGACGCTCTTTCGGGCTAATCCAAGCTTGTGTGGCCACGGCCCTCCAATCGGAATACCATCTTGAATGTTTAGTCGGATCGTTTAGTCCCATTTAAAATAGGGAACCAACATGTGTGGTAGGCCCTTTGAGATAAGAGATTACTACCTTGATGGAGTTGATTGATCGAAGAATATGAGAGCACTTGAGTATGTTTGTAGCCATTAACCTTAGGAATTATGCTATTGATTTGCCAACCCGTCGAAGGAGACTTGGAGAACAAAATTGAAATGCCCCGAATTCCAAACACAGGTAATTCGTAGTACAACCATGATCTTTACTTCAATTTCGTACAAAAGTACAATGAATTTAAAGCTTTTCCATTACAATGTTATTCTTTACAACCCACAGCGAAAATTTACATATAAAATACAACTTATATAATCAAAATCTTCAATCTTGCAACATCCATCAACATCAAACTCATGCCCACACCGCTCGCTAATCCAGGTCCTGCAGAACTTGAGAACTGCGGGCACGTCAATTAAATGCAACTGACACAATACTATAATAAAGCAATTCTCAATTTTGACAATCACAAACTTGATACACAAAACCAAAGCAACTATGAAAAAGATAAACAAAAACATAAAGTGAAACTAATTTGAGTGTATAAGTGTATGCTATGAAATAGAAATCAAAATGCATAAAACAATGGCATAGAACAAGTATCCAAGAAAGTAACAAATGCACACAATGCACGCTAATGCACACTTGTTCAGATTCTATGCATCACATGCTACATAGGTCCGCTGGCAAGCCCTTAATGTACTCCTCATTATTTCAGTCCCTCGTTATGAAATCCTTTTACGGTGACCAAAACAAGGTTTAGACGTCTCACTAATATTGGTTCCAGTCTCAAAATACACTACCCAACTATATAAAATCTTCATCGTGCAAACACCTCGCAAGCGTCGCTCTAGCTCGGAATACCGGAGATCCGCCACCCTTCCGCCCGACTAATCATAATCCTGGAATACACTTCCTAATCATTCATAGTACCGAAAATAATTGAGACTCATCTTGCTCCGCACAACAATTACAATCTCGGAGTACAGCCGCCGGACTGAATCTATAGTCCCGGAATACACCGCCTGACTATATAGAGTCACCCCACTCATGTTTGCCCAAGCTTCATCACATCTCTTTATCTAGTGCATGTCCTTAAGTTCAAACAAAAACAGAAAGTGAATATAATCTAAGTGTATAAGTGTATTCTGTAAAACAGAAATCAAATTGAATAAAACAATGGCATAAAACAAATATCCAAGAAAGCAACAAATGCATACTTGTTTATATTCTATACATCTCATACTACATAGGTCCGCGGGCAAGCCCTTAATGTACTCCTCATTATAGGGTTCAATCCCTCATTATGAAATCTTACTACGGTGACCAAAACAAGGTTTAGACGTCTCATGGGTATTGGTTCCAACCCCGGAATACACTGCTCGACGATACAGAATCCTCACCATGGAAATACCCCGCAAGCGTCGCTCTAGCTCAGAATACTGAAGATCTGCCTCCTTCCACCCGATTATTCATAATCCCAAAATACACCGCCCGATCATTCAGAGTCCCAAAAATAATTGAGACTCTTCTCGCTATGCACAGCAATTACAGTCCCAGAGTACTCTGCCCGACTGAATCTATAGTCTCGGAATACACCGCCCGACTATATAGAGTCGCCCCACTCACGTTTGCCTAAACTTCATCACATCTCCTTTTCTAGTGCTTGTCCTTAAATAAAAACATAAAGTGAATCTAACCTTAAGTGTATGTCATGAAACAGAAATCAAAATGCATAAAACAATGGCATAAAACAAGTATTCAAGAAAGCAACAAATACACACAATGCACACTAATACACACTAATGCACACTTGTTCGAATTCTATGCATCACATACTACATAGGTTTGCAGGCAAGCTCTTAATGTACTCCTCATTATAGGGTTCAATCCCACGTTATAAAATCCTACTACGGTAACCAAAACAAGGTTTAGAGGTCTCACGAATATTAGTTCCAGCCCCGGAATACACCGCCCGACTATATAGAATCCTCATTGTGTAAACACCCAGCAAGCGTCACTCTAGCTCGAAATACTAGAGATCCGCCTCCCTTCCGCCCGACTATTTATAATTCTGGAATACACTGTCCGATCATTCATAATCCCAGAAATAATTGAGACTCATCTCACTCCGCACAACAATTACATTCCCGGAGTACACCACCAGACTGAATCTATAGTCCCGGAATATACCGCCTAACTATATAGAGTCTTCTCACTCACGTTTGCCCAAGCTTCATCACATCTTCTTTTCTAGTGCATGTCCTTAAGTTCAAACATAAATAGTATCACCTAGATCTAGCATACCCTCCTACCGGACTTAAATCAACACACGAGAATAATAGCCCCTACTGGCCACTTCTCAGACTTTCATAATCACAAATTTGTCGGTACCTTGGGTCTCTCTCAGCCTTTAGAATCCACAAATTCAAAAGTTCATGAACTTTCTAGGTCATCCATAACCTCTTTTTCAATCAATTAAAATTCAATTCATTCATATACTCAATTCATTTCTTATTCATTCCATCCAACTGGTCATTCTCAAATAACTAGATACAAGTTTCTAAACTTTTACAATAGGACCTCAAACGCCTCAATTCAATCAACATCTCTCTGATCTAATATCAATTACCAAATCTGTACTAAATCGTTCATTCAATTCTGGAATTTAAAACATTTGTACCAATTTTCATCATATCTTAATTCTCCAATTTACTAATATCCTTTAAAATCATCTCTATTCAAATTCTTCAAATCCAATTACCAAATATGTATTCAATTCTTTATCTAAGTGGGGAAATTAATTCAAAAATGTTTGTACAAATTATCATCAAAATATTTCCCCAAAAATCAATTTATATTTCCAAATACTCAAAAAAGATAGTAAACAAAACTCAATCCAAGCTCACCAAGACCCGAACCTGAAACCTCAAAAAGTCCTAAGCCACATGCTCTAACCAATAGCCTAAGCTTATTTCTGTGTCAACTTCTTTTCAAGGTAACAGAATATATAGAATCAACTATTTGAATGTTCAACTATCTTTGGAATAGTCTTGCAAAAAATCATATAAATTAAGTTACTTATCAGAAAATAGATTTCTTAGTTTCAAATGAAACCTAAATAAGTCTACTACAACTTTGTAGTTAAGAGCATCTAAATTTACTCTCAATTACTTCGTCTAAATTCATTTGCAAAACAATGGGTTCAGATTCCAAAAACGCAGCACTTTCTGCTTATAAAAAATCAGCCAAAATCTTATACATCTTAGAAATTTGATTTCTTAGACTATAAAGAAAAGTTAACGAGTCAACTTAAAATTCTTAGTGTTGATTTTCCTCAAAATACTTCATATAGGATGCTGAAATGATCAAAAACTGAAAAGTATGCAAATTTCCAGAAACTAACAAAAATTACCAACCAGTCCTTAGTTCGAATTTTATTAAGATAGCAAATGATATCCAAATATTATGAAACTTTTAGGAGATGTTCTTGACATATATGGGGTACTCATTAGAAAATGTTAGCTTCAGATTCTATCTAGATAAAAACGAAATGAATTTTTTTTGAAGTGAGACTAAAACTAAGGACAACAACCAGGAAAACATTTCTAAGTTAATCATATCATACTTTCACCCATTTAACTAACAACATATAATCTAACAATAATCAACACATAATCTAAGCAGTAATACTTAATTTATATAGATTATTTAGCATGCAATTCTAACAAGAACAAATTAGAAAGTTAAGGAACGTCCACTCAGTCTATGAATTCTTTGCAAGTAAGGATCTCCAAAAGTCTTCTCCTCAACTCCAAAAGCTCCCACCGAAATATTTGTGTACAAAAGAAATGAAACTTTCTTTCCAACCTTGGCCGGCTAGCATATAAAGAAAATGATGGTGGGGAGTTACACAACCACCCATGACTCTTTCATAACCACCCCACTCTCTTCATTATTTAAAAATCTCATGACACATTCTAATTCTCCCACCAATTCAAATTGACCGGTCAACCATGGGGAGAAAAGCACATGTTTCAAATGGGTTAAAAGTGCATATATGTTACACACAAAAAATTATTAATTCCTAATTAATATAACCACCTATATCACCAAAATTAATATGAATTAAATAAAGCTAGCTTAATTAAAACTAGATTATGTATTCATACTTAGTAAATAGAATTAAAATATCTATATAATAAAACACAAACAAAGCTATCAAGTGGCTCTCATTCAATAATGTTAAAATCAATGGTCCATATTTAACCTCACAAAACATATTTTTCCGCGCAAAAGTTTTCCCCCAAAACTTAAATTCAAATCCCCAAAACAACTCCTTTATTTATTTATTTATTTATTTATTTATTTATTTATTTATTTATTTATTTCTCTCTCTCTCCCTCTCACTCTCACTCATTCTCTCTCTATTTACTAAGAAATTTATATTTTCATATTTCAAGTTTGTAAATTTTCAGATTTTTTACGCATTTTTTATTGCTCATATTACACTGAAAATAGCAAATATCTCATCAACAGTTAAATTTCATCATTCCACACTCAAATTTCCAAGAAGTTGGATTTTACGCCCCCATTTATGATTATTTTTCAACATATACTAATGGAAATATGGTCTTTTATTTACGACTAATTATTGTTATACTATTCAAACTTGAGCTACATAATTGTTGTTTTATCGTTTCGAAGACGTGCAGTAGGCACGTGCCCACGGGCAAATCTAGTATATATATAACTCCAAAAGATTTTTACAATAACACGTGCACTACAAACACTTGTATTGCCCGTATAAAACAAGTTGTATTTGAGTTGGATAAAAAATAAGGGGAAATAAATTCGATTTACAAAAACAAATTCGACCAAGTTATAAAATAAATAATTGAAACACGTAGAAAATACATGAAAAATTTTATAATGTTATGGATATTACGTGTAACGTTACAGAATACAGGGCGGTAACACATGTGGTACAAAATTGTACTAACTTAATTTTGCGGGGTGTTACACTCTTTCCCCGTTAGAAAAGTTCTGTCATCAGAATTTATTAGGGTAAAAGTTTGTATTTTGAACACACCTCATAAGGAATTTGAAAATACACATGGTATAAAAATACATAATGTAGAAAACTTAAAATTAAATAGATATATCAGAAAATATGAGTATCAAGTAAAATATACGAGGATGATAAGAATACAAAGTAAAAGAGATTAATGAGAATAAAAACACAAAAATATTAAACAAAAAAAATTGTAGAAAAGAAATGTGATAGTGAAGGATGATACAGATGGAAAGAAATTTTCATACAAAATAATATTAGGTTAAGTGTTAGATAATATAGTAAAATGAAATATAGATTAAGTCATCAACTGTGAAAGAAATTGAAAAACATAATATATTGGAAAGAATAAAGAAAAGCATAGTAAAATAAATGCTTTAATAGATTAATAGTAAGCTTAGTAAGCAAAATTAATGAAAGTAATAAGAAGTAGAATGAAAAATATACTTGAAGAAGAAGTAAATAAAGATTATAGTGAAAAAGTAATAAAGACACTAAGTTAAAAAAATAGTTTTAAAAAAAATGTAGGGATTCATGACTAAAGTAGTAAAAGAGTTAAGAAGAAAGATAGCTATAAATATAGTGAAATTAACATAGTTAAAATATAATGTAAACGTATAAAGTATATAAAGAAAATAAAAAAAATAAAAAGCTTGGCTTAATAGAGTATAGTAAAAATGTAAAACAATTTAAGCAACTAAAAAGACTAGAAGGAATAGAAGAATTGAAATAGTGTAGATAAATGGTAATGAAGTAGGGAAAAGTTGAAAACAAATAGACTAAGAGCGAAAATAAAGATTAAGTAGCTTAAAAATTAACTAGATAAGAAGAGCAGTGTTATGATAAAGAAATAAATAGTATAAAACAAAAAAATATCGTAATATAAAACAAACTGATAAATAATTGAGAAGAGTATAATGTTTGAAAAGTGGTTTGCAGTAACTCGTAAGAATTTGAGAAATTAAAGGAAAGAGATGTTAATCAAAAGAAAACGTGAAGAATAGAATGATCAAAATCGTAAACTAAACTAGGATTATATATTACGAGATAGAAGAAAGTAGTAACTTAAGATAAGACTGTTGGATAAAAATCTTAAAAATATATGAGTCATAAATTTAGTTAGAAAGTATAAACAATACGAGATAAGTATGTTAGTAAAAATAAAAAAATAATGATGTATATAAAATAGTGTTACAAAAAAATCATTCGTAAAATGATACAATAACTATATACACAATTTCAAATTTAATATATAGAATAGTGTTTAGTACATATCAAAATATTTATAAATTGTCAAATATAGCATGGAAATTTACATATAATATTTCATCCTTGAGTAAGCTTAAAAGTATATAATAAAACAAATGATAATATAATATAAAAATTACAAGTAACAAAGTATAATAATAGTAAATTTAATAATATATTATTGAAATCTTATGTAGATGTAAAATGTAAATAGTGCATAAAAGTATGATGAAATTATATATGAGTATCAAACAAATATAAGATAAGTTTGTATAAAATAAAACATAATAGTATAAAAATACAAAGATACTGATATATGTAAAGATGATGTGCATTATACACAAAATAAAATAGATGATAGCAAAATAGTTAGCAGTAAACAGTAATAATATAGGTTGAAAAAGTAAAATAAACAAATTAATGATAATGCATGTATGATGGATACAAAAGTGAGTATAAATAATGAAGTAGTTGAGTTTGTGTTATAAATAATAACATTGAAATAGTGTTGAATAAGTTGTAAAACATTATAAAGTAGTATAAACTAGTACCCAAAAAATAGAATAGTGGTATGTAGTATATATATATATATATATATATATATATATATATATATATATATATATATATATATAATAGGAGTAAAAGTGTGGGATAGTAAAATGGAGGAAATAAAGTAGAAAATTACAAAGATGCAATATCAAAATAAAAGTATAGATTATACATATTCAATATGAATCGTAAAAATGAGAAACAAATAATATAAAATGAAATAAATGCATAAGAATAACTGCAAATGCAAATGAGAAAATAAATATGCACAGTAGTAAGTTAGCATAATAAACATGAATAATTATACAAAAATATACAGTAATGTTGTAATTAGATAAGTGTAAAGTAATTTGTATAGTAAGTATGTTAATATATATATATATATATATATATATATATATATATATATATATATATATATATATATATATATATATATATATATATATATAATATAGTAAATAGTAAAAGGTATATGTAGTAAGAAAATAGCAAATTCTGTAGAAAAAATAATAAGTAAAATTATTAGTAGTAAGTGAATATAGTATATTGGAGGGGTTAAAGTATAAAAATAATGAAGCAACAAAATTTATAAGTAGTTATTAACAGTGAAACAAAAGTAGTAAATAATAAGTAATAACAATGATATTGAATATAAGACGTGAAAATAAAAATAGTAATAAAAAGAAAAATTATAATGTGTAGAAGTATATTATATTTATATAAGTAAAATATTCAAATCATGTTAAAATGTATCAAGATGAATGAGACAATATAAAATAATGAAAAATATAGTATCGTAAAATAAAAGCATATATAAAATGAATGTAAATATGCAAAAATCAAAATTTTAAAATATAATAGAAATAATAATAAATAATAATTTAATAATTATTAGTTAAAAATAATAAAATACGTAGAAGTAACAGCAAAATAAATGAGTAAACATCAAAGCACATCAAAATATGCAAGAAAAAGTTTAAGAAAGAAAAATGAGTAAGACAAAATTAAAAGATTAAGACCAAAGAAGGTACATAAAATAATAAATATCGATGTAAATTAACAGTAAAAGGAAAAAAAATTAAAAAGTATTGAGCGTTAAAGATGAAAAGTAGTATAAAGAAAATACACAAAGAAAATAGGAGAGAAAGGTTAGTCTATGTAAAAAGGTATCATATATACTACGTTCAAACCAACCATAGCACTCGTGATAAAAGGAAAATATGTTCGCATACAATATCACATCCATGTATACAAAAAGATTTCTTGAATGCAAGTTCAATAACTATAACATTTATGGCTCAAAACTGACACTCACACATCTAATGTCCACCCTAATTTGGTTTCCCTCATTATTTTGAACTACTTATTGAAGTTCATTTTGATACCACTCTGTAACGCCCTGAATTCCAAATACAGGTAATTTGTAGCACAACGAAGATCTTTACATCAATTTAGTAAAAAAATACAAGGAATTTAAAGCTTTTCCATTACAATGTTATTCTTTACAACGCACGACAGAAATTTACATATAAAATTCAACTTATATCATCAAAATACTCAACCTTGCAACATCCCTCGACACCAAACTCATGCCCACGCCACTCGTTAATCCGATTCCTGCAAAACTTGAAAACTGTGGGCACGTCAGTTGAATGCAACTGACGCAATACTATAATAAAGCGATCCTCAACTTTGACAATCACAAACTTGATGCACAAAACCAAAGCAATAATGATAAAGATAAACAAAAACATAAAGTGAATCTAATCTAAGTGTATAAGTGTATGTCATGAAATAGAAATCAAAATGCATAAAGCAATGGCATAAAATAAGTATCAAAGAAAACAACAAATGCACACAATGCACACTTGTTCGGATTCTATGCATTTCATACTATATAGGTCCGAGGGCAAGCCCTTAACGTACTCCTCATTATAGGATTCAATCCCTCGTTACAAAATCCTACCACGGTGACCAAAACAAGGTTTAGATGTCTACGAGTATTGGTTCCAGACCCGGAATACACCGCTCAACTATATAGAATACTCATCGTGCAAACACCCCACAAGCGTCGCTCTAGCTCAGAATACTGGAGATCCACCTCCCTTCCTCCTTTATAATTCCGAAATACATTGCGTGATCATTCATAGTCCCGAAAATAATTGAGACTCTTCTTGCTCCGTACAGAAATTACAATCCCGGGTACACCGTCCGACTAAATCTATAGTCCCTGAATACACTATCTGACTATATAGAGTCTCCCCACTCATGTTTGCCCAAGCTTCATCGTATCTCCTTTTCTAGTGTCTGTCCTTAAGTTCAAATATAAATAGTATCACCTAGATCTAGCTTACCCTCCTACCAGACTTAAATCAACACACGAGAACATTAGCTCATGCTAGACACTTCTCAAACTTTCATAATTACAAATTTGCTGGTACCTTTGGTCTCGCTCAGCCTCTAAAATCCACACATTCAAAATTTCATGAACTTTCTAGGTCATCCATAGCCTCTTTTATAATCAATTAAAATTCAATTCATTCATATACTCAATTCATCTCTTATTCATTCCATCAAACTAGTCATTTTCAAATAACTAGATAAAATTTTCTAAACTGTTACGATAGGACTTCAAACGCCTCAATCCAATCAACACCATCTCTGCTCTAATACCAATTACCAAATCTGTACTAAATCGTTCATTCAATTCTGAAATTTAATCCAAAATATTTGTACCAATTTCCATCAAATCTCAATTCTCCGATATACTAATATCCTTTAAAATCATCTCTATTCAAATTCTTCAAATAGAATTACCAAATATTTGTTTAATCCTTTATTTATGTAACCCCCATCTCCGATTATACAGATTTGTATTTTATTTTCTTCATATTATTGTAATTTTTATGTATTTCTCCTTGTTCTTTTAAACCTTATTGCATACATTAATAATTAGTATTATTTCATCAAGCCCAATCCATTCTATAATTGTAATCCCAATCTATTTGAATTGCAATTTATTTCTTATGTCCTAGTCACTCTACAATTTTTTCTTGTTGTGAAGCCCAACCCAAGTAATTTATCCCACATTTTATTTTTATATGTAGCCCATACCCACAAACCCAACCCAACCCAAACTCCACCAGCCAAAACCCCTTCACCTCCATAACTGAATCCATTATAATCTATTAAAACAAATTCATAACCTACTCCACTAACCCTAAATCAATTATCTACTAAATCACCTCCAATTATAATATCATTATTATATTTTATTAATTAAATAATCTCTCCCCCCCTCCTCCTCTCTCTGTCTCTCTTTTCTCCTTCTTCTTCCTCCGTTCTGAAACAGAGCACCCCGAGCTCCTCTCTGCCACTGTGATTACCGCAACCATCACCGCAATCACCCCTCGCACACAGCCCCATCACCCTCCATCTCCTTCGCCTCTTTGCTGCACCCTCGTGCCCCAGCATCGTCGTGAGCCACCACCGAACTCCACCCCGCCATCTCTCTCCGGCTATCACCTTGCCACCGCCAACTGCCGCTCTTCAGCCCCGAACCCCGAGCCGTGCTGCCATCAGCCTCGAGCGCCACCCCTTCCACTGCTGCTCACCCCCGCACCTCTGAGCTCCTTCTGTCACCCCCTTGCAGCTCCCTACAACCGTCTATGACCTCGCAGCCTTCCCTGCAACCCTCCTTCCTCCTTCACGCCGAACCCGAGCCCCTGCACCCACCTGACGTCGCAGCCTACCTGCAACACCACCAAGTCCCAGCAACCAGCGTCACCACCACCTCCTGCGAACCCCGTCAATACAGCACATCCCAAACTCCTCTCCTCTGCTGGCCTTGCCCTCGACTGCCTGTGACTCCCCCACCTCGTCGTTGCTCTTCCCCTCGCAGCCGGCACTCCGTTGCTACCGTCTCTCCCTTGAGTCGCCGACTCCTCTCTGCTGCCATTCACTAACTTCCTCGCTGTCGGGTCGTGTTGTATACACAACCAAGCTCGACTTGCAGTGATTGCTGCCCTACCCTTGCTTTTTGTTGCCACATCCCTGCCTTTCTGTCTTGCTCATCGTTCCGCTGCGATCTCGCTATAGTTGTCGCTCTTGCTCGCTGCCCTTGCGATCGCTATCGTCTTTGCCGCTATTTCTCTCTCGATGTGTTCATCAAACAGGCGAGCATCTTGTACAATCTTCTTGTCCTTGTGAAAGCACCTTCTTGATCTCCGCAAGTAGTTACTCTCTTTGTATACATGTTATCAATCTTACTCGTTGCCGTCGTATAACATTTGAATTCGAATTATACATTGTCATCGTTCATTCGACTTCCAGCAATCCAAAAGTCATAGAAAATCATGAGAACCCACTTACATATGCATGTATTACATGAACACAAACTAGTGACATGAAATTGTAAAAGAAAGAGTGATTGAATGAATTGTAGTTGTCTGTGATCATATGGTTATATCCGTAATTTAATACCGTAGAATTCAATAATTCCATCATGTTAACGATAGAAATAAACCACATTTACTGAATATGAATACTTGTTGAAATCAAACTATAAGAATGAATTTTGTGAATTACAACGGTTATATATTACAAGTGTTAAAATCATGTCCTGCTGTCTACCCCAAATTGTACTAAGATTTTGATCTAATTACATATAAAATAAATTAAAAATTATTAAATAGAAATTGTAGCACACTGAGCCTTGAATCCGGAACATCTTAAGATTCTCAATCCGATTTATATATTGTAAGTTATCACTATTTTAATACTGACATGTTATAATTTCTAGAACCGAGACTGTACACAAAACCCGTAAAGAATTGATTGATCAACCTAGCTTCGGTAACTATAATGTATCATGTAAATATGCGTTGGAACCTTCAGGGAGTCTAGTTTCTAGAACTTCTGACGGAACCTGATTCTTTTTCTCGTAGCAGCGGGAAAGTTAGTTTTTGTACAACAATGTATTGCTGTACAGAATTGTGTCTTCATGCTTTTAAAATGTGTTAACTTTGCATCTAATGAATTGCACAGCATACCTTTCATGGTACAGTCATTGATATTCCTTGAAACCATTTCTTAACACTGTTCCATCGATTGCATATACATGATTTATTGTAATAAAATAAGGACAAGCATGGGTAAAAATGGAAACGACTTAGTAGTGGATGCTATAGGAGAATGTACTTGGGGGAGGGACCCGCGTTTCCCTTACTGATTACTGATATTGATTGTTGTTTTATTGATTGATTGCAGATTACTGAGTACAGTATCTCAACTATTGTGTACTGTACCGTTACTGATTACTATTTACTGTTTACTGTTGCTGAGTACACGAACCTGTAAGATTCACCACTATAGCCGAAACGTTCACTTAATTGTATGCACCCGAACTTGTGGTATGGAATGCAGGATTGTGTGCATTAGATAGATTAATAAGAAACTGATAGACATAAGATTGGCACGGAGCATCGACACTTGCATTATTAATCAATGTTTACTGTTTATCGATCATTGATTATTGAATATTGATTATCGATCATTACATTATTGTTTATTGTTTATTGATCATTGCATTATCGACTATTGTTAACCGTCCCTTGCTTTCTTGATCAAGTTATTGCCTATTATTTATTGACTCTAATATCGTTCAAATTTTTTATTCTTGATATATTGTCCTTTTATTGTTTAACCGCTTGCCACTACTTGTGGCCCGTAGCTTGCTCTAATAGGTACCCTTCCTATTTCTTTTGAGTTAATGTTTATACAGGTACAGATGATGGGATACTGAAGGATCTTGACGTAATGTTATTGTATTGCATATTCTCGGGCTATTCTGTAAGTTTTTATATCTCAGATATCAATTATTCATGCTATTATTGTTCATGTGATTATTATTATTGTATTCTTGAGCTTACTGGTATTGTACTGATTATGGATGATATGAGTTGATATATTTATATCATTCGTTGGGCCTTAGTTACGTGCATGTGTTTCCGTATAATGGGAAGCGGGGCATGACAATCTAAGTGAGAAAATTAATCCAAAAATGTTTGTACAAATTTCCATCAAAATATTTTCCCAAAAATCAATTTATATTTCCAAATACTCAAAAAAGACAATAAATAAAACTCAATCCAAGCTCACCAAGACCCGTACCTTTAACCTTGAAAGGTCCTAAGCCACATGATCTAACCAATACCCCAAGCCTATTTCTTTGTCAACTTTTTTTCAAGGTAACAACATATATATATATTCAACAATTTTAATGTTCAACTATCTTTGGACAGCAACTCAATGGTGTTGCAAAAAATCATATAAATTAAGTTACTTATCAGAAAATAGATTTTTTAGTTTCATATGAAACCTAAATAAGTCTACTATAAAATTGTAGTTAAGAACATCTAAATTCACTCACAATTATTTTGTCTAAATTCATTTGCAAAACAGTAGGATTCCAAAAATTGCAGCTCTTTCTACTTATAAAAATAACCTAAAATCGCATACTTCTTGGAAATTTTATTTCTTAGACTCTAAAGAAAGGTTAAAGAGTCTACTTAAAATTTTTAGGTTTAATTTTCCTCAAAATGCTCCATATAGGATGTTGAAATGATCAAAAACGGGAAAATATGCAAATTTCCAGAAACTAGCCAAAACTGCCAACTGATCCAAAGTTCGGATTTTAAGATAGCAAACAACATCCAAATATTATGAAATTTTTAGGAGATGTTCTTGACATATACAAGGTACTCATGTAAAAAATTTAGCCTTTGATTCCATCTGGATGAAAAGAAATGATTTTTTTTAAGTGAGACTAAAACTCAGGACAACAACCATAAAAACGTATCTAAGTTAATCATATCATACTTTCACACATTTAACTAACAACATATAATCTAACAATATTCAACACATAATCTAAGCAGTAATACTTAATTTATATAGATTATCTAGCATGCAATTCTAATAAGAACAAATTAGAAAGTTAAGGAACGTCCACTCAATTGATGAATTCTTTGCAAGGATCTCCAAAAGTCTTCTTCTCCTCAACTCCAAAAGCTCCCACTAAAATATTTGTGTACAAAAGAAATGAAACTTTCTTTCCAACCTTGGTCGGCTAGCATATAAAGAAAATGATGATGGGGAGTTACACAACCACCCATGATTCTTTCATAACCACCTCACTCTCTTCATTATTTAAAAACCTCATGACACAGTCTAATTCTCCCTCCAATTCAAACTGACCAGTCAACCATGGGGAGAAAAGCACGTGTTTCAAATGAGTTAAAAGGCACATAAGCTATACACTAAAAATTATTAGTTGCTAATTAATATAACCACATATATCACCCAAACTAATATAAATTAAATAAAACTAGATTAATTAAAACTAGATTATGTATTAATACTTAGTAAATGGATTAAAAATATATATAACTCCAAAAGATTTTTACAATTAACACGTGCACTACAAACATGTGTTGCCCGTAAAAAACAAGATATATTTGAGTTGACTCAAAAATAGGGAGAAGTTCGATTTACGAAAAACAAATTCGACCAAGTTATAAAATAAATAATTGAAACACGTAGAAAATATATAGAAAATTTATAATGTTACGAATATTACACGTAACGGTACAGAATACATGTGCGTAATATATGTGGTGCAAAATTATAATAACTCAATTTTGTATGGTGTTACAGCAATTTGGCTTGGGACACGTGGTATTGCCACGTAAGCCATGTTCTTAAATACTTGGGTCATTAAAGATATTTTCCAACTAGTCATCGTGGGAGAGATGGTTTATCGACCAGTTCACTAACTGCTTGAAGGGTTTCCAAGCCGTGCGCTAGGTTACTGAGCACAGGCAACCACTGGGAGTTGGTTGCATTAGCGGGAATACAAGGGGATCCCTCATGATCTGAAGCATATTCTATCCAGGGAGTCGGATATTACATACCTGCTTCCATAGATAATCGAATATTCTTGATACGCCTGTTGTGCACGAGGGGTATAATGATTTTCCATGTTGTGCACATAGTGTGTTGGCGGACGAGCAATTGTCAAACCGTGATCACGATCACTGAATAATGAATTGCGGTCAGATTTTCAGAGTAACTTTTTACCTTTCAACATCTAGTGAAGGTTTAACTTGAAATAAAACTTTAAAAAAACCTAATAACATGACTTTTTTCGTTGTGCTCCTTATTTTTAGGGACTTAGATGGAAATAGACATTTGTGAGTGAGTAATGTGAAGGCCTAACATTTTGACTTTTGAGTGGCACACAGGGGGGAAAAACCTAACAGGGGTGTATTGGATTGGAATTTGAAAAGAATTCAAAAGAATGTGAAAATCCTAGTGTATTCAATTAGGATTTTAAAGGAGTTTATAAAAGTCACAGTATATTCAATTGAGACTTTAAATGATTCTATTCAATTTTTGGTGTCTTCAATTGAGATTTTAAATGACCCCATTCAATTCTCAGTGTATTCAAAAAATTACTAATTTTGGTAGAATTGAGAATTTGAAGGATTTAGATGGAATCTAGGGTTTGAGGTATAAATACCAAAAGCCTTTGCAATTCTCACCTTCTCCGTAGAAACTTCAAGCCATCTGTGATTCTCTCTAGACGTTCTTTCTTCCCCATAGTTGCATCCACCCCTCTTGTGAAGGTATTGATTGTCAGTATTTGTATATTTTCATTAGCTTGATTTTGTATAGTGGTGAGTATGGTTTCCTACTGTTCATCTTCTTCTCCTTCAACATCCCTACCATCTTCTTCTCAAAACCATCCTCTTCGAAATCCCAAACCATCCCCCCCCATCGCGACGCCCCTACCGCCCCTCAAAACCCACAGCCTTCTTCAATAACAACCCCAATCGCCGACGATCTCCGCCGTCAAAATGGACTGGGGTAGCATCACCGCCGAAGATCTGATGGACGCACTCCGCAAAGTTGACTGACCATCCCCTCCCCGCCCTCCCTATGAGTTCTTCTCCTGATTCACTGTCCCCCGCTCCTACTGCAAGTGGAGCAACCGGTTCAAGTGCAACCTCTACTAGTACGATCCCAATCCCATCCTGAACCCTAAAATTCTTGAATTTGTAGTTATTCCATTCGAGTTCTTGAATTTGAGGTTTTTTATACAAAAAAATTATGTGGTTGGTTGCAGCTACCGTGCATATTACTTCTTGATGATAATATATGTGCTTGGTAAGGGATTTTGGATTGGATTTGTTTGGAGATTCGGAGATTGAGATGCTGATTAAATTTTTTGTTTAATTTGTTTTGGGGGACTGAAGTTTTGAGTGGAGAAGACATTGTTTTCATGATGAACACTATAGGTTAAGCGAGGGCTTGTTGTCTTTAGTCTACAACGTGCAACTCTAGGCAACCTTATGCTACATTTTGACATATTTTGATCTCTAGACTTAGATTATGTTGTCTCGTACTCAAATATTTGACATAAGAAGTCAATGTTAGTTTCCTTAGTAGTAAGTATCACTACATCGAAGATCAATTATTTATGAACTGCGATTAATCTGTATTGAATGGCTCTTATACTATATTCTTGAATCTAGCAATTGAACTGTGATTAATCAGGACATATGGACACTTTGTGATGTTTACTTTTACAATTGAATCATGTATTAAATTGACTGACTTAAAAAAGAGATGTTAGTCTACTGTATGATTCCATATGTTATTTTATATATATATATATATATATATATATATATATATATATATATATATATATATATTTAGCCATGGGGTAAATAGAATATGATTTCCTTTCATGTGTTATTGATTGTATACCGACATTATAGATGGAAAATTCTGGAGAAGATAGTGGCAAGCAAAAAGATAAGTATAACTCTTGGAGTGAACGTGAGAACGTTATGTTACTGGAGCTATTATATAATGCTGTTATAAAGGAAAGTCGTGATTCAAGTGTTGTGCTAAACAAGAAACAAGTAGAGAGAGAAGTACTTCCTATTCTTAATGGAAGCCTTGGGTGCAACATAACTTATGACCAATATAAGAATCGTATGAAGACATTAAAGAAGCGTTACAGCGGTATTATTGATCTTCAACGTTATTCTTCTGGATTTGGATGGAACCCACAAACAAAGCTGATGGAGGCTCCAGATGAGATATGGAAGAGTTATTTTCAGGTTAGATATTTAATGATCATATTTTTGTTGCATTATGTATTGATATTTTTGTTGCACTCCACTGAATTTAATTTTGTTTGCAGGGTCATCCAACTGCTTCAAGTAATATTCGTGATGAAAAATCTGCAGACTATGAGTATTTGACCGTTATATTTAGCAAATCAATGGATTCTGGAAGACACTCAGTTGGACTTGGTAATAGTACTGATGCTAGAACAAATGAAGCAGAACCTGTTATGAAGGAGGTAGCTGGACCTGTTAGGCAGGATGTGGTTGTGCTTGAGGATAATAATGCTATTTCATACAAAACTACACCACTAGGATATATTAGTTCATCAGCTTTTGAAGACACAAACTTGGAGGCTGCCATATGGAAAATTTCCCTGGAGAAGCCTCCAAAAGAGAAGTATATTCCAAGAAAGAAAAGTAAAACTTCAAATGAAGAAAAGAGTAGCTCAGTTGTCAATGCACGAGCCAATCTTTATGAACAAGTAGCATCGGGCATGATATCAATTAAAGTTATAACCACTGAAATTCAAGGAATGCGTAGTGTAATGGAGAAAAGGGACACAGAGAAGAAAAATAACTACATTTGGGATGCTATCAAGGAGACCCCAAACTTGCACAATCACTCTCCTTTTAAAGTGCTGGAACTAGTTCCGAAGATGGGAATAAAAAATGAATTCCTTAGTATGTCACCCGAGGAGCGCTCAGATTGGATAGTATACAATTTGAATTGATCGTGGTCGTATCATTTTGTTTTGTGATTTTGGACATGTATAAGTATTGTTAGACTATATGTATTTGACATTGTGGATGATATTTGCTTTTGTTATTGAATGTTTTATCTCTTCTCTAATTAATTAATGTTTTTGCTTTTGATAGATTTTTGATTTCAGTTGGTAATGAACATATTTGGTTTTCAACAGTTAATAGATTATCTATGTGATGATTTATGTCAATGACTTGCGAGGTGTCTTGATGTTTATTCGTACTACTCTTATGAGAATGACAATCTTGTGTAGGAAATGAACTAATTATAAAGTCTATGAAAGTTCAATTGTCATCGAATTCCTTCGAATTCCATCAAACTATTTTAAAATCCTTATAAATCACAGTCAAAGTTTCAGGTGAATTCCCCATAAATCCCTTAAATACTGGATTCTCGATTCTTTTAAATTCTTTTCAAATTCCAATCCAATACACCCCTATAAGAGAAGACACTAATGTTTTCATTTGAAACAGGAAAACCATTAAAATGTCAGATTTGATAATAAAATATCTTACTCGGGGCGTTACAACTGAGGCCTCTCACATCCTTCGATAGGGTAATGTCGCTATTAATTGAATGACAAACATCACTATTAATTAGAATCGATGCAAGGTGGCTTAGTATGTTGCTTGAAGAATTGGCCTTTTCAACTATAATTATCGCATATAAGACAGTAAGTTATTACTTCGATATAGCGAGGATTGTTGTTCTCGAGGCATTACAACTTGAATAATGATTCATCCACTATCAATTTTACTATTATTTTCTTCACTATCTTAGGTGTCACATTTCTATTGGAGAAAAACTCTCACGTACTTTTTTTTCTTCTACATATTAAAGTGTGACACTTAAAATAGTCAAGAGAAATGTAATAAAATTGGTAGTGAGCGTAATGTTATTTTAGCTCTCTTCTAAAGGATAATGTGACTGCTAGCTGGACAACAAGCACGTGTCGCAAAGGTAAAGCTGGTGTAAGATGGGTTAGTCCGTTTTGCAAGAGTACATTTGACTAATTTAGCTATAATTGACACTTGGAAAGTGAGTTTAATTTATTTCCCAGTTAACAAAGAAAATGTTGCTTTTTCTGAAAAAATAAAAGACAAATAGAATTATTTCACGGTAATTATGTTTTCAGAAGTGTTTAAGAAACAAACGTACTTTGGACTATAATTTACCTGCTAATCCATTTATACCCAACAGGCAATCTTACAATTTGTCAAGGAGTTGTTTTTCATGCTTATTCCATAAACATTAGGTACACCCAACTTTAACAGACTTCGAAAAGTAAGCCCTACCAGATACTTGAAACTACATGTTATCAAAAGAATCCTATTTACTTTTTTTGACATCTTAAAGTCCAAACACAAGTCTCATCAAACTCTTCTTATGTTGATCCATTTTGGCAAGTGTCATTTACATTCCATCAAAATAAGTGCACTTAATAGTTTAAATTTTTAACGTACTCGGTTTTTCACTTTGCTGAGTTAAAAATGCAAGTGACTAAAGTTTTAAATTAAGTAGCAATGAAACCCAATAAAAACATTTTTAGTGATTCTCCAGCATTATGGATCAGTTCGTTTGACTACAAATTTACTGTAGAAAAAAAAAATTCAGAGAAAAAACACTGTTCACGGGTTTGAATGTCTTCAATTTGCTTAATTTGGATTCGTAGTGTAGTGCTGCAGGTGTTTTTTTTTTTTTTTAAAGAAAAGGTGAAGTATGACCACCTTGTTTCATTAATAAGGGGTTAACTCAGAGTACCGAGACAAATATAAGGTCCTACAATCATAATAAAAATACATAAACTCCACCCTCAATATGGGGGATGGGACAAAAGAAAACCATAATGTCCGCAACATACATGTGACTAAACAAAATACATCATACCCCCCAACAAATCCTGGGGCGGTGGGTATCTATCAACAGTCAAGGCAAAGCTGGCTGTCAGTCGATCGTCGGACCGATCTCGACTTCATCATCATCAAAATTCTCAACCTGGAATACGCTCAATATCCTCCCCCTGGGACCTGCCGCGGCCACATTAGCCCAAAATAAAATAAAACGCATAATGTAAGTCAAATTACTAGAAATATTATTACATTTTCTGCGAAAATAAAAATTATTCCTGTCTAACCAAAGAACCCAGGTCGTTGCGACGATAGCAATAAATCACGCTTCTCTCATAGTTCTTCTCTCAGTAGCAAATTTTGGACCTACCACAGTTCCTTGTACACACTAGGGTACTGATTCGTCCCCAGGGCGCTGAGTACCTCAACGCGTACCACTTTGCTCCTAGGGCACTGTAGAAAGAGGTGGTCTCTAGTTTCTAGGATAGCATTGCAGAACCCGCAACGAGAGTCCACATTCGATTGGCGTTTAGTAAGATTTTCTCTAGTCAAAATTGCATCATTCAGCACCAGCCATAAGAAAGCTTTGATTTTTAGCAGGGCTTTCGTCCTCCAAATGACGCTAGCCCACTTTGGGGTACATCCCCTAAAGTGAATGCAGTTATACATGGAACACACGGTAAAAGTGTCGTTCTTTTCCAAACCCCATGATGTCTTATCTGGGCCCTGAGAGCAACTAATACCAGCGTTGGCGATGTAGGAATGAAGTTCATTGAGCCTCAGCTGAGAGCCCGGATCGAGCGATTGTTTAAAGAGTGGTTTCCAGACGCCTCTTTTCCAGGCTACGACCACTGTGTAGTGTGGTTGTGATGCATGATCATATAGATCAGGGAATAGGGCTCTAATTGTGTGATCACCACACCATTTATCCCACCATAATCAGGTAAGCCTGCCGTTACCGACAGCTGATGTTACACAGCTAATGAAGGAATCATAGGCCTTAGCGATACCTTTCCAGAACCAGGAGACACGTGGGCCTACCCTGAAGCCCAAATTTCTCGTTTCATCCCCATGTAGATATCCCTGGATAAAATCTTGCCACCCTTCTCCATTAGGGTGGAAAATTTTCCACCACCATTTACCCAGTAGAGCAAGATTCATATATCGGAGATCAATAATAACTAGTCCTCCATGAATCTTTTTCATGCATGACTTCTCCCATCTGATAAGGTGATAGCCGCCTCGATCCGTGTCTGCCCATTTCCATAAAAACCGTTTTCGAGTTCGGTCGATTCTCTGAATTACCCATCACAGCATTTTAAAGAAGGACAAATAATATGTTGGAAGATTTGAGTGGACTGCATTAATTAGGGTGACTCTCCCTCCCAATGATAGGGCTTTCCCTTTCCAACCTGCTAGACGGTTCTCAACCCGATCAATAATAGCTAGCCAATCAGCCTTTTTGAGTTTCTTGGGCCTAAGTGGCAATCCCAGGTACTGAATGGGGAACTCTCGGTGGAGCAATTGAGAATTTTGGCATGTTCAAGTGCCTCCTCGGGTGTCAGGGCAATGGGGATGAGAGCTATTTTATGGAAGTTAACCCTGAGGCCAGACCAAGCTTCAAAACTATATAGCATTCCTTTGAAGACTGTTGTTTCCCCAAGGTTGCCATTACCAAATAGGAGAGTATCATCTGCATATTGAAGGATTGAGCACCCTTGGCGAATGACTTCCTTGGCCACCGGTACGATCCAATCTGCTCTACTGCATTTAGCCACCATGGATCTAAGAACGTCTGCCACAATGGTGAACAGAAGGGGTGAGAGCAGATCTCCTTGCCTAAGGCCACATTTGCACGAAAATGGGTGGCCCGACACCCCATTAACCAAAGTAGCCGTTCTGCTGGTGGTAAGACATGTGTGGATCCATCTTATCCATCTATCCCCGAAACCTCTTCCTACAAGCGCTTCTAGAAGACAGTCTCATTCAACCAAATCATAAGCTTTCTCGAAATCCAGCTTCAGGAGGTAGCTCTTAGAATTCAATGTGTGGCATTGGTGGATAGCTTCTTAGCCATTGCTATACTGTCCTGAATACTTCGTCCTTTTATGAACCCCATCTAGTCGTTACTAATGAGGTCATCCATTACCTTTCCCAGTCTATTAGCGAGAGTCTTTGTAATGATCTTGACAGAGCAGTTGAGTAGACTAATAGGGCGGAAGTCTCCTACTCGCCGGGAGTCTTCTTTCTTAGAAATCAGCACAACCTCCACGGAATTAAATCTCCCTAATTTGAGTTTATGGTCATAGAAATCCGCGAACAGCTTCAGCAAATTGCTTTTGATTTCCTCCCAGAATGTCTGATAGAATAATATCGAAAAACCATCTGGACCTGGGGCTTTATCTTTTCCAAGTTGTTGGACTGCCTCCCAGACTTCCTTCTCAGTGAACGGTGCTTCTAGGGATTACATCATAGGGACGGAGTTGCCCGCCGGGTCCTGCCAGAATTCATGATGTAGGGGTACTCTCAAGTCCGCTTTGTGTCCAAAGAGGAGCTTGAAATGGGACTAGAAAGCCATTCTGATATTCTCGTCTCCTTAGACCATTCCAGATTCTGAGTAGGTCGAATGGATGAGGTTAGCTCTACGTCGGGCACTGGCAACTCGATAGAAGAATGTCGTATTCGCATCTCCTTCTTTAAGCCACGAAATTCTGGACCGTTGTTGCCATCTGATTTCCTCAAGCCTATAGAGTTGATCAATTCCGCTCTTCCTGCCGCAGATCTCTAGTTTCTTCAATCTTCTCAAGTTCCTCAATATCTTCAAGAAGGGACTCTTTTGCCCTCTAGATCAGTGCAAATTTGGTTTGGTTCCATTTTCTGAGTTTGCCCCTAAGTCTTCTAATTTTTTCACACCATATTGCGGTCACTTCCGACCCCGTAGTAGGGCGAGACCAACTCTCGCAGACCATGTGGTGGAAGCCTTGGATTTCTAACTGATATGGCTAAAAATAGGATTAAATCTGGACCGTTCACATCGGACACGAATCTTAAAGCTCAGGGGTAAAACGGTAATTTCGCCTACCAACGGGTCTGAAATGGGAACTGGGTCTTTATTCAAAGCCCAATAACCCATGAACGGGTCCACGTCAATCGGGTACGGGTTTCCAACCCGCTGCATGCCCGGTCCAGCAAGATACAATCAAGGCCCCTGATTAGATCTGAATCAACGGCCATGATTCACATCTATCTTTTCACTGGGGATTAGGGATTAAAATTCCTTAACTGATTACAGAGAATATACCTTATCAGATTACATGCCTTATCTGATTACGAGGAATATTCCTTATCTAATCACGGGAATTACATTCCTAATTTGATCCCTAAGACGCCTATAAATACCCCCCATCCATCTCCATTAAGAGGTAATCAGTATTTTTCCCACTTTACGCTCTTTCTTAATCATTTCTGATTACTGACTTGAGCGTCGGAGGGTGCGTCGCCGGGATCCCCCCCGGTGTCTTGCACTTTTTGCAGGTTAACGGCGGGAGTCAACGATCAGTCAACGACGGGTCAGGTTTGGTTTCGCTATTCAGGTTTTTCCTCGAACCCACAAATTCATCTGTTTGCCCCCACACCGAATTTAGCGGCAACACTAACCATGCTCTCTCGAATCTAAACTTTGAAGATTTCCTGAGTTGATCTTTCCCAGAAGATAAGAAAATAGGTACATGATCCGATGTGGGTTTAGGGAGTGATTTAGCCGCGGGACAACGGGAATTTGGTCTCCCAGTAAGTGGAGACCAAAATCCTATCTAGTTTAGCTAGAATAGGCGATGCTTGCATGTTTGGCCAGGTGAAAATCCTATCAGAGATGGGAATGTCAACCAGTTCCAGGTCCGTGATGACCTCATTAAACACTTCCCCATCAGCTTCACTAGATCCTCTGCCTCTGTGTTCGGAGGCGAATCTAGTAATGTTAAAATTGCCCCCCACCACCTAAGGGTGTGGCCAGTGTGCTTGGATCGCTCTGAGTTCTGTCTAGAAATCCAATCTAGAAGCCGCAGTGTGTGGGCCATAAACCACCGTAATCGATTGTATCCATAGGCCGGATTTACGCTGGAGCAAGACCGACAGTGAAAATTGCCTGTATAGCTCATCTAGACAACAAAACATGTCGGGGTTAAAACCTAGAGCGATACCCCCAGATGCCCCAACAGATGGGGACATTCTCCATTCAGAGACTCTATTTCCCCCCCAACCTATTCAATCTAGACATATGTGTAAGTTTGGTCTCTTGAAGACCCACAATCTTAGCTTTTGATTTGACTATGACATCCTTAACCATTTCTCGCTTGCCCCGCCTACCGAGGCCTCTAACATTCCAGAAAAGAGCCTCCATTAACTACGGATAGGAAAGGGATCATGACTCGATTTGGAAGTCGTTAGCCCTATCGGTCTCCCATCCTCTAATTTTGTTAAGGAGGAAAGCGTTCCTATCAGTATCGGTAATCGCAAGACCACAAGTTTTGGCTAGACTAAAGATCTCAGTATTAGTCATAAAATTAAAAATAAAGGCTAGGAAGGAACATATACCTCCTTCGCTTGTCTTTGCTGACTTCGCGGCTGCAGCAATCTCCAGATAATCGTCTAGGAACTCCTCTATAGCCCTCTTAGCACTTTCTGAACCCTGATACCTGTCCCGCCTTGAGTAGAGACTGTAGCCTTTGGTTGCGAGGGAGGGAATGTGGAGGGTACAAATTCCGGGGAGAGACCCGCAAGCTCGTCAGCCAGTCCCTCAGAATCACAAGACTCTCCTTCCGAATAAACACAGTCATCTTCGAGATTTAGTCAATCATCTCGTTTGTCTTCGTCTTGGCCAAGATGTGAGACCGGGGTATAATTAATTGGGCTAATGCATATGGGCCCCTCTTTGAATATAATTAATTGCTCTTCCCCTACATTCGAGATGTGCCCCTCTTTAGGCTCATTTACAATCCCCTCGTATAAAATTCCTTCACCGGCGGTAGAGAGCCCCTTAATTTCGAAATGCGCCCATCACTTGAGACAGGCCTACTCAACACATTGGGATTTATTGCAATTGTAGACATGGGCCCCTCTTTGGGCCCATTAAGACAACCCATAGAAGAGATGGACTTCTTCATTCGATCTGTTGAAAACGCCTCCTTGGGAGCACGATAAGCTTCCCTATTTGAGCGAGACACCCCGTCCAAACCTCTGATGTGGCTCCCTGTTAGTGGCTGGCACATCGGTCGATGCTTCTGGCGTCGAAGACGAGGAGGTTGGCGTTGGAAACGAGGGAAGCTGAGGGGCTTTTGGGTCTTCGTTGCTATGAGCCAGCCTTTTACCCTTACAAAAATTTCCACATTCGTCTTTCCCCTTTCTCTGAGCCTCTTCCCCTAATCTTGTTCGTATCACTTTTGGGTCGGCATCCCTCTCTACAAGCCACCCCTCACTCGTCATCTTCCCCAAAATGGCGACTTCTCGTACTGGTTCTCTACCCAAAGCTTGTAGCTTTTTGCTTTTTGGAGATCGACTCGGGATGTCGTTTCTCGAGGGGCTCTTGCCATTTCGAGCTTTTGTATGGGTGGTCTCTACCCTCTGCTCCACTCGCCGCAGTTCCCCACCAACTTCAAGGAGTTGACTACCTCTTTTAGCTTCCTTTTGGGCCCTCTTTTCCGGTATTTTTTGAGGAATCCAAAGCAGCCCAATCTGGTAATGGGTGCGAATCCACTGTCTGTCTTCCATCTGGATCGTTGGATCCGCTGGTCGAGCCTCGTTCTCGACCAACGGTTGTTGGAAAAGACGAATTTGGTTCTGATCCCTCCGCCGCCTGGCCAGGGCGCACCTCCTTCCCTCTCGCCACCTTGATGAGTTCACGATGCACACGTTCCACTTCATGAGCCCCATATAGGGTCAAGTCCCACTTCGGTGAGACCACCTCCTTGTATGAGCGGCCGTTTCTGAGTGAGGGTGAAGGAGTGGGGGACGTGATGGACAGGCGCTCTGCCTCCGCCTCCGCTCACCTGTCAAGTACAAAGCGAATAAGGTACGATTCCTGGAAGGAGAAGACTTTAGCAAACCACGGCATAAGAGCGATGTCGGCACTCCTGATCAAAATCCTAGCTGAGTCGATTTCGGAGCGCTGCACCATCTTTTCGTCGATATCTTCAATTGTTCCAAAGTCGGCGATGATCTCTTGTAATGCATCCTTCTTCCAGAAGTGAAGCAGAACGTTATGGAATTAATCCAAAACTTCTCCCCGTGTGGCAGCTTCGCTCCGAAGCTTGGTGTCCATGCATAGAATTCCATCATGAAATGACCAAAGTCCACTGTGCCCAAGTCGGTGACCTCGACCTCCTTTTCCGGCGATGGGAAGGAAATCAGGAACTGAAGGTGGCACATCTTCTGCACCACCCAGTCCCTGTGGGCCCTCATTGACCACTTGGAGTTGAGTTCTTGTAGGAGGTGCGTCTCCGATGGGCTCCCTGCCCTAACTCTTGCAATAGCGCACCACTGACGGAGCCACTTTTCCTCGTTCTTGATAGTGTCCAGGCTATTTGTGAGTTTGATTAGGGTTGGGTTATCTGGTGACCTGCATCTACTGACATGGCTATCATCGTCGTTGTCAGTGTTGATGCCGTTCGTGCAGACATACGACAAATTGTAACGCCTCGAATTCCAAATAAGAAAGAATTTGAGATTCCACACGATCTTTACTTCACTTCGTACAATTTTACAAGGAAATTTAAAACTTTTTCAATAGTACATCAGAGTTACAGTACACTTTTTTTTACACAGCGGGAGAATAAAAGATTACACTAAAATAAATACAACATCTTTAAACAAAACAGTATCAGCATATCCACTTTATTGCTTCATGAACTTCCATTACCTACATGTAAGACTGTGGGTACGTCAGTTGATTGTAACCGATGAAATGTTATACACGGCTATCCTCTCTATGCCGATGACAGTATAACGATCACTAAACATTAACAAAACACAAACTTGATTGAAATGAAGTGTAAAAATATGACTACTCTAAACATGTAAGTGTATGACATGCCTTAATGTCTAATGCATTTATTTTTATTCTAGGATGATACTGATGCACACTTGTTCGGATTCTATGCATCCCATACTATATAGGCCCGATGGCAAGCACCTACGTACTCCACAATAAAAGGTTTTGATCCCTCGCCATGACAACTACCCAGTAATAAGACAAAGTTGAGATGTTCCACGAGTACGAATCCCAGCATCGGAGAATTGCCGCAGCCAATCCCCCGCCCGACAGTTATACAGACTCCTCGTCGTGCGAACCTCCCGCAGGTGCCCCTCTAGCTCCGGTATATGCATATACATGGAGTACGACAAACTATCCGCCCTAATACGCATAGTCCCGGATTTCAAAATAAAACTCGTCTCCCATGGAGCAAACTCAGTCCGCCAACTGGGTCTATAGTCCCGATGAATCGCCGCAGTCAACCCACCGCCCGACTATATAGAGTGCCCCACTTACGTTTGCCTAGGTCTTACTACAACTTCACTTAAGTGCCTAGTTCTTAAGTTCAAGACATGAATAATTTATCAAACTTAGAATCTGTTTTACATCCTACCGGTCTTACTCATAAATATGAAATAGCACCATGGCCTTATCACAAAATATAGTTCAAATCTTTCATTTCAAAAAGTGCCGGTATCCGAGGTCCCACTAATTCTAAATCACCACTTTTTCATATATAAGAATCCATGAGTATTCACACTCTACAATAACATGTCTTAAACTTCATTATTCTCAACTTCAATTCATTTCAAGACTTAGTCAATGTCTCATTTTAACAATATTCATGATTTAATTTTCTACTCTTAATTCTTTCCAATGAATGATTCTACTCATGCATTCATCTAATTCAAACTCATGGTCAATTGAGAACATATAGAAATCTAGAAATTTCACATTCAACATAATTGCATTATTTTAACAAGTGAATCAAAATCTTACTTCTAAGGGTGAAAATTATGTAAAATAATTTAACTTGAGAACAAACTCTTATTCTATCTCAAAAGGTCTCTTTTACTTCTCAGTTATACATAAAACTCTTTGAAACTATTTTAATAAATTCTCCATCATATTTCTAAATCACTAAGATTTGTTTCCTCCAATATTTAAAGGCATAAAGACTCACTAAAATTCATTAAAACACAAAAAAAAAAAAAAAAAACAAATGTGGCCTTATGGGTTTCAAACCCCCGACCAACTAAGCCAGCGCCCAAGCAATCCGCGCCAACCATAAAGTCCATATGGACTTATTGTTTAGTTTCTCAAACGAAACTTTATACTCTAAGTTTCGGGCCTGGGTAATTAAAAAGCAACAGAAACAAAATTTTGGCCGAAGGAGTTTCGAACCCAGACTTACCGACACACACATCCAACGCCAGACCACTAGGCCAAATGCGCCCAAATGTTATGGAATCTATTCATATACTTTTATTTCAACTATCTGCCATTTTATTATTTCCATAAAACTTGATTCTTTATTTAATCAATCATTTTCATTAGTTTACAAATAGTTTATTTAGACGGAAATTTATTTACTAACAGAAACTCATAGATTTAAAATTCATATTTGATAATATCTAAATTTCAAATCTCTCTTTCTTCTCTTTTATTACAAGAATTGCAATTATTCATTTTTAATCAACTAGAAAATGTGTATTCTCTTACAACAAGTAAAAATAAGTTTTGTATACCCATTTTACTTTACAAAAATTCCTCTTTAAACATAAGGGAAATCTCTTCAATTATTTTCACAATTACTAGCACTACAACACAGAAGTTATTTGTCGGCGTTTTTTTAGACCTACACCGACGGTTTTTTACGCCGGTGAAACATTCACCGGCGTTTTTATAAACGCCGGTACAAATGCCGCCGAATCGAACGTCGCGGAAAGATAGGTGCATTCACCGGCGTTTCTGCTGGACGCCGGTATATCTTGAAAATACACCGGCGGCCAGACAAACGCCGGTATATGCGAATTTCTGAGTGTCTTTCTTTCCCCCAATATACATTCACCGGCGGTCACATACCGCCGGTATATATCTTTCACCGGCGTTTGTAGAAACGCCGGTGTATATCCAATATTTACCGGCGGTCATAGAACGCCAGTGTATGCTTGTTTCTGAGCGCCCTTATTTCCCTAATTACAATCACCGGCGTGTTATAAAACGCCGGTATATAGATATTCACCGGCATTTTATGACGCGCCGCTATAGATATATGGGTACACCGGCGTGCGTGGAAATGCCTCCCTAACGAAATTTTCAACTAAACAATTAGATACACCGGCGTTCTATGAAACGCCAGTGTATGCCCGTTGGTTTTTCCTGCTCCAATTTTTCATTCGATTTCAATTCACAATTTCATTTTAAAAACCTGTAAACTAATTCACAACTGATTCAACCAATTTCAGGCATATTAATGTGCAAATCACAACCAAACACAAGAATTAATTAAGATAATAAAGTTTCACACATAGTCCATTAATCGTCCAAATTCACCGCATAATTAACATAGTGTCATAATTAACAAATACAGTAATTAACATCCCAAATATCTCAACAATTACTTAAAACAACAATCCAGAACATAACAACAATAAGGACAACATAACAACAACAACTAGAGTAGGCCGACCACAGATCCATACCCCTCGAGTAGCTTCAGTGCTGATCATCAGAATTTTCTTCATCTGGGTGACCGCTCTATGAAAAAAAAACAATAATTTAGTTCAACAGGAAACCAAATGTAAGAAAAATAAGAAAAATAAGAAGGGGTTCATATCAAGTGTAGTTTTAAGGAACTATCATCGTGGAAGGAAACCAAATATAGAAGCCAGAAATGGAAACAGAGAATGGTAGAGAATGAGGATACACCATGCTAACATAGCGGCATTTTCCTCATCTCTCTCTCATCCTTTATTTCCCTTCAGCACACGCACACAAAGAGACATCAGCAACAACAGCAAGAGTAATAATAAATTATTATAAACGAGATGTCTCTATATGGGTTTCCAGATCTCCACTCGAGCCCACTCTTTCTAATCACAGCCCAATTAAGAACATAGACGACAGCCACTAAACAATCCAATCACAGCCCAATCAAAATTTGCCATCCTGGTACTTAAATCTTCAGATGCATGGATTCAGCTTCTTTAACAGTAAAAGAAAATGAAAATCTCCAGTATCTAAGCATATATGTTTCTCTATTAATTCTTCATCCCAACTAAATCATGATGTTTGTGGCTCCAAAATAAACCTACACAAGGTTTGTTCAGCCCAATTCTTGTACAGATTTGGAGGATTTTGGTATACAGCCAGTATCCTTAGTTGACAGTTAACCCATTTTGGTTAAAAAATCATGCTAAGATGACAATCAGATGCATGAATTCAGCTTCTTTAACAGTAAAAGAAAATGAAAATTTCCAGTATCTAAGCATATATGTTTCTCCATTAATTCTTCATCCCAACTAAACCATTGATGTTTGTGGCTCCAAAATAAACCTGCACAAGGTTTGTTCTGCCCAATTCTTGTACAGATTTGAAGATTTGGTATACATACAGCAACCTTAGTTGGCAGTGAACCCATTTTGGTAAAAAAATCATGCTAAGATGGCAATCAGATGCATGAATTCAGCTTCTTTAACAGTAAAAGAAAATGAAATTTTCAGTATCTAAGCATATATGTTTCTCTATTAATTCTTCATCCCAACTAAATCATGATGTTTGTGGCTCCAAAAGAAACCTGCACAAGGTTTGTTCCGCCCAATTCTTGTACAGATTTGGAGGATTTTGGTATACAGCTAGCATACTTAGATGACAGTCAACCCATTTTGGTAAAAAAATCATGCTAAGATGGCAATCAGATGCATGAATTCAGTTTCTTTAACAGTAAAAGAAACTGAAAATTTCCAGTATCTAAGCATATATGTTTCTCCATTAATTCTTCATCCCAACTAAACCATTGATGTTTGTGGCTCCAAAATAAACCTGCACAAGGTTTGTTCTGCCCAATTCTTGTACAGATTTGAAGATTTGGTATACATACAGCATCCTTAGTTGACAGTGAACCCATTTTGGTAAAAAAATCTTGCTAAGATGGCAATCAGATGCATGAATTCAGCTTCTTTAACAATAAAAGAAAATGAAAATTTCCAGTATCTAAGCATATATGTTTCTCTATTAATTCTTCATCCCAACTAAATCATGATGTTTGTGGCTCCAAAAGAAACCTGCACAAGGTTTGTTCCGCCCAATTCTTGTACAGATTTGGAGGATTTTGGTATACAGCTAGCATACTTAGATGACAGTCAACCCATTTTGGTAAAAAAATCATGCTAAGATGGCAATCAGATGCATGAATTCAGTTTCTTTAACAGTAAAAGAAAATAAAAATTTCCAGTATCTAAGCATATATGTTTCTCTATTAATTCTTCATCCCAACTAAACCATTGATGTTTGTGGCTCCAAAATAAACCTGCACAAGGTTTGTTCCGCCCAATTCTTGTACAGATTTGGAGGATTTTGGTATACAGCTAGCATACTTAGATGACAGTCAACCCATTTTGGTAAAAAAATTATGCTAAGATGGCAATCAGATGCATGAATTCAGTTTCTTTAACAGTAAAAGAAAATAAAAATTTCCAGTATCTAAGCATATATGTTTCTCTATTAATTCTTCATCCCAACTAAACCATTGATGTTTGTGGCTCCAAAATAAACCTGCACAAGGTTTGTTCCGCCCAATTCTTGTATAGATTTGGAGGATTTTGGTATACATCCAGCATCCTTAATTGACAGTTAACCCATTTTGGAAAAAAAATCATGCTAAGATGACAATTAGATGCATGAATTCAGCATCTTTGACAGTGAAAAGGAGAGAAATCAAGAGAAATTACCGAAGAGAGAAAGGGGGGCGACGAGCGGTGGCGTAGGAGATAGAGAGAGCGGTGGTTTTCGATCGCAAATTCACCGCGAAATAGAGAGAGGGAGGAGGGAAATCGAATTGGGCTGTCGAAGATGACGAAGGGACGGAGGCGAAGCGCGAGAAATAGAGAGAGGGAGGAGGGAAAACGAAGGCGGCCAAATTAGGTTTGGGAAATTAGCGAGCGAAATGTTAGGGTTCGCGGGGATTTATCTCAGTTAATTCACCGGCGTTTGCAATTACAAACGCCGGTGAATTGCAAACGCCGGTGAATGTATCTATATATTCCCCGGCGTGTGTTATTAAAATGCCGGTGAATAATACCATTCACCGGTATTTCTAAATAAAATGCCGGTGAATATCATGAATCCTCGGCATTTTATAGAGGCCGCCGGTGTATAACCATCCAATCTGACGCCCCATTCCTGGTCACTCCGTACCCCGGCGCGAATGGTAAAACGCCGGGGAATATATGCCGGTAAATCGCACATGTGTTGTAGTGTAGTTAACATACAAATGACAATTACTCTTTACTTTTTGTTCTCAATTTCCAAACATCATGATAATACTTTGTTTCTTAATTAATAGTAACATTTCTACAATTTGGCATACATAAAAGCATGAATTTATCTTCTAATTGTCACATCAAATTTTTACTACTCATTTAGCATGCAATCCCTACAATTAGAAAGCATAGGATCACCCACCTTTTGAAGCTTGAACAATGAAAGAAAAGAACACTGCTCCTAGCTCCAAAGTGACATCCTAAATCTTCTTCTCCTAGCAAGAGCATCCAAGCATAAAACTCTCTTCTCTCTTTCTTTTTCTCTCTTAATTTTTGTTTTGTTTTTGGTGTGAAGAAAAGATAGAGAATGGTATGCTATTTATAGGTCTAGGTTAGGGTATCATTTGCAAAATTTTCATAACCTAATAAATCACTAAAATTTAATTCCCAACCTTTCACATTTCTAACTCCTAACCCCCCCCGCCCCCCCCAACTTTTCATTTTCTCCACCTCTTCAAATTTGCAACCCCCAAAACCTCCAACCCTTCACTTACCCGTTACTCCCAAACTCTAACTCACATTCGCTCTCCACTTCCAAGCCAAAACCGGCCACACCCCCATCATTTACGAGCAGTAGCAACAGCATCTAATGCTGTTGTTCACTCACCCAAGGTGGGCCCCCATCATTCACAATCCATTACACAAATATTTATATTATCTCATATGCTCTCCAAACCAAAACATAACAGCCCCCTTACTGTTTATATATAAACCGTGGGCCCCCAACTCCCATCAAACCATTTACATATAATCCCATATACATTTTCCACTTAATTATCATATTACAATTTCCAAACCATAAACAGCACCCGTAAATATGTTTGTATTTTATACTATATATTATATTATTTAAAATTACGGAATGTTACACACACTCCGAAAAAATATTTTGAAAATAAATACGCTTAAATATGCGCACCGAAAACACGCACTTCGCACATAAAAATACGAAATTTGATTTCATCGATGGAAATGTTAGTGATAATGAAAATACATGAAAATATATTTATTAATTTTATATATTCCACGACGTAATTGCTACGTACGTAGAACACACATAACCGATACGTGTATCTAAACACGAAAAAGCACGTAAAACTCAGAGATTGAAATTTAATATTTTAGTTAACCCAAATAGAATAAAATGTACAGGAAATGCATGAATAGTCAAAATCACAAATATGCAGTGAAAACACGTTACAAAATACACGTGCGTAACACACGAGGGTAAAATTGTCATTTCTATTTTTTTTCAAAACCGTTATCCAATAGTATTCTTTTAAATTGCCAATTCAAAATGTTGTCATATGGTATCAATTCAGTTTTGCGATTTTATTATTCTATCGCTAACTATTGTGAAAGATTTTGACTACTAAACTCACTTATAAATTATCTCTTGGCTGTGTTTCTCTTTATTGCATTGTTTCCGAATTATTCCGCAATTAACAATTTAATTGATTTTTCCTTTTGCATGAAAAATTTCTCTCAATCCATCCTGCCTTTTGTCACACTTCTTTCTAATGTTATATTCCGAGTTTTCTTGTTTCGTTTTTATAAAATTTTGATGCTCATAGTTTTCGTATATAGAGTTTGTCTTGTTTTTTCTCGCTGCGTATTTTTATATTACATTTATTTTTCTTAAAGTTTACAGTTTTCTAAATACAATAATGATTTTTCGTTTGCGTGTACAAAATACAATCTTTACCCTAGTAAGTTCCGGGGACGGAACTACTCTAAGGGGGGAGAGTGTAACACCCCGCTAAATGAGAATGAGATTTAGTTAAAAGTATAGACAACATAGAAATGATTTTTGTATACCAATTAATATCATAAAATAATTTGTAAAAAAAATATGATAATTATACATACAATTTGAAAATGAAAGATATAGAATGTGTAATACCCGGTATTTGCAGCGAACAGTCGACTGGTCCATTTAGCAGTCGACTGCTACTGTATAGTTGGGCCGGATTGGGCCGGATTGGTTGAGAAGGATTTGAGAAATATAGTCCCACATGGGAAGTATACAAAAATAGTTTGAGTATAAATATAATTAGCCAATGATCAAGAGTCACCTAATTGGTTAACCACCTTTTGAGAGGCAGCATGTGGTGGGCAGTTGTACTACATAGTATCTAATTTGTCTTCTAAAAAATATTAAAATTGTCTGAGTATTGGGGCGGGGCGTTACAAATGGTATCAGAGCCGACTTTCGACACCGGGTGTAGAAGAGATCAGTAGGATCTGCGGTGTTGAGAGTCACTTATCTCCGGGATCAGGTAGGATCTGGGGTGTTGAGAGTGATTTATCTCCGGGATCGAGGACTATACTACATCGGCTAGAAAGGGCGGATCCTACACTAGATGTGTGCCCTGTACTCAGCGAGGACGCTGATTTCTAAAGGTGAGGTGTATGTAATATCCCGTATTTGCAGCGAACAGTCGACTGGTCCATTTAGCAGTCGACTGCTACTGTCTAGTTGGGCTCTTGGGCCGGATTGGTTGAGAAGGATTTGAGAAGGATTTGAGAAATATAGTCCCACATGGGAAGTATACAAAAATAGTTTGAGTATAAATATAATTAGCCAATGATCAAGAGTCACCTAATTGGTTAACCACCTTTTGAGAGGCCGCCTGTGGTGGGCAGTTGTACTACATTGTATCTAATTTGTCTTCTAAAAAATATTAAAATTGTCTGAGTATTGGGGCGAGGCATTACAGAATGCATACATCGAAATACTTTTGAATTGTCAAGTAGGGCAAGAAAATTCAACATGCAAAATTATATACGTATATAGGCATCAAAATTATAAGAGTGAAACAAACAATGTCGTGATACGAAAATTATAAACGGTTAGTAGGATTAAAAACAAAACATCATGGTTGTAAAATTATTAGCATAATATTGAAATAGTGCGAAAACCAATCATACAGAAATAACTTACAAATTGAAGAAGAAGTATAAATACCAATTTTATTTTTGTTAGGTGAGTGGACGCCAAATCCAAGATAACCTAGTAGCAAAATGAAATACAATAAAGAGGTATGAAATGCTAAAAGATTCAAAATGCTATGAAGAAGATAGTTGATATTAAGTAGTAAATACACAAATAGGAGAGAAATCAGTTTAAATATTATAATTCTAGGTTGTAAAATATTATAAAGTAGTATAAGCTAGTACAAAAATAGTATAGGGGTAAGTAAATATTATAGAAAACGAAGTAGGGATTATCAAAGTAGAAAATCTCCTTCTGGTGTAGGTTCGTCTCATTGGTGTCCAACTGCAGACTTGCCTCTACGATCTCAAGTTGCATAATTGCCTCCCTGACATTCGATTGCAGTTTGCCCTCTGGACATTCGGTTGCAGACTTTGCCTCCCCGATGTCCAGTTGCAGTTTGCCTCCATTGATGTCTAGTTGCAGATTTGCCCTCTCGACATCAAGTTGCACCAAAACGGGAGAAGGAAATATGTAATCTTTGGGTATTGGATGTTTTAATAAAGTATGGTGTTATGTTTTGAAATCAGTGTTATAAAAGTGGATGGAAAAGTTGTAAATGAAGTAAGAAATTACAACGGCAAAATATCAAAATAGATATATAGACTTCAAATATAGGATATACAAAATTGTAATAATGAAAGATAATTTATAACATTAAGACGAAAATAGTGTAAAGCATATGCACGAGATGGAAACACAATTGAAAACAATAATTATGTAGTATAGCAAATTTGGGCAATAGATATAAATAATCATATATAAAAATATTAATGTAGTGAAATGATATGTATATTAAGCATCTTGAAATGTATGACATATATAGAAATCAGTATGTAGTAAAAAAGGACAATTTAAAATTTGAGAAGAAGATGATGTATAAATAGTGAGTATATGCATTATATTAAGGAAGTGTAAAACTACAAAATTAATGAGTAGCGGTTAATAGTAAAAGTGAATGTATCAAAACAATTTAGCAAATAATGTATAATAATAATAGTATTAAATGCAGACAATAAAACAAAATGGTAGGTCATATTTATATAGGTAAAAAATTTTGATCTTGTTAAAAATATATTGAAATATATAGGATAATATAAAATAATATAGTATCACAAAATCGAATCATATAAAATGAATGTACATAAGAAAATTTCATAAGCAAAATTCAAAGTATAATAGAAATAATCAATAAAGAAAATAATGGTTGCAATAATACGAAAGGTAATAACAAATATAAACGGATAAACATCAAGAGACATAAAAAGACACGAAAGACAAAATTTTAAGATTGAAAGATAGATAAAATAATTTCAAAAGACTAAGGAAAATAGACAAATAATACATATTTAATTTATTTATTAATATAAGAAAATATTCATTTGGAAAATTTTGAATGTTGAAAAATACTATGAAAAAAATTCACGAAGAAAATTAATTTGAGAGGGAGGTGTGTCTAGGTGTAATGTATCATGAGTGTCGGTTCAAATCAACCACGCTTCCACTGCGCCACTCTGATACCCAGAGAAAATGTGCTCGCATACAATCTCACATCAATGTATACGAGGAGAACATCATGAATGAACATTCAACAACTACTTCATTCACGACTCCAGTCATCCAAAAAGAAAAGGGAAGAGAAAACATCAGGCTATGGAGCAACACAAATGTAAAATATTTAAATCTCTATAAGCAGAAACTCACATGCTAATGTCCACTCTAGGGATGTCGTTCCTTATAAATTTGTACTACTTGTGAAGCCTGCTCTGATACCATCTGTAACACCCCGAATTCCAAATAAGAATGAATTCGAGATTCCACACGATTTTTACTTCACTTCGTAAAATTTTACAAGGAAAATTAAAACTTTTTCAATAGTACATCAAAGTTACAGTACACTTTGTTTACACAGCGGAAGAATAAAAGATTACACTAAAATAAATACAACATCTTTAAACAAAACAGTATCAGCATATCCACTTTATTGCTTCATGAACTTTCATTACCTACATATAAGACTGTGGGTACGTCAGTTGATTGCAACCAACGAAATGTTATACACGGCTATCCTCTCTATGCCGAAGACAGTATAACGATCACCATACTTTAACAAGATACAAACTTGATTGAAATGAAGTGTAAAAATGTGACTACTCTAAACATGTAAGTGTATGTCATGCCTTAATGCCTAATGCAGTTATTTTTATTCTAGGATGACACTAATGTACACTTGTTCGGATTCTATGCATCCCATACTACATAGGCCCGAGGGCAAGCGCCTACGTACTCCACAACAAAAGGGCTCGATTCCTCGCCATGACAACTACCCAGAAATAAGACAAAGTTGAGATGTTCCACGAGTACGGATCCCAGGCCCAGAGAATCGCCGCAGCCAATCTCCTGCCCGACTGTTATACAGACTCCTCGTCGTTCGAACCTCCCGCAAGTGACCCTCTAGCTCCGGTATACGCATATACATGGAGTACGACAAACTATCCGCCCGACTACGCAAAGTCCCGTATTTCAAAATAAAACTCGTCTCCCACGGAGCAACCTCAATCCACCGACTGGGTCTATAGTCCCGATGAATCGCCGCAGTCAACCCACCGCCCGACTATATAGAGTGCCCCACTTACGTTTGCCTAGGTCTTACTACAACTTCACTTAAGTGCCTAGTTCTTAAGTTCAAGACATGAATAAAAACTTAGAATCTGTTTTACATCCTACCGGTCTTACTCATAAATATGAAATAGCCCCATGGCCTTATCTCAAAATATAGTTCAAATCTTTCATTTCAAAAAGTGCCGGTATCCGAGGTCCCACTAATTCTAAATCACCACTTTTTCATGTATAAGAATCCATGAGTATTCACACTCTACAATAACATGTCTTAAACTTCATTATTCTCAACTTCAATTCATTTCAAGACTTAGTCAATGTCTCATTTTAACAATATTCATGATTTAATTTTCTACTCTTAATTCTTTCCAATGAATGATTCTACTCATGCATTCATCTAATTCAAACTCATGGTCAATTGAGAACATATAGAAATCTAGAAATTTCACATTCAACATAATTGCATTATTTTAACAAGTGAATCAAAATCTTACTTCTAAGGGTGAAAATTATGTAAAATAATTTAACTTGAGAACAAACTCTTATTCTATCTCAAAAGGTCTCTTTTACTTCTCAGTTATACATAAAACTCTTTGAAACTATTTTAATAAATTCTCCATCATATTTCTAAATCACTAAGATTTGTTTCCTCCAATATTTAAAGGCATAAAGACTCACTAAAATTCATTAAAACACAAAAAAAAAAAAAAAAAATGTGGCCTTACGAGTTTCAAACCCCCGACCAACTAAGCCAGCGCCCAAGCAATCCGCGCCAACCATAAAGTCCAAATGGACTTATTGTTCAGTTTCTCAAACGAAACTTTATACTCTAAGTTTCGGACTTGTGTAATTAAAAAGCAACAGAAACAAAATTTTGGCCGAAGGAGTTTCGAACCCAGACCTACCGACACACACATCCAACGCCAGACCACCAGGCCAACTGCGCCCAAATGTTATGGAATCAATTCATATACTTTTATTTCAACTATCTGCCATTTTATTATTTCCATAAAACTTGATTCTTTATTTAATCAATCATTTTCATTAGTTTACAAATAGTTTATTTAGACTGAAATTTATTTACTAACAGAAACTCATGGATTTAAAATTCATATTTGATAATATCTGTATTTCAAATCTCTCTTTCTTCTATTTTATTACAAGAATTGCAATTATTCATTTTTAATCAACTAGAAAATGTGTATTCTCTTACAACAAGTAAAAATAAGTTTTGTACACCCATTTTACTTTACAAAAATTCCTCTTTAAACCTAAGGGAAATCTCTTCAATTATTTTTACAGTTACTAGTTAACATACAAATGACAATTATTCCTTACTTTTTGTTCTCAATTTCCGAACATCATGACAATACTTTGTTTCTTTATTAATAGTAACATTTCTACAATTTGGCATACGTAAAAGCATGAATTTATTTTCTAATTGTCAAATCAAATTTTTACTACTCATTTAGCATGTAATCCCTACAATTAGAAAGCATAGGATCACCCACCTTTTGAAGCTTGAACAATGAAAGAAAAGAACACTACTCCTAGCTCCAAAGTGACCTCCTAGATCTTCTCCTCCTAGCAAGGGCCTCCAAGCATAAAACTCTCTTCTCTCTTTCTTTTTTTCTCTTAATTTTTGTTTTGTTTTTTGTGTGAAGAAAAGAGAGAATGGTATGTTATTTATAGGTCTAGGTTAGGGTATCGTTTGCAAAATTTTCATAACCTAATAAATCACTAAAATTTAATTCCCAACCTTTCACATTTCTAACTCCTAAACCTCCCCCCCCCCCCTAACTTTTCATTTTCTCCACCTCTTCAAATTTGCAACCCCTAAAACCTCCAACTCTTCACTTACCCATTACTCCCAAACTCTAACTCACATTCACTCTCCACTTCCAAGCCAAAACCGGCCACACCCCCATCATTTACGAGCAGTAGCAACAGCATCTAATGTTGTTGTTCACTCACCTAAGGTGGGCCCCCATCATTCACAATCCATTACACAAATATTTATATTATCTCATATGCTCTCCAAACCAAAACATAACAGCCCCCTTACTGTTTATATATAAACCATGGGCCCCCAACTCCCATCACATCATTTACATATAATCCCATATACATTTTTCACTTAATTATCATATTACAATTTCCAAACCATAAATAGCACCCGTAAATATGTTTGTATTTTACACTATATATTATATTATTTAAAATTACAGAATGTTACACACACTCCAAAAAATTATTTTGAAAAGAAATATGCTTAAATATGCGCACCGAAAACATGCACTTCACACATAAAAATACGAAATTTGGTTTTATCGATGGAAATGTTAGTGATAATGAAAATACACGAAAATATATTTATTAATTTTATATATTCCACGACATAATTGCTATGTACGTAGAACACACATAACCAATACGTGTATCAAAACACGAAAAAGCACGTAAATCTCAGAGATTGAAATTTAATATTTTAGTTAACCCAAATAGAATAAAATGTACGGGAAATGCATGAATAGTCAAAATCACAAATATGCAGTGAAAACACGTTACAAAATACACGTGCGTAACACACGAGGACAAAATTGTCATTTTCAATTTTGCGAGGTGTTACATAAATGACCCCATTTCATACACTTCAGGTAGCGAACCTCTTTCGTGCAGTCTTTCCGATAATGGCCCAAATCACCACAGTTAATGCAAGGTACCGGCTTGCGTTTTCCTTTCCGTTGTCTCTTTTTGTTTTCCAACTGAGGAGGGGGGGAAATGTTCAGTCTCTTCTTTGTTTTGCTGGATACTTCAACCCATGGTACCCCATTCTCAATTGGCACTAACTCCCCTGTAATCTCGTTTGGCGGATCCCCCTCTTGGCCCGCACGACGGTGGATTTAGGTGGGGCCTTGGTGTGCCTTTGAGGTGGTGGGGGAGACTGGGGGTTGTGGATATGAACGGAAGTAGGGTTGTTATGTTTGGGGAGGTTTTGATGAGTAGGACGGTGGCAGGGACTGAGTTGACTTGTGGGGGATGTGTTGATGGTCGGCAGTAGGGGAGGGATTGTGGTGGTTCTGAAGGGTGGGAGGGTAACGGTGGTCTCTGTGTATGTTAGTGTTGTACAGTTTAGAAGAAGAAGAAGAGGGTTGAGGGAGTTGAGGCTTTTGCAAATGAGATATCCCATTATAGTTATGGTACTTGTGGTTGCCCTTTACTCCGTGGTGGCGATGCTGGCCTGGGGGAGGTCCCTTTTATGCTCGAAAGAGCTTGTAGGAGGACCCCTTCATTGGGCCCATCCCCCTATAGGTGGAGAGTATCAGTGATGATGACTAAGCTTCGTCTCATACCGACGTTGATGCGCACTACGGTGTGCACGCGCGGTCGACTGTCTGAGCCTCCAATCTCTCTTCTCAGAGGGGTAACCCCGGTGTGGAGGGTGGTGGTGGTTAGAAATAGGGTTGAAGACGGGGGAGGGGGGGAGAAGTTCGCCTTGTGGTAGTATGTGGCTGCATATGTTGAGGTGGTGGGGGGTTCACGGCAGCTGTAAAGGTTTGGGGAGGGGATTCAGTGATATGGTGAGGAGGGGCATTCGCATTAGCTGGAGGGATTTGGGGGGGGGAGGGGGGAGTCATTGACTGCGGCAGGCAGCTGACGGTGGCGGACCTCCTCATTGGGCCCGCACCCACTCAATTCTAGTTCTGACAGTGTAGAGGAAGACATTTCCGTTGCCCAAAGTTGAAAACACACCAATGTTGCAGGATGCAGAAGATGAGGGAGAGAGTAAAAACAAAGGGGTGGGGATGGAGAGGAATGATGAGGGTGGAGGTAGTAGAGGATCTGTAAGGTGGGTTCAAAGACTGGAGGAGGAGGGAGGAGGAGGGGGAGGAGGAGAGTGGTGGAGGCAAGGTTGGGGAGGAGTTACCATAGTGTTTTTTGATTTATTACTATCTGATAGAAATTATTCTTTTGCTATCAGTGTAGTGCTACAATTGCTATAACTACTGTAGCGCTTTAAGAAATTTGAAAAAACAACATGGGGAACTCAGCAAATTAGCACTGTAGCGCTACTGTACAAAATTTAAAATAAAATAAAATTCTTTCTTATTTCTTTTTACACTATCCAATAAAATAATTTCACATAATCACCTATATTAAATTTTTTTTCTCTCTTCTCTCAACTCTATACTATAATAAAATTATATCCAAAAAATTGCTTTTTTAGAACTCATTTTTACAGAACTATTTTCTCTACAGTAATCTTCATTGTTTGAAAATGTTTTACAACCACCAAATACCCCCCTACATAAAATTCTTAATTTTCAAAAGCCAAAACACTCCCTCTTCAACTCTTCAACATACATCGAGTTTTGATTTAGTTTACATCCAAAATTTTAGTAAACCGGCAAACAACATGACTTAAAAGTACATCCATATCAAAAGGATCTTCCAGAAATAAATCTGATGTGACAAAGTTCGTCACTGCAAATTTTCTTTAAAAAAAAATATTTTGGACTATTTCCAGTTTTAAATTTGGGTTTTTCTCGACGAATGCTAAATGCTAACTGATATATTTAGAAATTTTAACCGAAACAATATTAGATGCTCTAACAAATGTTTCAAATGTCATGTACATCACTCACAAATACCTAGTTCCATATAACTCACTTTGAGCATTGATATGGCTAAAAATAGGGTTAAATCGGAACCGTCCAAATCGGGCACGAATCTTGAAGCCCAGGGGTAAAACGGTAATTTCACCTACCAATGGGTCTGAAGCGGGTACTGGTTCTCCTCATCAAAGACCCACTAACCCGCGAACGGATCCACCTCAACTGGGTGCGGTTTTCAACCCGCAGCAAATCCGGTCCAGAAAGGATAGAATTAGGGTTTCTGATTAATCCTAATCAACGGCCCTGATTCATATCTATCCTTTCACTGGGGATTAGGGATTACATTCCTTATCTTACCACAGGGATTACATTCCTAATCTGATCCCAGCGGCGCCTATAAATACCCTCCATCCATCTCCATTAAGAGGTAATCAATCTTTTGCCAGTTTTACGCTCTTTCATAATCACTTCTGGTTACTGACTTGAGCGTCGGAGGGTGCGTCGCCGGAAACAACCCCGGTGTCTCGCACTTTTTGTACGTGAATGGCAGGAGCAACGACCAAACTCCGGCGGAACAGGTAACAGGTTTGTTATTCAAAGTTTCCCAAGAATCCACAAATACCATCTGTTTGCTCCCACACCAGATTCAGCGGCAACAGATTGGCGCCGTCCTGTGGGAAAAGAACGAATAGCAGCCTCCCCTCTTTCCGTTGGTCAGATCTTCTCCAGCCATGCCTCCTAGGAATGCCAGATCCAGAGGGTCCAACCGAGGACCCAACCCCGATCAGCAACAGGAAGTCCCCCCTCAACCCGCTCAACAGCAGGGGCAACTTCCGCCGCAAGCCGAGAACCCTCTCCAACAGGACCTGCCTCCTCCTCAGAATCAACAACCTCCTAAGGGTCCCAACCCGCAGAAACAACCTCTCCACCCGGACCACATCTCCATCCACAATGCCTCTTCGGATTCTATGGCCTCCCACAATCCTCGAGCTTCTGACCTTCGCAACACCGTCCTCAATCGGCAGAAGGATGAGGATCTTCGCCGCCATCTGGATGAAAAGCGGGCTCGAGAGGGAGCCTCCCGCCAGCAACGTCCGGATGAGCGATCTCCTCACCGCCGAGACATCAGAAGGTCCCCTATCCGGAGGGGGCGGAGAGAGTCCCCCGAGCATCACAGGAGAAGATCCCATTTCCCTGCCGATCGGCAACATCCTAGGAACGATGAGGCACCCATCACCCGTGCCGAGTTCCAGCAGTTCCAAGCAACCGTCCTACAAGCTCTCAATCTCCATCCCAACACCAATGCTCCAAGGATTCCCTCTCCTCCTCCGGTCCGAAGTCCTTGCCGACGGTCCCTAACTCCTCCCCCAGCTCCAAGCAACCCCCGGCACATGCCAAGTCCTCGCCGCTCCAGGAGCTACCATCGTCGTAGCCCCCGCTCTCCCTCGTACGAAGACGAGTCTAGAGGCTCGACTGATTACTGTCGAAGGGATGACGCTGTCTACCTGCCGACTCCACGAAATGGAGAGGCGCTTGGGTCAGTTAGACCGAGAAGAAGAACTTAGAGGAAGGACCCTTCGTCCTAGTCGACATCCTTTTTCCCGAACCATAATGGATGCACCCGTACCAATCGGCTTTAAGCCTTCTCAATTTGAGACTTATTCCGGGGAGACTGACCCCGTCGATCACATCGAAAGCTTCAAGACCCTCATGCTCATCCATCAAGCTTCCGATGCTCTGCTCTGCAAAACCTTTCCCGCAACTCTCAAGGGTCCGGCTCGAGAATGGTACTCTCGCCTTGCCCCTTCCTCAATATTCTCCTTCGAGCAATTTGAGACACTCTTCGTCACCCACTTCGTGAGTAGCTGCAGAACTGAGAAGACCAGCATTTCGCTACTCTACCTCCACCAGAAGAAGGGTGAGAAGCTGAGAGACTATGTGAAAAGGTTCACAGCTGAAGCCAGGTCCATAGAATCCCTCGACCAGTCGGTCGCTGCAGCAGCATTTCAATCCGATGTCCTCAACTCCAGCCTCCGCTCCTCCCTCGCCAAGAAGCCCCCACAGAACTTTTCTGACCTCCTCCTCCGGAGCGAAAAGTATATTCGGACCGAAGAAGCTGAGCACCGCCCCAACTTGGAGGGGTCTTCCTCCGGGTCTAAGAGAAAGGGAACAGAAGAGGAAGGAGCCAAGAAGCTTTAGAAGGATAATGGCGGCCAGCGCCGACCTCCCCCCAGATTTGAAAAATGTACTTCCCTTAATGCCAACGTCTCCACCATTCTTATGGAAGTTGAGAAGGAGGGGGTGATACCTCCTGCACCAAAAATGAACACCCCCAGTAAGAAGAGGGATAAAGAGAAGTGGTGTCGTTATCACCGGGACCATGGCCAGTTGGCCACGACACCAATGATTGTCGGGCCTTGAAGAATGAGATAGAAGCCCTTATCCAGAGGGGGCAGCTGACCAGGTTCGTGAGAAAGGACCGAGCCGACCTTCCTCCCCCGCCTCGGGGGGCTAACAAGCGTCCTGAACGCGATGAAACGCCCGACTTCGAAGAGGAGTGTGTCCTACACCTCATTCATGGGGGCCCAATGGGGGGCTCCTCAAACTCCTCTCGAAAGGTATTCATTAGGGAAGTCAGTTCTGTTCGTGCCACCCTTCCTCCTAAAGGCCTCGAAGTGCCCGTCACATTCTCAGACGAAGATCTTGAAGGTGTCCGCACCCCTCATTGTGACGCACTCGTCATCAATCTCCATATGGCGAACTTCAAAGTGCAGAGGATCCTAGTGGACAATGGCAGCTCCGTTAACATCCTCTTCCTCGCTGCTTTCAAAGGCCTCAAACTATCCCGAGACAGACTTAAGCCCACCGGCTACACGCTCCATGGGTTCACGGGAGTGCCAGTGACTATTGAAGGAGTGATCACCCTCGACGTAACCGCTGGCAAAACTCCTACTACCCGAACGGAGTCGATGGACTTTATAGTCGTGGATGTCCCTGCAGCTTACAACGTCATTTTGGGTCGGTCCGGCCTTGCTGCCCTTGAAGCCGTCCCCTCCGCCTATCACCTCAAAATGAAATTCCCCACCCGGATAGGAGTAGGGGAAGTAAAAGGTAATCAGGAAACGGTCCGCAAGTGCTACATGACCTCTACCCTCGGTCCAGTCCTCTCCCTCGAAACCCTGGTAATCCCCCAAAATGTCGCCCGACCAACGTCCAAGCCGGTGGATGAGTTGGAGGAAGTGCTCTTCTCTGAGCAGGATCGAAGCCGAAAGTTCTTTGTTAGCAAGAACCTCCCATCCGCCCTATGCTCCGACATAGTTCAGTGCATCCGAAGGAACCGAGACCTCTTTGCTTGGTCAGCTGCAGACATGCCCGGAATTTCCGAAGAGCTCTTGGTCCACCACCTCAGTGTTGCTCCGGGGTCTAAACCGGTCCAACAGAAGAGGTGCAAGTTCGCCCCCGAGCACCAGCTAGCTATAAAAGAGGAGGTGGACAAGCTCTTGAAGGCCCGGTTCATACAAGAGGTAAACTATCCTGAATGGCTGTCGAATGTAGTAATGGTGAAGAAGTCCAATGGGAACTGGAGGATTTGTATCGATTTTACCGATCTCAACAAGGCTTGCCCCAAGGACCTCTTCCCTCTTCCAAGTATTGACACTTTGATCGACGCCACTTCGGCTCATGAACTCCTCAGCTTCATGGACGCCTTCTCAGGCTACAACCAGATCCGGATGTTCTCCCCAGATATCCCGAAGACCTCATTTGTGATCGAACAGGGCCTCTACTGCTACAGGGTTATGCTCTTCGGTTTGAAGAATGCAAGTGCCACATATCAATGCCTAGTCAATAAGGTTTTCCAAGCCCAAATCGGCCAGAATATGGAGGTATATGTGGACTATATGCTTGTAAAGAGTATCCACGGGGCCGATCATGTGCTCGATCTACAGGAGGCGTTCGATGTTCTGAGAAAGCACAACATGAGACTCAATCCGAACAAGTGTGCGTTCGGAGTCTCGTCAGGAAAGTTCCTCGGCTTCATGGTCAGCCAACGAGGAATCGAAGCTAACCCTGAGAAAATCAAGGCCACATTAGACATGGCCCCTCCTAAGAATGTCAAGGAAGTTCAGAGGCTAACAGGCCACCTAGCCGCTATAGGGCATTTCCTCTCAAAGTCAGGGAAGAAGTGCCTTCCCTTCTTCAAGGCTCTCAGGGGGGCTAAAGGCTTTGAGTGGGGTCAACAGCAACAGGAGTCGTTCGACCAGCTCAAGGCTTACCTCGTCAATCCTCCTCTCCTCAGCAAACCAATTCCTGGATAACCCCTTTACCTCTACCTGGCAGCCTCCGAGCAGACCCTCAGCGCCGTTTTAGTAAGGGAAGAAGATCGGGCTCAAAAGCCCATCTACTATGTGAACAGGTACTTCGGGATGCCGAGCTCCGCTACCTGAGGATAGAAAAGATGGCTTATGCCCTAGTGATGGCCGTAAGGAAGCTTCGCCCATATTTTCAGTCCCATTCGGTGGTCGTTCTTACCGACCAACCGCTGAAGCAAGTGCTCCACAAGCCAGAGACCTCCGGTCGCCTTATGAAGTGGTCTATCGAGCTGAGCCAGCATGATATAACGTATCAGCCTCGGACCGCGATCAAGGCTCAGGCCTTAGCAGAATTCATAGTTGAAAGTACCATCCCCGAGTTCAGCCAAGCAATGAAGGGACCATCTGTCTGGTCGGTTTATGTGGATGGCTCCTCTTGTAACGAGTTAAGCGGGGCCGGGGTCATTCTGGCAGGCCCAGATGACTTCATCCTCCAATACTCCCTCTGTATCAACTTCAAGGCCTCTAACAACGAAGCAGAATATGAGGCACTCATAGCCGGCCTTGGAATGGCTCGCAATGCAGGGGCGCAATGCCTCCGGATCTTTAGCGACTCTCAGCTGGTCGTAAATCAGGTCCTAGGCGAGTATGAAGCACGTGATGACCGAATGGTTAAGTACTTAGCCAAGGTCAGGAGCCTCATGGCCCTATCTGAAGAAGCTCTCATCCAGCGAATCCTCAGAGAAGAGAATTTCCAGGCCGATGCCCTCTCCAAGCTAGCATCTTCCTCCCTCCAAGGTCTTGAGCAGACCGTCTTGAGCAGACCGTCTTGATAGAGGTCCTCCTGAAGCCAAGTATAGAGGATGAAACTTCCGAATCAATGGAGTCGCTGCCTGTCCTGCTTCAAGATGATTGGATGAAACCCCTCGTTGAATTCTTAAGGGACGGGCTCCTCCCCAAAGATCCAAAGGAAGCTCGCCGAGTAAGAACCCGAGCAGAGCGATACACACTTATCGATGGCATCCTGTATAAGCGCTCCTTCACACAGGTAGACGGCAGGCCTTATTTGAGATGCCTCTCCCCCGAACAGGCTGACTATGCCCTGCAAGAACTTCACGAGGGCATCGGCGGGGCACATTCAGGGTCCAGATCCTTAGCCCGCAAAGTGTTGAATTATGGATATTTCTGGCCCAGTCTCCTACAAGACGCCGAATGACACGTTCGGCAATGCAGCTCATGTCAGAAGCACTCCAACATCCGTCGCCTCCCACAAGCTCCACTCACTTTCCTATCAAGTCCAATCCCTTTCGCAATGTGGGGGATGGATTTACTAGGGCCATTTCCACCAGCTCCCGGCCAGTTCAAATTCTTAGTCGTGGTAATCGACTACTTCTCAAAATGGATAGAGGCCGAGCCCTTGGCCACGATCACCGAGAACAAGGTAGTTCAGTTCTTTTGGAAGAACATAATCTGCCGATTCGGCGTCCCTCGGGTCCTCATAACAGACAACGGAACCCAGTTTACCGGGGCTGCCTTCCGAGCTCTATATGAAGACCTCGCCATCCAACACCGATTCTCCTTCGTTTCCTATCCACAGTCGAATGGCCAAGTAGAGAATGCTAACCGACAGATCCTCTCCGGTATTAAGAAGAGGTTGGATAAATGTTCCAAAGGCTTATGGATCGATCAGCTCCCCAACGTGCTGTGGAACTACCGCACTACAAAATGGACCCCCACAGGAGAGTCTCCATTTAATCTCACCTATGGGTCCGAAGCGATGATCCCCCTAGAAGTTGGTATACCCTCTCCTCGTCTAATGGCTTATCAAGAAGAACAAAATGCCAGAGAGCTCCGAACAAATCTAGACTTAATTGACGAGATCCGTGAAAGAGCTGCCATTCGTCAACAAAGTTACCGGAGAAGGATTGAGTTGTCATACAATAAGAGAGTCCGTCCTACCAACCTCAAAGAAGGGGACTTGGTCCTCAGAAAGTTAGCCATCTCTTTTCCTGGTCAGAAGAGCAAACTTGCTCCAAATTGGGAGGGACCCTATAAGATTGCCGAAGTAGTTCGGCCCGGGACATATAGACTAGAAGACCTCGAAGGCAGGGAGATCCCCAGGACTTGGAATGCCGACCATCTCTTGAAATACCAAGAGAGAGCACTAACGCCTCTCTAAGTATTCCGGAATGTCGAACCGTTCCTTTCCTTTTACTTGTATTCGTTTATAATAATGGCTCGCAACTTTAGAAGCAGCCAACAATTAGTCATTAATAAAAAAAGTTTTTTTGTTATTACTTGTAAAATTGTTTGCATCTCTCTGACTTTACTTTTCACTCCAACGACGGTTTCAGAGTCCAACACTTGGTTCGAGTTTACTCCGCAAGCTCGCTCTTAAAGCAAGCTAGGAGTGGGTCACCATTCAGAATTGCTCCCACAACCGTTGAACAGCTCTAACGATGGTTTGGAGTCCAACACTTGGCTCGATTCTACTTCGCAAGCTCGCTCTTAAGCGAGCCAGGAGTGGGTTGCCATTCGGAATTGCTCCCACAACCGTTGAACAACTCTAACGATGGTTCGGAGTCCAACACTTGGCTCGATTCTACTTCGCAAGCTCGCTCTTAAGCAAGCCAGGAGTGGGTCGCCATTCGGAATTGCTCCCACAACCGTTGAATAACTCTAACGATGGTTCGGAGTCCAACACTTGGCTCGATTCTACTTCGCAAGCTCGCTCTTAAAGCAAGCTAGAAGTAGTTCACCATTCGGAATTGCTCCCACAACCGTTGAATAACTCTAACGATGGTTCGGAGTCCAATACTTGGTTCGAGTCTACTCCGCAAGCTCGCTCTTAAAGCAAGCTAGGAGTGGGTCACCATTCAGAATTGCTCCCACAACCGTTGAAAAACTCTAACGATGGTTCGGAGTCCAACACTTGGCTCGATTCTACTTCGCAAGCTTGCTCTTAAGCGAGCCAGGAGTGGGTCGCTATTCGGAATTGCTCCCACACCCGTTGAACAACTCTAACGATGGTTCGGAGTCCAACACTTGGCTCGATTCTACTTCGCAAGCTCGCTCTTAAGCGAGCCAGGAGTGGGTCGCCATTCGGAATTGCTCCCACAACCGTTGAATAACTCTAACGATGGTTCGGAGTCCAACACTTGGCTCGATTCTACTTCGCAAGCTCGCTCTTAAAGCAAGCTAGAAGTAGTTCGCCATTCAGAATTGCTCCCACAACTGTTGAATAACTCTAACGATGGTTCAGAGTCCAACACTTGGCTCGATTCTACTTCGCAAGCTCGCTCTTAAGCAAGCTAGAAGTAGTTCGCCATTCGGAATTGCTCCCACAACCGTTGAATAACTCTAACGATGGTTCGGAGTCCAACACTTGGCTCGATTCTACCTCGCAAGCCCGCTCTTAAGCAAACTAGAAGTAGTTCGCCATTCGGAATTGCCCCCATAACCGTTCAACAACTCCAGCGATAGTTCCTGGTCCAATACTTGGCTCGGCCTTGCTTCGCAAACTCGCTCTTAAGCAAGCGAGAAGAAAGGCCTCCGGGAGCAACAGGCAGAAGCGGAAGCTACCCCTCTGTCGCATAAGGCTCACTCATCTTACAAATTCGCTAGATTAAATGACCGAAGCAGAAGCTCGGCACCCCTTGCTGAATGCACATAACGCCGACCCCCAAGCGAGCAGAAGATCAGCTTGGGGACCTCGGCACGATGAAGACAGTCACAAACAAAACAACCACACAGGGCCACTAAAAATGCGCAAGTCTAAGAAAGAAACATCATTAAGAGTGGGGACACAATACAAGACGACTCTTCCTTACAACCAGATTACAAGGCATTAAAAGCAAAGATTACAATGCTGGCTTGTCACGCTTAGGCTAAATACAAAGGCCTCAAAAACAAGATCTTCAACGCCTCCTCGGCGCAGGGATGTTCCGCTTCAAGGACACTCGAGGGCGGCGACGTTTGCCTTCGGAACTCGACCCTAAACCGACGAATTGAGACGTGTTCTCGGCGCTACTCCTAACAGTCGCTCTGATGGATACTCCGCTCGATGAAATGGCAACCCCGCTTTGTGCATCCCCCGGACTAGGATGGCCGATGGGCGAATGGGTCGCGAGCTCATAAAACGAAATGCCCCGCTCGCTCTCGCACGAGTACACGAAGTGCTCCTAACATTGATCGGCCCCGAACGCGGTCTGAGGCGAGCCACCTCCGCCTCCAGCTCTGAGATCCGCTCCCTCAGAGAGTTATCTTTTACATCGACCTCGAAGCGAGGAGGTATTGCGGAGCTCGGGACGCCATAGCGAATGGCGATAAGACGGCGGAGATGAGTGACTTCGATGCTTTTGTCCACCGTGGCTCTCTTCAGCGCGTCGACCTCGGCCGTCAGTTCGTCACGTTCGGCCGTCAATTTGGCCACCTCTGCCATCAATCCCTTGCCCTCCTTCCGAAGGTCCGTCTCTACCGTTTGCAAGTGACGAATCTCCGAAAGCAGATCGTCCCTCTCCGCTGTTATTTTCGATAAAGTATGGCGGATGCACTTGAGCCGTAGGCCGTAACTAAAGGCGGTCGACGAGCCATCATCCTCTCCTAAGGGGGCCATCTCGGTGAGCCTGCTCTCCAGTCGCCGAATCTCAATGTCCCGCCAACCCAGGATGAGTTGTAGGTGGTTCCGCTCGCTTACGGCTCTGTGCAACCCCAGCTCGACTTCATAGAGCCGCTCTCGGCACCTCGTCAAGCACAGCCTCGTCGCCCCTAAGCCAACCTCGGGACGAGCACTTTCCCCCGAGAAAGTAGGCTCGACGGTTTGAGTCACCTCCGCGAGCTGAAAAGAAATCGAAGCAAACAACAAATTTTCAACACTTAGCCGAATCCCTACACTTAGCCAAATTTCAAGAATTTTTTGGGGAAAGTTATGACAGAGAGACGCGGAGTCGAGCCCAAAAGGATGTTCTCATTCATTACAAAAAAGCGGTGGCTAGTCCGCGATTAGGCATTACACTTAAAAACTCAAAAAGGCAGAAGAAAAAAAAGAAAAGCAAGCGAAGTCAGGGCACGACCTCTTTTCCGGGGCGGCGAGAGTGGGTGGTGGCCGGCATCCCTGAAGGGGTCACCATTGCCAGCGGGGTGACCACAGACCCCTGGACCTCGCCGACGACCTCAACCTCAGGCTCGACTTTGTCGTCCCCTTCTTCTTCTTCTTCTCCCTCCGATTCGGGGTCGAAGCCTTCGACGTGGCCTGGGAATAACCTCCATCCTGAACAGTCCACCTAGGGGTATGCCTTCGACACCCGGGCGAGGGCATCGGCATAGGCTTTGGCCATGTTCTGGGCGAGAAAGCCTTGTGCCTTTACCATAGTGGCCTCCTCGACCTCCTTCACCGCGGCAGCCTTGGCTTCCGTCGCTTTGGCCAATTGTTTGGCCGCCTCCTCCTTCTGGCGAAGAAGGTCGCCCTCCAGCCTTGCGACCAGGCCTTCAAGGTACTCGACCCTCGTCGTCCTCCCCTCGAACTCGACCCTGAGCCTGTCGAGCTCGTTCCCCATGCGAGCTTTATCCTTCCGAGCTTGGTCGGACTCCTGCTTCAGATCCTTCTCCAGAGCCGTCAACCTCTCCGAGAGGTGACCAAAGTGGACGATGATCTGCGACAGGAAACGAGGTGTTCAAAGAGTTAGAGAAATTAGACATAAGAAAAACCAATGACGGCAAAAATTCAACACTTATCGAGACCGCCGAGCGAGCAACCTCGATGACATCGTCGCCTTCCAGCCCTGCCTCCATGGCGGCCCGATCCTTCGGTGTCGCCAGGTGCTTGATCACCTGCATGCTCGCCAAGGAGTTGCCCAGGAACCCATCATGTTTCTGAACCTGCCAGTCCGGAACATGGATCTTCTTATGCTCCTCGGTCAGAAGCTCATCGGCCGCCACTGTAAGCGGGGGCGTCGCCATCTTGAGGGCTGCGACGATCGGGAAGTCACCGACCTTGGTTGACACCGAGGCAACTCCTGTGGCCACGGTTGGGCTCGCCACGGTCTCCACCTCCTTGACCACCTCAGTGACCCTCGAAGCCTTTGCGGTCGGCAACTTGGTGGCCACCCTCTTGCGCTTCTTAGGCGCCTTGCTAGCAAGACCAGCCCTCAATGCCAGCACAGCCTCGTACTCCATCGCCTCTGCATTAAAAACGAAGTGTGTTAGTGGAATACAAGTCGTAAAAGATGAAGTATGAAAAAGAAAGGACGGAAACATAGAGGAAGCCGCATACTGGGATCTACGCGGCAGAGCCCTCCCCTGAATAGAACTCCTTCGGTCAGCTCCCGCCAATCGTACTTCAGCCGATCAAGAAGTGTCCGAACTGCCTCTTCATCTTCAGGACGAAGCTTAGGCAACGCCTTCAACCTCTTCGGCACCTCCTCCACACAACTAGAGGGAATAGGCTAGGCCTCCGCACTCCGCACTATCAAAAACTTATCGCGCCAGTGCTTTATGGAGTCGGGGCATATAACGAGCCTACCGCCATGTCTCGGAGCCAAGTAATACCGGAACTCCAACCGGTTCGCTTGATGAAGCCGGTAGCTTGTCCGGAGTACACTCAGCTCTGGCTCGATCCCAGCGGCTTGGCAGTGAAGCACGAAACCATTGATGACTATCCATGCATTCAGCATAAGCTGGATGGGGCTGACCCCAAACCACCTGAGAACAAGGGTCGCGAATGGATGGAGAGGTAGCCGAGCCCCGGCGATAAAGGCGTCAACCGGCCAGCAACACATAGTTACTGGCAGCGGCGAGTTAGCCCTAACCCCGGGACCCGGCAGCATAAGTTCGTACTCCTCCGGAATGTGGAAACATTACCAGATCACTGCCAAGTCTTCTTTGCTGAGGATCGACACCGTCTCGTTAGTCTCGATCGTCTCCCTCGCCTCATTCTCATCAAAAATCCTCCCCCTCCCGTGAACGATACGCTCGGCATGTTCCTCCGGAAGTTCTCGAACTCTGTGAAGCCCAGTCAGCCCGGCAACCTGCCAAACGACCCCATGCGCTTCGGATCCTCCACGATCGTATCTCGACCAAACACCTTCTTGCCCTTATCTGGGCGACTCGGAGTGCGGGCTTCGGCAACTTGAGGGGAGGGCTCGGACCAAGAAGAAGACGACTCGGAGACAGAGGAAAGAGACATATTTATACTTGGAAAGAAACTAAGTATAAATTACCTTAAAGAGATATGCGGTCGGAAACTTCACCGAAAAACGGATGACGATCACCTGAAGCTCTCGCTAAGCACAAATCACCGCCTGAGTAAAAGAGTGGAGAAGTGAAAAATGAGAGGGGGGGGGGGTAAGGTTTTATAGAACGAGGCACGCAAAACAATGTTAATGGGCAAAGCGACAAAAACAATCTGAACCGTCGCCTTGTTTAACACGCCAAGCCACACATCGCATTAATTACTGTCCCATCTGACAGGAACTCAGAGGTCATCGCATTAAATAAGTGTCACATCCGTCAGGGTTGTCAGAAGTTCAGAAGTCATCACATTTAATGGCTGCCACATCTGTCAGAAACGCAGAAGCCGCCAACTCTGCTGGGCGAGCTCCGCCAAAAACGACAAGTCAAGACCTCGGCACATGCTGCCGAGCATTCTTGACACCGACCATGTTACATGGAAAGTTGGACCTCGGCACATGCTGCCGAGCGTTCTTGACACCGACCATGTTACATGGAAAGTGGGACCTCGGCACATGCTGCCGAGCGTTCTTGCCACCGACCATGTTACATGGAAAGTTGGACCTCGGCACATGCTGCCGAGCGTTCTTGCCACCGACCATGTTACATGGAAAGTGGGATCTCGGCACATGCTGAGGAGTGTTCTTGACACCGACCATATTACATGGAAGGTTGGACTTCGGCACTAGCTGCCGAGCGTTCTTGCCACCGACCATGTTACATGGAAAATGGGACCTCGGCACATGCTGCCGAGCGTTCTTGCCACCGACCATGTTACATAGAAAGTTGGACCTCGGCACATGCTGCCGAGCGTTCTTGACACCGACCATGTTATATGGAAAGTTGGACTTCGGCACCAGCTGCCGAGCGTTTTTGCCACCGACCATGTTACATGGAAAGTGGGACCTCGGCACATGCTGCCGAGCGTTCTTGCCACCGACCATGTTACATGGAAAGTTGGCCTTCGCGACCATCTGCCGTGCGTTCTTGACACCGACCATGTTACATGGAAAGTTGGACTTCGGCACCAGCTACCGAGCGTTCTTGCCACCGACCATGTTACATGGAAAGTGGGACCTCGGCACATGCTGCCGAGCGTTCTTGCCACCGACCATGTTACATGGAAAGTTGGCCTTCGGCACCATCTGCCGAGCGTTCTTGACACCGACCATGTTATATGGAAAGTTGGACTTCGGCACCAGCTACCGAGCGTTCTTGCCACCGACCATATTACATGGAAAGTTGGACTTCGGCACCAGCTGCCGAGCGTTCTTGCCACCGACCATGTTACATGGAAAGAACTACCTCGGACCTCGCCGAACTCCTTCTCCGCGCTTACAACCTAGCTGAGGTGCCTCTGCTCTTCGGCAGAGGGCGCCGAACCACCCATGAACTTCGGCCTCCTTGGCAGTAAGCGCTCGAAGGGGTCGGCAGTGAGGTAAAAGCACGTAGGCCGCACAACGAAGGAAACAACCGAGCCATTCGCCAAAAAATTGCGAAAAAAACAATTAAAAATTCAGGAAAGTTAAGGAAAACTTCTGGAAAATAATTATAAAATTGGGGAAACATTTTTTAAATCCCCAAGCAAGTAGTTATTGCCAAGGACAATCTGTTAAGACCCCCGAACGACGAATCGACACTTCGCAAAGTTAAACGAATACTCCTGCGAAAACACCACATGACCAGAAGAGCTCGGGAGTGACTCAGAGTGCAACCAACTTGAAAAATCACCGCACTACCTCCTTCAATGATTCAAAACCATCCATTTTGGACTCCGATACAACTCCACTAGCCATTAAAACAGTAAAACTACTCCTCAAAGGCTGATCAAACTCAGTCTTCAGGAGTGGGGGGATCGTGATATGGCTAAAAATAGGGTTAAATCGGAACCGTCCAAATCGAGCACGAATCTTGAAGCTCAGGGGTAAAACGGTAATTTCACCTACCAATGGGTCTGAAGCGGGTAATGGTTCTCCTCATCAAAGACCCACTAACCCGTGAACGGATCCACCTCAACTGGGTGCGGTTTTCAACCCGCAGCGAACCCGGTCCAGAAAGGATAGAATTAGGGTTTCTGATTAATCCTAATCAACGGCCCTGATTCATATCTATCCTTTTACTGGGGATTAGGGATTACATTCCTTATCTTACCACAGGGATTACATTCCTAATCTGATCCCAGCGGTGCCTATAAATACCCCCCATCCATCTCCATTAAGAGGTAATCAATCTTTTGCCAGTTTTACGCTCTTTCATAATCACTTCTGGTTACTGACTTGAGCGTCGGAGGGTGCGTCGCCGGGAACAACCCCGGTGTCTCGCACTTTTTGCAAGTGAACGGTAAGAGCAACGGTCAAACTCCGGCGGAACAGGTAATAGGTTTGTTATTCAAAGTTTCCCAAGAATCCACAAATACTATCTATTTGCCCCCACACCAGATTCAGCGGCAACAAGCATCCACAATGGTTGCTATAATATATGGCAAAATGGAAAATAGTAAATAGCAAAAGAGATGTTCACTACACTGGTTCGTTTTTTAAATTTTGAGAAAGATTTTTTTTTAATTGGACGGAACATGTTGTTCCGTCTGAAAGGTATTTTTGTAATTTATAGTAAGAAATTAAATTAGTGTTAGTTATTAAATAGTAATTGGTTAATTAATCATTGATTAAAATAATACTAAATATTTATTAAACACTTCCTAAGAGTAATTAATGGGTTAAAACTTGGAATTAATGGGTCGAAAACAACATTTTCTTCTCAAACATGGCATGTTGTCCCGTTTGTCGATTTTTTGAGATCGGACCGGACAACATGTCCGGTCCGATACATTAATAATTTTTTTAATTTTTTTTGGGACGGAACATAACAACAGTTCCGTCCGATACTTTAAAAAAAAATTATAAAAAATTTGGGACGAAACAACTTGTTTCGTACGATGAGAATATAAAAAAAATATTATTGTCCCCTTTTTTTAGAAAGAGCAAATCATTTCTTAAATATGAGAAGCGACTGTAGCAACTTTATCAAAATACTAGGTTTGCCCGTTGACACGTGCCTACGGCACGTCTTCGAAACGATACACCTTATTTGATCATATAAAATAGTTTTGGAGGTCTAGCAAATTAATTGAAGTAGCAAACATAGAGCAAAAAACATATTATATGAATATTTTTTTTTGAATTATTTTAAAAGTTTTTAAAATTTTAAAATTTTTAATTTTTTAAAATTTTAAAATTTTTATTTTCTTAATTTTTTGAATAGAAGAGGGAGGGAGAGAGAGAGAAAAAAAAATAATTAAATAAATATAGGAGTTGTTTTGAGTGGGGGATTTGAATATGAGTTTTGGGGGAAACTTTTGGGGGAAAAATATATTTTGTGAGGTTAGATCTGGGGCTTTGATTTTGGGGGGGATTGAAGGAGAGCCACTTGATAGCTTTCTTTGTGTTTTATTATATAGATGGCAAAATAGCAAACCATTGTAGACGGTTTTTTCTCAAAAAATGGCAAAATGGCAAATATGGAAAACCGTTGTGGATGCTCTTACAATATCAAATCAATCACAAATAATCACTTTTGTTACCAAAATTTAATTCCATGTAACTAATTCAAAAATACTTATATGGAGATAAATACTTGTGAGTGAGGCATATGAAATTAAAATAAATGTTAGTGACCTATATGGAAAAAACCAATTCAGTGTCTAGGAAATAACTAACTTCATCTGTAAGAGCATCCACAATGGTGCTTCTCATTTTGTCAAAAATGGCTGCTACAATAATAGCAAATAGGATAGGAGGCTGCAGTGGTTGTTTGCTATATTCTTCGCTTTTTAAAAAAAAATTGCGTGGGACGGTATAACATATACCATTGCGCAATTTTTTTAAAAAAATTGCGTGGGACGGTATAACATATATCGTCTCTCGTTTAAAAAAAATTAAAAATTTTAATTACTGATTAACTATTAAAATATATTAATTAAATAAAATAAATTATATAATAATACCTAAACCTAATTAATTAACTACCTAAACCTAATTAATTATCCTAAACCTACCCACTACCTCCCCAATTCAAGGACGGTACATCATATACCGCCCGAGAATTTATATATATATATACATATATTTTTAATGGGCCAAATCTTGGCCGCTCATTTAAAAAAAAAAAAAGGAAAAATACAAAAAAAACTCCTTGGACGGGATATGTTATCCCGTCTGAATTCTCCCGTCCGATTCAGACGGGATAACATATCCCGTCTAAGGAGTTTAAAAAAAAAAAAAAAATCGGGGGGACAATATATGTTATATCGTCTGACTGGATTAAAATATATTAAAATCGGAGGGACGGTATATGTTATACCGTCCTTCATAATTTGAGAATGGCTATTTCGTTTATCATATATGAGAAACAGATATAGCGAATTTGTCAAAAATTGGCAAAATAGAAAACCGTTGCAGACCATCGTTTGTTATAAAATGGTAATTTGCCAATTTAACAAACCACTATGGATGCTCTAACCATAACAATAATTTAAACTATTTTCTAAAAATGAATTATCATTAAAAAAACAAAAAAATACTCTCCTCATACTAATTATTATATCATTAATTACGTCACTCAATTACTTAAAGAAAACCCCACAGTAAAAATAAAAACCCAAAAGATCCCAACCACACAAATACGGATCCAACGGTCATAATCCACAGATCCTCCGAAACCGTCGTTTTGACCGCTAGCAGTACATAAAATTAACGAAATACCCCTCCGATCCGAACCCACTTGCACTCGCCTTTTGTTTCTTTCTCATAAAAACCAGTTCAATCCTCTCTCTCCCTCCTCAGATCGCCTTCGCCATTGATGATTGATCGTTGTTCCCAATCCGCGTGATTGGGGCGTTCCAAACTCTAATTTATCGAATCTCATAGGTTCTCTATTTTATTTATATATATATATATATATATATATATATTTTTGATTTTTGGGATTCTAGGGTTTGCAATGGGTTGGGATTTTGATCTGATATCCGTTGTTTTTTTTGTTTTTGTTTTGTTTTTTAATTTTTTGTGGTTTTCTAGGGTTAGCGGAGCGTTGAAGGAAGAGTAGTTCGAAAAGCGGTTGTGATTATGTCCTATAATCAATCTAGGGTTGAGAAGAACGACGGCGGCCAGCTCAGGAAATCCGGCAGTCGGTCAGGTGGGAGGGGGTCTGGCGGCGGCGGTGGAGGTAGCACTGGTGGTGGTTTCCATCAGCCCTCAATTTCGACGAGTCGAAGGTAAAGTTTTTCTTTGATATTTTGTGATTTTTTGGGTTGATTGTTGGTTTGATGGGTGAGTTTTGCAGTGGTAAGAGATGTTAGAAATTTCGAGGCAAAATACATGCTTTGAGGGGTTTACAAGTGCGAAGGGGGTTTGCGATTTTTAGGAGTTTTGTTTGTTTGTTTGTTTGTTATTGGTTGGTTTTTGTTGTTGTTGTTGTTGTTGTTGTTGTTGTTGTTTGTTGGGGGGGGGGGGGGGGTTGTTATTGTAGAATATGTCTTACTGTAATAAGAGGGGAGTGTGTGATTGTCATACCAGGAATATCTTGCTTTTTGGTACCTAGATAATATGTAAGTGGACTTGAGCTACTGTTTGCTCTATTAAAGTAGTGATTTTTTGTGTGCTTGTCAAAAAATGGATTTGAATTGGAAGTAAACAGTTCCGTGTTTTTGAAGTTGTAGATTGTATGTGGTCAAATGCTGTTTTGTCTAGAATCTAGTTTTTAACATAGTATTACAAGAATTTGAAATGACGATGTGTGGTTGTGTGGCCTCACAAGACGAGGTATTCGTGCAATGCATGTGTATGTAATTCTTCACTTTGCAGTTACTACATCAAAGCCCATCTGTTTATCATGTGTGCTTCATGTGGTGTAAAAATTTAGCGTACTTGGGTGATGAGCAACCTGGGAAATTTGAGTAAATGTGTTTTTGATTAATTTGAGGAAGTTTTGTTCTTTGTGAGGATGTGAAACTATGTAGATAAAGTGGGTGTTTTAAAGCTTTGTCTTTATTAGTTTTTTCTTTTGTTTTCTTATTTGTCCAGTCTTAAGAAATCGGGCAATGGACAAGGAGGACAGTCGAGATTAGTTCCTACAGGTGTGAGCAGTGTGACATCTGCCTCTGTTGCTGCTCCAAGAACTGTACAAAATGGTGCACGTGGCCAACCCCCTTCACAAGGTTTGCCTAATTTTTTTCTGAATTCCTATCTCTATTACTTTGTGTTGGACTTTAGCTGTTGAGAAATTGTTAAAGTTTATTAGAATAGGTGGTCTTGTAATATCCCGACCCTGAATTCAGTGCTAATTCAGCTTACTTGCGATATCAACAATTCTAATGTATCTAAGATCTACTAATAAATATTATCATCAAAATCCATAAATATTTTCACAAGTATCATTTCTACAAAGAGCCATTTCTGAATACTTATCACTCAAAGAATTATTTTATATACAACAGATACTATAAGCCCTATTAAATGTCTTATATTCGCACATGCCCTTTGTCATATCAAACACCTGTCCCACCTATTGAGAATATTTGTAACCTATCAGATTTTCTATTTCATGATAATCCCTCCTTTGGTCTTTTTGTTAACAGATGATTGCCCATCTCTAAACTATAAGTGTGTCCCTTAATCTCATATATCATGTCCTTCTAACTTTTTCTTTACTCAATAAATTTGTTTCTCATGTCCTTCAATACATGACACCTACATTGAGTATCTACCAATGTCTTGACATTATATTCAATATTTTAGTACAAAACCAACTTTCTAACTTCCATAAGTTCGGGTATAACTGTATAATTCCTATGACAATAATTGCCTTCACAAATAGATTTTTCTTTATAATACAAAAATAAGTTCACTACAATCTCATTTAAAATATAATCTAATTGTGGGGTATCACATGTGTACTCTTAGAAACATCTTAATTTTATTCACTGTTACTTTAAATTGATGGCTGTATTTACTTTTTTTACTCTTTGCATGTTCTCTTTGAGACTTTAAAATATATTCTATTCGATTTGCTTTGAGATCAGGTGTTTGTTGCACAAAGTTTACTTCTAACTTTCATCTCTTAAATATTGATTTTCATGAAATTCTACTGATTTTGGTTGGTTTGTTAGAGGTTTATTTTACTTGGAATTGCAAATTGATGAAAAATATTTCCCACCTATGAGACTAAATTGATTTGTTAACTATTGTTTCTTATTTCAAATTCTCTTTCTTCACTAGACTTTTCTCATCAATTTTTACTGGATTAGTTCGTTGTAATTCAATTGCTGAAAATTTTGGCACTTTAAGAAAAACAATTTCATTAATTATATAATAATAATATATATAAAGGGGGAAGGGTGTGTGCCAGTGCCACTCTTCATTTATGTGTAACACATGTGAATCTTTAAACAAATTGAAACTTGGTGCCCAGTGCCCCTCTACATTTATGTGTTACACATGTGAATCTTTAAACAAATTGAAACTTGGTGCGTGCCCACCATCGTGCTTTGTAAGAATAAACGAGCCCTTCAGTTATGGCAATTATCATGATTTGAAAAAAAAAGCGAGGACATTCATTAACAAACATTCATTTAATTATAAAACACTTGCCAAAAATCTAGTTAATAATAATGTCAAAATGACTATATCTATTGTTTGCATTTCAGTGTTTAGATAACAACTTTGAGACTAATATTTCATACTTTCTAGATCAATTATATGTTATTGTAGATATCACGTTTGTCGTTTTGGTTTTTGTATCGACGAATTTTTTTCCCTTATTTTGATGGGTAAATTTCATGGTTAAATTTCTTTCGTACCTCTGTTATAAAACTCAACTGTCTTTAGACTCAAGTATTTTAAATCTCGTGGATATTCCCAACTTTCTTATTTCAAATTCTTTTTCTTCACTACACTTTTCTCATCAATTTCCACTGGATTAGTTCGTTGTAATTCAATTGCTGAAAATTTTGGCACTTTAAGAAAAACAGTTTCATTAATTATATAATAATAATATTTATAAAGGGGGAAGGGTGTGTGCCAGTGCCACTCTACATTTATGTTAACACATGTGAATCTTTAAACAAATTGAAACTTGGTGCCCAGTGCCACTCTACATTTATGTGTAACACATGTGAATCTTTAAACAAATTGAAACTTGGTGCGTGCCCACCATCGTGCTTTGTAAGAATAAACGAGCCCTTCAGTTATGGCAATTATCATGATTTGAAAAAAAAAAGTGAGGACATTCATTAACAAACATTCATTTAATTATAAAACACTTGCCAAAAATCTAGTTAATAATAATGTTAAAATGACTATATCTATTGTTTGCATTTCAGTGTTTAGATAACAACTTCGAGACTAATATTTCATACTTTCTAGATCAATTATATGTTATTGTAGATATCACTTTTGTCGTTTTGGTTTTTGTATCGACAAATTTTTTCCCTTATTTTGATGGGTAAATTTCATGGTTAAATTTCTTTCGTACCTCTATTTTGAAACTCAACTGTCTTTAGACTCTAGTATTTTAAATCTCGTGGATATTCCCAACTTTCTTATTTCAAATTCTCTTTCTTCACTACACTTTTCTCATCAATTTCTACTGGATTAGTTCATTGTAATTCAATTGCTGAAAATTTTGGCACTTTAAGAAAAACAATTTCATTAATTATATAATAATAATGTATATAAGGGGGAAGGGTGTGTGCCAGTGCCACTCTACATTTATGTGTGACACATGTGAATCTTTAAACAAATTGAAACTTGGTGCCCAGTGCCACTACATTTATGTGTAACACACGTGAATCTTTAAACAAATTGAAACTTGGTGCGTGCCCACCATCGTGCTTTGTAAGAATAAACGAGCCCTTCAGTTATGGCAATTACCATGATTTGTAAAAATAAGTGAGGACATTCATTAACATTCATTTAATTATAGAACACGTGCCAAAAATCTAGTTAATAATAATGTTAAAATGACTATATCTATTGTTTGCATTTCAATGTTTAGATAACTTCGAGACTAATATTTCATACTTTCTAGATCAATTATATGTTATTGTAGATGTCACTTTTGTCGTTTTGTTTTTTGTATCGACGAATTTTTTTCCTTATTTTGATGGGTAAATTTCATGGTTAAATTTCTTTCGTACCTCTATTTTGAAACTCAACTGTCTTTAGACTCAAGTATTTTAAATCTCGTGGATATTCCCAACTTTCTTATTTTGCTTTCTTTTATGTCCAGCGTATCATATGATATCATGCGAGTGTATACGAAATTTTGGTATTCCTGCTGTAATATAATACATGTACCAAAATTGACGATATATGCTCCAAATTTGATAGTATATTATTGTATGCATTGTTTTTAAAAAAGTACGCTTTTTATGCTTAAGCGGCCAAAAAAGACAAAAAACCAATTGATATTTATGCTATACGAGCAAAGCAGGCCTATTTAGCGATTCACTGATTTTATTGCTTTTTTTGAATTAAGCGGACCACTTAATTGGCCGAATCCGCCTAATTGGTCGCTTAAGCGGAGTCCTAGTGGAAAAGAGAATAAATAATACGATTTAAACCCCTTTAAACCCGAATCAACCCTATATCCAAATTTATTATATGTTTCAGCCCGAAGATTTGATAGTTTCTTAAACCCTAACCCAATCCTCCTTTGCAAGCAACCCTTTCTTGCGGAATGTGCATTCCTTGACTCTCCTCTCCTCTATGTTTGAATTGTAAGTATACTTATAGTGCTATTCAACTCAGCATGTTCCTTCACTTCATAGCATTTTTATTGCACTCTTGCAGGTTGTAGAAATTTCATGCATTTTTACACCATATATTCTTCTTTGCACATCAATTTCTACCATTTTCTACATTTTTAGTACTTTTTATAAATATTCATGCATTTTAAGAATTATCCTAAAAATTAAAAATTGAAATTAAAATAAATTTTCTAAAAAAAGCGAAGCACTTAATCACGCCTAAGCGCTAAAAGCGAGAAGTGGTCCTTGAGCGCTTAAGTACGTTTTACACTTTTAAAAACCTTGATTGTATGTATGCCAGAGTTAATCATATATATCAGAACATTGATGTTATATGTCCAAAAGTTGATGATATATATATCCCAAAGATGGTGATAGTAATGTATTTAGCTAGTATGAAGTATTGGACATATACACAAGATTTAAAATTTATGGTTATAAAAATAAGTGAGTTTCAAAACAGGGCATCTGCTTCTAATCTAAAGGAATTTCACTCCATGATGTAGCCTTAAAAGAAAAGAGGCTTTCAGATGGACACAAAGACACCCCCTTCCCCCCCACGTGCACATGCACATGCACGGGGCAACTCTTCCAACCACATTTTCTCTCTCTGACTCCACCTCCCAAGATAGGAATATCTCACCCATTACCAATATGGGTAGGAATGGGTTATGGGAGAGAGAAAGGACTGAGGAGAGAGCATTGAAGGAGGTTTAATTGAAATGAGGGTGAACGTTAATTATTGGGGGATTAAAGGTGCCAATCAGAATATTCCTGTCGTTCAGTATATTTCTTTAGTAGCTACCGAGATGGTGACAGTTTTTGAAGATGTTTTTATTATTTTGGGTTAGTATCAATATGATGTAGGTTTTTAGGGTAACAAAAGTGCACATTTTAAAAAAAAATTAATTTGTTGGTTTCTTGTAGCATCATCGTCTTCGACGGCTCTGGCTGGTCCCAAATATGGTGATTCATCCATTCCGGAAACATCCAAAAACCTCCCCCCCCCTCAATTTACTGGTACTGGAGTAACTGGTTCAACTACAGTAGGAACACCTGTCAAAGGTAGATCAATTCTGCTATGTTTAAAATTGTTCGATTTTGTAAGTCTTAACTGCTTGGAATGTTAAGCTTCCTGTTATTTTCCCTGATTGGTGGAATTAAATCATAGCTTTTGTTGTTTTTATTGTTGTGCAATAATTGTTCCATTGTGTTGCTTCCTTCAGGAGATGGGACAAAGCCGTTTGCACTTCAATTTGGGACAATAAGTCCTGGTATTATGAACGGATTGCAGGTAAAGGCCTTTATATTTTATTGAATTCTTAAGTTCTTTCTCATATGTGGCAGATACGACTGCCTAATTTATTATGAATGTAGATTCCTGCTCGGACTAGCTCAGCACCGCCCAATCTTGATGAGCAGAAGAGAGACGAGGTTTGTTGATGGATTGTGTTGTTTTCTTATATTCTAATTTCCAATAAAATTCTGAGAGTTAACCTTTAGGTTTGAAGGGAAACCTCTTTCCTCTTATTATAGGTCACATCCAAGATCAACGTTACATCCTTATCTGCTTGCAGCGGTTTTATGTTGTCTGATGTTTATGGCGATATTATAGTAGTCGATGATACTAAAGAAAGGACACTTTCTACTATTTTGTGGAAGTGGAGTATGATGTGACTAAAACTATGTAGAGTGTGAATGGTCGATAGTTCATATTGTTAGGTACACAGTTAAAGAGCTATCATTTTCTGCACTTCTAATCATGGTAACCATAGAGTGCCTTTGAAGTTGATATCAAAAGTTTTTAGACGATTGATGTATGGCTGGACGTACATTATACACTATACTGTTGAGCAATTAAGGAATAACATGTGCAACAACAAAAAAGCTTAGCTGAGTTAAATATTAAGACAATCTTTTATTTGATAAGTATCATATTTTGTGAAAGTATAGCTTGAGATGGTTTGGGCATGTATGAGGACTGTAAGCTAAAAGGAGCGCATAGATTTGAAGGAGTATAGTGGACATGGATAGACGAGTAAAGAATGATATGGTAGGTTTTAATGTGACAAAGGAAAGGACCCTTTGCATCCTTAATATAACTGAACTAGGTTTGCCCGTTGACACGTGCCTGCGACACGTCTTTGGAACGGTGCATTTGGTTTGATTATATAAAATAGTTTTGGAGGTCTAGCAAATTAATTGAAGTAGCAAACATATTATATGAGGAAGCAGTATATCTACCTTTAAGCTCAACCATCGTCTTCTTGATCATTAGCTTGAACTGACCTGGAATGCATATAGTTTGTTAGAAACACTGCATAAAGTTTTTTTTAATTTCAGCATCATTTTTAGATGCTTGTAATGGCTATGCAAGGACATTATCATATAGGTTTTATAGAGCTTACTCTAATTCCATAACCACTATGAGCATGTCTAAATACAATGGTAACGCAAGTGCAGGTGTGAAGGTATCTACAATACCAATAATCTAAACATTTGTTTGTCGAGACTCGGTTTGCAATTGAAATACCTCTTATTATTATTTCAACCAAAATGACATACATGAAGTTCTCAAAACTCTAAACCAAGCTAATCATTTATTTTATCTCCACTTTGTCTACGCATTGCACCTTTATAAAAAAAATCAAAATGGATAAATAAAAAATTTATTTTAGTTGTCTTTCTTGAGTGGAGAGTTTGCACTCTTCACTAGTAAACTCCAGTCATCCCAATCTTATATATTCGAACATATACTAAAAGTTCTTATATGTTATGTTATCCATGGTTTTTAATAACCAGTGAATGGAATATTTCACGATCGTATTTTCTCTTGTAGTAAAGAAATTAATGTTGCATATTTGCCAAGTTATTTTAGGTTGCTGGTCAGCTTACCCGTCCTACTATATTTTGGAAGCCCAAATTGAGGCCACCAAATAATCCATCTCTCACTTTCGTACACCAGTGTTCTAAATGGCGTCCGCCTCGGACGCCTAGGCGGTGCCTAGGCACTCAGATGGAGGAGAACGAACCGCCTTTGCATTAGGCTGTGGTCTAGGCGGTTAGAGGCGATTAGGCAGTCGTTTTGTTGAGTAGGCGTCCGCCTGTTGTCCAACAGCCAAACGTTTTCTATATTTTAAAATTTTAAATACTATAAAATAACACAAAAAAAGAACTAATATTAATCTATTAATCTGTTATATAATATGTATGGATCTTTAATAGTAGTGGAATTGTTTTTACTTTTTTTTGTATTATTGGTGATGGATTGCACATATTACACCTTTTACACATATTAAAATAGTACATGTTACACATTACACATATTGGCATATTGCACATATTATAATTGGACATTTGTTTTTTTAATTGCACGGGGAAGCTTTTTTTATACATAAACATCCTTTAATTACACATGTTTACACAAGAACATGATGAATATTTGCAGTTGGATTACATGATTATAAGGGCTGAAATTAACCAAACCGGCAAAATAAATTCAACCGCCTAGGCGCTGGGCACCCCTTGACCGAACCGTCACCGCCTAACGCCGTTTACAACCTTGGCGTACACCTTAAATCAAAACCAAATAAAAACTCATCAAATAAATCACTAAATTAAAATTTTTTAAACCAAAAAATATAACAATCATACCTCTCTGAATTTAGTTCCCATGCACACACAAAATTCGAGTCAGCAAAAAACTGAGTAATCTCCAGCACACAAAATTAAAAATTAGAATTAGAATTCAGTTAACGAGATGAAATTAGAGTTGTCGCATCGCATATAGAGGCTCTCGATTTGGTGGAGGGGAGTCGCCGATATGGAGTCGCTTGATATTCGCGCTCGATTTGGTGGAGGTGAGTCACCGATATGGAATCAACAGCGGATCACATATCAGTGATGACCTCTTGATTGGAGTTCGACATTGGATTTGGATTTGCTTTGAGATTTTCAATTTTTCAAAATTTTCAAAATTTCAAAATTTCATTTTTTTTAATTTTAAAATTTATAAAAAATTATGTTTTAAATTTTTTCAAAATTTTCAAATTTTAAATTTTTAAAAAAAAATTATATTATTTTTTGAAAAAAAACGTATAATTTTTTGTAAGTTTTTTAATTTGTTTGAATTATTTTTAAAGTTTTTAAAGTTTTAAAATTTTTAAATTTTTTTAATTTTTTTTTAAAATTTAAAATTATTTTTTGTAAAAAAATTATAATTTTTTTAATAAGTTTTTTTATTTTTTTGAATTATTTTTAATGTTTTTAAAATTTTAAAATTTAAAATTTTCTAAATTTTTTGAATTGGAGAGTGAGAGAGAGAAATAATTAAATAAATAAATGAGTTGTTTTGGGTGGGGGATTTGAATTTGAGTTTTGGGGGGAAACTTTTGGGGGGAAACTTTTGGGGGGAAAATATGTTTTATGAGGTTAGATCTGGGCCTTTGATTTTGGGGGGATTGAAGGAGAGCCACTTGATAGCTTTCTTTGTATTTTATTATATAGATTGGAGTGCATAGATTTGAAGGAGTATAGGGGACATGGATAGACGAGTAAAGAATGATATGGTAGGTTTTAATGTGACAAAGGAATGGACCCTTTGCATCCTTAATATAACTGAATTGGGAAAAGGGTCCCTTATGCCTGTGTCAAATGGGCGGGTGAAGAAGATTTCATTGTTTTGGTGGTTGTAATAAACTTCAGATCCAAATTGATTTGATTATTATATATCTTGTACTTGACATCCTGTCCGTCTTTTTGCTCTTTAGGCCTTATGTTTTGTGCTAAATTTTCCGTTTCATTCTTCATACATATCAAACTAGATATAACTGTTATGGTCCCATACTCACAATAGTTTTCGCACTTCATATTGTCAATAATGACCAATATGTGACCTGAAATTTTGTAATTTCTTATAACTCTTGACACCTAGTGATCTTTTATGGCACGATGGTAACCTAAGCTCTTGTCGTTCTTTCTTTTTATTTTCTCAAATTTTATTAATCATCTTGTTATTCTTTAATTACAGGCATGTCATGATTCATTCAGGGCTGCACCCACACACCCACCGTCTGGGACTAAGCAGCCTTTACATCCAGCAAAAAAAGATGCAGTTGCTGTTAACCAATCTACTGCTGGAGAGCCTCATGCTCCTGACCAACTAAAGAAGGAGGCTTACCAACAAATTTCAGCTGCCCCTGTGGCACCAATCCCAAAGTCGGTTTCTCTACCTATTCCTTCCATTTCTGTGCCAATGCAATTTCAACCGCCGCCAATCCCTTTGCAATACGGCGGCCCTGCTCCTCAACCAATGCCGATGACTTTGCCCATCGGGCATTCCCCCCAAGTCGCACCACCGATGTTTGTTCATAATCTTCAATCTCACCCTTTTCACACTCAAGCAATGATTCCCCAGGGACAACCTCTGGGTTTTGGACCTCAGATGAGCCACCAACTCCAGTTAGGAAATCTTGGAATCGGCATTCCCACCTCACAGTTTCTTCAACAGCAGCAACAACAACCAGGGAAATACAGTTGTCATCGTAAAACTACTGTGAAGATTACTCATCCAGAAACTCATGAGGAGTTGAGGCTTGATAAGAATGCAACTTCACAATCTCAACAACCTATTACACCCTTACCTCCCCATTACTTTCCCCATTTGCCAACCAATTCGTATAATCCCTCCACTCTCTTCTTCCCTGTGAGCTCACCTGTGACGACAGCCCCACAACCTCCAAGGTTTAGCTACCCAGTAGGCCAAAGTGGGCCACCCATGTCATTTATGAATCCGTCACTCCTTAATCCGGAACCTTCTAGAGTTATGGCCGCTTCAGTTCCAACCCCGGGGTCGGTGAGGCCAATTGTTGGTCCATTTGTTCCTAAAGTTGGGGAACCTTCCGTAACTATTAGCATGTCCGCTAGCAAGACTGAAGAACCCAAGTTGTTAAAGCTACCTGGTGAAGTCATGCAATCTGGAAATACGGGATCTGTTGTAGTAGGAGCTGATGGTAAAAATAAGGAATCTATTCGCAGATCAGATTCCTTAAAGGATCACCAAAAAATGTCTACTAAGGACCTGAGACAATCTCAGCAACAGGTCTGGATTTATTTCATTTCCCATTTTTTCTTTTCATATTTTTTGTCCTATTCAATTACTCTTATTATATTTGTTATAATTTTCTTCATTGTTCGACTGGTGCAGACACAAGAACCTGTTTCAGAAATCACTACAAAGCAGTCTTCAGTAAATATTTCCAAGGTTGGAAATGGCGAAGATGTAAAGGAAAGGCAATTGTCTAAACAAATTGATCTTGTACATGAATCTTTGAGGCGAGATGCAGTGCTGATTACCAATAGCCTGTTGACCCATGACTCAGAACATACTGATGTTAACTCTGAAGCCAGAATTGGTGAAGTGGTTCTGCGTGCAGGGTCAGTCTCATCTAGAGTTGGTGAGGAAGACCAGTTTGATGCCCCAATGAGCACTGGCAGAATTCTAATCAAAGAGACAGAATCTTCAGAGGCATCATCTTCTTCTGGTGCTGAGATGATTGAAAATATATCTAAAGAATTAGATTCAGGTGTTTGCCAAGATGATAATACTTCTGTGATGGCCGAATGTGGAAAAGAGTTGGAAGGGATGGAACATGGAAAGTCCGAAGAACCTGAGGTCTTACTAGAAAGTAGTACTGCCAAAATTCATCCAGTTCCTATTATCACAGAATCTTCAGAAGAGGTTGAGCCAGTCGGGTTGGTTAAACAGGAGGAAAATGACTCGGAGAAACTAATGGAAGCAGATAAAGCTGGCAACACTGGTAAAAAGCTGCATTTATCTCCACATGCCATTACTAATAACCTTGAAACCGTAGTCACATCTGAGAGAACAGAAAAATCAGGTGCATATGTCAGCGAGGTTCCTAAAGTAGGCCCCTTTCCTTCCGTAACATCTGTCTCCAAGGAGAAGCCGTCTGCCTGAATCTCCTAAGGTTAAGTCTATTACTGGAAAAAAAAAGAAACGAAGAGAGATATTGTCTAAAGCTGATGCTGCAGGTACTTCTGACCTATACAATGCATACAAAGGCCCCGAGGAAAAACATCAAGATGCCATAACCTCAGAAAGTGCTGATAGTTCTCTAATGGTTAACGAGAACAATGCTAATACATATAAGGCTGTGGTTGCAATTGAAGAAGATGAGCAGACTAAAGGTGATGTGGATGACTGGGAAGATGCAGCTGAGGTCTCTACACCAAAACTGGAGAATGTGGAGCAGGCTAATGTAGGTGAAGCTACAATCAAGAAGTACACAAGAGATTTTCTTCTCACTCTTTCAGATCAAACAAATCTTCCTGTAGGTTTCACGATTGGATCTGATCTAGTTGATGCTTTGTTAAGTAGTGCTTCGCCAAATAACTCTCATGTTGTCGACCCTTATCCTAGCCCTGGAAGGACGATGGATAGATCACCGAGAAATCCATGGGATGAGCGCCGGGTGGTTGGCATGATGGATGATGACAGATGGATCAGGCAACCTGGTCCTTTTTCTGTGTATGATCCTAGAATAGATCTCATTCAGGAATTTTCGACCTGGTCAACAAGGTGTTAATTATGGGGTTTTAAGAAACATACGGGGTCAAGCTCCAATTCTTTCAGGCCCAATGCATTCACTGGTACCACAAGGAGGACCACTTCGTAATAATTCTGATGCTGACAAGTGGCGATCAACAAATAATTCAAGAGGTTTGATGCCTCCTCCTCGAACACCGATGCAGGTAATGCACAAAGCTGAGAGAAAGTATGAAGTTGGTAAAGTGTCAGATGAAGAACAAGTAAAGCAAAGACAGCTAAAAGGCATTCTAAATAAGTTGACACCTCAAAATTTTGAGAAACTTTTCTTGCAAGTAAAAGAAGTTAACATTGACAACACTATCACTCTAACTGGTGTCATATCACAAATTTTTGACAAAGCTTTAATGGAGCCAACGTTCTGTGAAATGTATGCAAATTTCTGCTTCCATCTTTCTGGCGTATTGCCTGACTTCACTGAGAACGAAGAAAAAGTTACCTTCAAAAGGCTACTTTTAAATAAGTGCCAGGAGGAATTTGAAAGAGGCGAAAGAGAACAGGCCGAAGCTAACAGAGTTGAAGAGGAAGGTGAAATCAAACAATCTGAAGAAGAAAGAGAGGAGAAAAGGCTCAAGGCACGCAGACGTATGTTAGGAAATATTCGGTTGATAGGGGAATTATACAAAAAGAAGATGTTAACGGAGAGGATAATGCATGAGTGCATCAAAAAGTTGCTTGGGCAGTATGAGAACCCTGATGAGGAAGACCTTGAAGCCTTGTGCAAGTTGATGAGTACTATAGGAGATCAGATAGATCATGCCAAGGCTAAGGAATTTATGGATGCTTATTTCGATGCCATGCAGAGATTATCGGTGAACCAAAAATTGTCGTCTCGGGTCAGATTCATGCTAAGAGATATAATAGATTTGAGGAAAAACCGATGGCAACAGAGAAGGAAAGTGGAGGGCCCAAAGAAGATTGAAGAGGTACATAGGGATGCAGCTCAAGAACGACAATCTCAAGTGAGCAGATTAATTCGAGGACCAAGCATGAATTCTTCCTCTAGAAGAGGACAGCCTGCAGATTATAGCTCTCGAGGATCCTCTGTTTTGCCTTCCCCAAGTTCCCAGATGGGCAGTATTCGAGGAATGCCACCTCAGGTTCGAGGCTTTGGCATTCAAGATATCAGATTAGAGGACCGCCATCCCTTTGAGAACAGAATGTTGTCAGTTCCTCTGCCTCAAAGACCTATTGATGATAGTTCTATTACCCTCGGTCCTCAAGGTGGGCTTGGTAGGGGGATGTCTATTAGAGGACAACCATTCGCCCTTGCTGAGGCTCCTATGAGCCATGGAGACAATCACAGAATGGCATCTGGTCCAAATGGTTACAGTTCTAGGATTACAGAACGGAGTTTATCTACTGGAAGGACTCGTGGATCCTTTGGTGGCAGTGTTTCCGACACGAAACCATTATCTGAAGATATTCTAAGAGAAAAGTCAATGTCAGCAATCAGGGAGTTCTACAGGTAACTTATGTTTGTTATTTAAATAGTTATTGTCATCATATATGCATATAAAACCAAAATTCTGCTCTATATTTACTTTTCTCATGGTTAGTTTCAAAATCAGATTACGGTCCCATTAGGTAGGTGAAGGTTAAGCCAAAAGTTTGGTTTATCTTTTCAAACATTTGAATAATGATTATTCTTATTGTCGATATTTAATACATAATAAGGTCTGTGCTTTTTTCCCTATTGAAAAAGAGGGAGGGTTTACAACTCTGTTCTCCTTAGCTGTAGGGGCACCCACTTGAAATTTTCAGCATTATTGCTGAATATCTAATTCACGTTTCTTTTAAATATTGTTTAGTTAATGATTGGAAACTTGGATAGTATACTATACATCAAAATATCATCCTTTTGTTCGTATCCTCTCCCCTTCTCCGCTCATTCCTTTTGTCCAATGTTAAAATAGCGCCAGCGCTCACCAATAGCGCAAAGTGCAAATAGCATGACGCATAGCATAAGCTATGAATATTTTTGATTTTTTAAATTTAAACATTAAAAATTCCTAAATTGGAGAAAGAATTGAAGGCTAAAAATGATAAATATTCATGAAAATGGGACTTCAATTTTCAAGAATGAAGCCTTCAAGTTACAAGGCCTAAGAATACTTATAATAGCGAATACAAAATGGAAGTACATAAGTAAATTAGCTTTTTAGCTGTAATTTAATCTTTCTAAAGCAAACTTCAAACTTAATTCAAAGTATCGAAACTGAGATTTAAATCACGAAGGATCAAAATCATGAAAAGAAAGCATGAAGAATCATGAAAAAGAAGAGAGAGCATAAAAATAGATATTTAAAAGAAGTAAGAGAAGCCCTTTAGCTTGATTGTTGGAATACAATGAAAATAGAGAGGAAGGAGATAAATACTGTAAAACACGGGTATTGGAGTCCTAGCCACTACCTGAAGAAACTGGAGTTTTCACGAGGATGGAAAAATGCCTTTGTAGCAAGAAAACATGAAGAAAGAGGAAGAAATTGAAGGGCTTTTGTCGCTTCAGTTTATAAGTAGTCGATATATATATCATCAAATAAAAAGTTATGTTACAAGCTCATGCAATTTAAGTTACACAACCGTGCGCAAATAGCTTGTGCTATATGAAAATTGCACCGAGCTGTGTAGGAAACGGGTTATGCATGTAGTGTTTCATAGTGGCAAGGCTAGAGCTAGGTTACATAGCATGCTATTTCGAGCTTCATAGCGCACCATGTTTTATACATTGCTTCTAACTATTAAGACGTAGAACATACAATTTCACACGAAAATTTAGAAAATGTGATTTCTCACGACACAACCTAGTCTTCGATCCCGTGATCAAGTCACATGGATCATCTAAATTCGGTATTGAAGTATGTACCAGTTCATCCAATACTGTATCTTGTATTGTATCATATAAAGACTACAAATTTTACATTGCCCACTGATCAAGGACACAATTATATGTATCACATACATGTAGGCAAGTTTAAAATATTGAGCAACTAATATCAAGAAAATTCTAAAACTTTGTAAGATGTGGATGGAAAATATGTAAATAACTAAATTAGGTTGAAGATTGGAATATTATCAGTTGAACATGGGACAACCACGAATCCAGTATTCCAATGCTTCTTTGCCATAAACAAGAATAATACCATATGCAATCATACTGTGCATGAATTAAACATAAACAAAAATAGTTTAGTGCATGACAACCTCTTGACACAAGTTTTTGCCACCTTCACCAAAAAGATAAGAGCGAAGGGAACCTTTTAGGAGGAAAAATTCCTCATATATACTCATATAGTGGGACCTATATGGATCCACAGTGTTCACCATGATTAGTGTCGTAAGACACATGTATACAAAAATCAAGTCACTTGGAGACTACTTATCTATGCATCGCGTACCAATTTGTTAGATTGAGAAACAGTTCATTTTGCAACCACTCAAATCATGGATAAACGATCTCTCCAGAGCACTTGATGTTGATGGTATATAGGCATACATCCTATGACTTAAAAATGAAAGTGAATGGTTTGCATCGTCCATGGGAGGTCTAGCTAAGTAGTTAAAATACTATATATGAGAAAATCACTTCCTATAAGTATGAGGGATTACACAAAAGATAATATAAGCATTAATTGACTAAATTTCTTTCCTAATTGTTCCATAATTATCATCATCGTCAATGCTGATATCTTCAATTTCCTCTATTTCTTTTGTCTCACTCTGCAAACTATCAACTTTTTCCTCTGCCAAACCTTCTTTCCCTTATTGTCAGCAATTGCAATTGACTTCCAAGGTCCTATCAATGATGGACATGAAAATTAGCTCAATCGATCCTTGAGATTTGGGATTGTGATGAATGAATGATTAACATGTTAAAGATGAGAAAATTTTGGGGTAAGAATTGTACCATTTCCTTTCTTTTAAACTTACTATTGGTCCTCTACCAACTTTGAGGCACTTATTCTTATCCATTCAAGAGTTCTTTTTATCAGTTAGGAAAACAAGGGTTTCTTTTTATCATTTGTTCCATGAACAGTAGGGAAACGTTTATTTCTCTGATCTCTTGCTTTTCTACTTGTCTCACGTGCAGTATAATCTGTACTTAATAAAATGAATCACCCAACGTTTCTCCTTTATTTATGTGCACATATTCAGATATACTAATTTCTTTAGTCTTAGAGCATCCACACTCGGTTGCTATTTTGTCAAATTTGCCAAATTATGAGAAAGTGAGCGCTGCACTTGTTTGCTATTTTGCCAAATTATGAGAAATGGGTAAGGGTGGCAATCGGGTCGATCTTGTCGGGTCGGGTCGAACCCAAGTTAGGGCGGGTTCGGATCGGGTCGAGTACTTAACTGGGCTGGGCCGGGTTGGGTTTGAAAATGGTAATGTCGACCTGGTCAATCCGCAAACCGAACGGGTCAAACCCGTTATGGGTCGATCCGGGTTGCGGGTTGGCCCGGTTGAGGGTTTTTGGTTTTTTAATTTTTTTCCAACTATATATATATATATATATATATATATATATATATATATATATATATAGTCCCCTTCGGTTTGCTTCGGTTGCACACTACTTTTGGTGAGCACTCCGTGAGCACTCACGAGCTAGAGACCCTATGAAAAATCCGAACTGCTCATATTGTTCTATATGCCTTAGATAGCCTAACAATAAAAAATCAAGTAATTTGAAGTTCATTTGCCCATCCATCAAGCTGTTACAATTTTCAGCCATACAATTTTGTGATGATGTAAATCATGGACAAATGAACTTCAAATTACTTGATTTTTTATTGTTAGGCTATCTAAGGCATATAGAACGATATGAGCGGTTCGGATTTTTCATAGGGTCTCTAGTTCGTGAGTGCTCACGGAGTGCTCACCAAAGTAGTGTGCAACCGAAGATTTCTCATATATATATATATATATATATATATATATATATATATATAGGGAAAGGATCAGTTGAACACTCCTCTAGTGCTCACCGCGTGAACACTAGGCCTTCGGGCGTTCATATCGAAAATCCGAACCGTTCACATTGATCTACACATCTAAATTAGTCTAAATATGTAAAATCAAATCATTTGAAATTCATTTGCCCATCCATCATTTGACTATAAAAACAATGATTTTCAGCCATACAATTTTGTAACACTTCAATGAATGGGCAAATAAATTTCAAATGATTTGATTTTACATATTTAGACTAATTTAGATGTGTAGATTAATGTGAACGGTTCGGATTTTCAATATGAACGCCCGAAGGCCTAGTGTTCACGCGGTGAGCACTAGGGGAGTGCTTAACCGATCCTTTCCCATAATATATATATATATATATATATATATATATATATATGAGGCTTCTTCCGTTGCAAACGTTACTGTAGCAGTTCCGAACGTGCACACCACTTAACTCGTCATCCCCAATGACGGGTTAAGGCAAAACACATAACCCGTCATTGGTGATGACGGGTTATGTGTTTTGCCTTAACCCGTCATTGGGGATGACGGGTTAAGTGGTGTGCACGGGTGTGCACGACATTTGCGTTTGCAATGGAAGATAGCCCTATATATATATATATATATCTATATGGGAAAATCTTCCATTGTATGGGAAAATCTTCCATTGTGTACCACCCTTTCGTGTGCATTAGTGTGCACTTGGCCTTTCAGCCTTCGTATCGACGATCCGAACCGTTCACATTGATCTACACATCTAAATAAGTCTAAATATGTAAAATCAAATCATTTGAAATTCATTTGCCCATCCATCATGTAACTATAAAAAACAATGATTTTCAGCCATACGATTTTGTAACACTTTTGGCAAATGAATTTAAAATGATTTGATTTTACATGTTTAGACTAATTTAGATGTGTAGGTCAATGTGAATGGTTTGGATCGTCGCTACGAAGACGGGAAGGCCGAGTGCACATGCCGTGTGCACCATAAGTGGTGCACAACAGAAGACTTGTCATATATATATATATATACTAGGTTTGCCCATTGACACGTGCCTACGACACGTCTTCGGAACGGTGCACCTGCTTTGATTATATAAAATAGTTTTGGAGATCCAGCAAATTAATTGAAATACTAAACATATTATATGAGGAAACAGTATATCTACCTTTAAGCTCAATTATGTCTTCCTCATCATTAGCTTGAACTTAGCTGGAATGCAAATAGTTTGTTATAAATATTGCATAGAGTTTTTTTTAACTTCAGCATCAATTTTAGATACTTGTAATAGTTATGCAAGGACATTATCATATAGGTTTTATAGAGCTTACTCTAATCCTATAACCACTATGAGCATGTCTAAATACAATGGTAACGCAAGTGCAGGTGTGAAAGTATCTACAATACCAATAATCTAAAAATTTATTTTTTAAATTTTAAAGTTTAATTTCTAAAATTTCAAAAAATGTGAAAAATTTATTTTTTTTTATAATTTTAAAATTTTAAATATTAAAAAAAATAATTTTTTTATAAGTTTTTGATTTTTTTAAATTTTTTTGAATTATTTTTAAAGTTTTAAAAATTTTAAATTTTTTGGTTTTTAATTTTTATTTTCTGTATTTTGTGAATAGAAGAGAGAGAGAGAGAAATAATTAAATAAATGAAGGAGTTGTTTTGGGTGGGGGATTTGAATTTGAGTTTTGGTGGGAAAAATATGTTTTGTGATGTTAGATCTGAGCCTTTGATTTTGGGGAGGATTGAAGGAGAACCACTTGATAGCTTTCTTTGTGTTTTATTTTATATATATATATATATATAATTGTAATACGAGTCAGAGTAAAAGTGTGAAAGAAAATTGTATATATTATTCATTTTAACTTATATGATTTTTTAATAAATTTTTTACATACAATTTACTAGCTAGATGTTGTTGGTCTTTAATTTGCTATTGTTGTTCTTCGGGCGAGTTGATTCTGATGTGTCAACCCCGATTCCTCAAGTCCTATTTTCACCCTTCATCCAATCTTTTGTGCACACGAACATCTCCAACGATTGGGGCTTCAAGCGATTGCTCTAATCTGTTAGACCCCTGCCACTTGTAGAAAATGTATTTTCTAAAGCAACTGTAGAGATATGAGGAGTTAGTAGATCTTTAATTATATGTTTAAGAATATTATAAATATGTTCATGTTCTTTCCACCATTATAGCATATCAATCTTAGCACTAAAACTCTGACTATCTTGTTGATTATATCAATTTAATTCTTTAGGTTGATTAGTCCTAGGTTTTTTTATTGAATTTGTGCAAGTAAATTAAAAGTGGCATCGTCTAATTTACTCTTACTTTTACGTGTAGAAGTAGAAGAAGAATAAGTAACTATACTAGATTTACTACTAGATGGAAAAGTTCTATCATATAATAATTATACAAGTTCAATGTCGTTTCAAAGAAAGCTAAAAATATGTTACAATCAATTTCAGATTCATCATGTCGTTTCAAAGAAAGCTAAAAATATGTTACAATCAATTTCAGATTCATCTCCAAGTAAAGTAAAATACATTTCAATCAAACTCTTCGTACCCGCTAATTTGATACGAGGGTCCATAACAGTAGCAAGTAGATACAACATAGGAGGACTAAAATACTTAGAAAATTTAGTGTATGCGGGTTTAACAATATGACCAATGTAAATGTCGTCAATCATTTTTTGAAAAGTTAGCATCATAGTAGTTAGTGAAATAAAAATACTACTAGAAGTAGAATCATAAGATTTTGAAAATTTTAAAATTGCGGTTTTAAAAGGTTCTAAAATCGTAACAAAGATTCAGCATAATACCATGATTGTTCATTCATTTGAAAATTTTCATATTTTTTGCAAGATAAAAATCATTTATTCACGCTTTATATTGAGTAACTATATTTAATAAATCAAAAGTAAAGTTCCAACGGTGTTTAACATCCTTAGGACATTTTCTAAAATGTATACCCTTAAATTTAAACCATTCTTTAAATTGTTGAAGCATAGGGCTACTTAAAGCAATAAAATGTACACAATTTTTAATGTTATGCACAAATAGTTTGGCTATTTTCAATGCATTTTGAACACATAAATCTAAAATATAACATATATATCTAACTTGAAAAATTTCTAAATATGGAGGAGCTAATTGCGTTTTTAATGTACTAATCGAAGCATTGTTGTTAGATGCATTATCAAAACTAATATAATGTTTTTTATCACGAATATGAAAGATATCACAAACTTCTAAAATACGATGTGCAATTACTAAACCACTATGGGGATACGGCAAAGACGCAAGTGATATGATGCTCATTTGAATAATCCAATCACTATCGATCCAATGACAAGTTATGTCCATCATTGAAATATCGTTACAACCTTTCAAACAATCAGAAGTTAATTATACTCTACAAGTTAAACTATACAAAAGTGCAATTAAACAATCTCTCATTTCGTTGTAAAGTTTAAAACAATCGGATTTGAGTGTTACTAGGAATTTTTCTAAAATATGGATTTAGTGCATTTTTGTTAAATTCTTCTACGTTCCTAAACTCGGAATAGGAAAAAGGTAACTCATCTTTAATAACTAGTTGAACCATTTTTCGTTGAACATTTTCGGGATCATATGGGTGGCTATCCACATGTCCGTTCTTAGGGTGGATTTTTTGTTGGTCGGGTTGGTCTTGTAATAGATCATTGTATACGTTTTGAATGTGTCATTTAATTATACCCGTTTTCTCACCCTTCCTCCATTTGTAACTCTTAGAATAGGTTTTACAAATTTTATATCCTATACTCGAATTATCCTCTTCGGAGATAGTCATAATATTTGTGCCAATAACTAGTTTTTTTCCTAGTTTTTCTACTACTAGTGGGTTCTGTTTGTTTTGTTTGTGTGTCAACATTATGTATTTCTTTTTTTATGTCGTATGGAAGGACATCGTGAGATCCTACTATAGGATTCAGTGTAAATTTGAGCTCTATTTGTGGGATTATTGGAGGCTGACGTGAAGTACTGGTGAAATCTTGTCCACTTTGGCTACGACCTTGACTTTGTGATCTAGATATGACAATAGTGTATGTGAAAAATAGCAATTCATATTGTTCTAATAGTGTATGTGAAAAAATAAAAAACAAACTAGGAGAGAGATGTTAAAAAAATCTAAAAAACAATAGGAGGGTTGAGAGAGAGAAATGTAAAAAACCAACAACAATTCATAACAAAAAATTAAAACTACAAAAAAAAATAGTTGAGAATGTTGTTAATTTTGATTCCGTACTCCGGGAATAATCATATATATAAACGAAAGATAAAATAATAGTAGAAGTAGATGTAGTCGATTGAAAAGTGTAGTAGACAGAGTCTCGCAGTCGTAGAAAGAGAGCTTCTTCGATGAGAGAGTTTATAGTAGACGGAGTTGAGAGTGTTGAATCGACACGAATTCAATAATATCGAAACTGTTCACTTCTTTCTTATTTGTTTTTTTGTTGAAATTTTATGATTGAATTGCGTAGTATTAGTAAGGTGTGAAAAAATCCAAAAAATAGGCAAAAAATCCAAAAAAAAAAGACAAAAATAGCAAGGGAGCTTCTGTCAAACGGTTGACCCGCGGGTTGGTGGACGGGTTTGACTTGGTCAATGGGTTCGCGGGCCGGGTTTTACAGGTCGAAATCACCATTTTCCCAAGGGTTGCCCTGGTAAGGGATTCGGGTTTGACTCGAACCCGAATCGAGTTAAGGCGGGTCTGGTTGAGGTGAGCGGGGCGCGGGTCGACCCGACCCAGTTGCCATCCCTAGAAATGGAGAACAATAGCTTCTCATATTTGAGAAACGGATTTGGCAATTGCCAAATATAAGGGACGATACATGATGTTTCGTCTCCTATTTTTTTTTTAAATTTTAAAGGGGATCAGACGCATCATGCTGTTTAATCTAAGTGGGGTTTTTTTTTATAAAAATATTTCGGACGGTAAATGATGTACCGTCCAAACTTTTTTATAAAAAAAAGGCATCAGACACAATGTCCCGTCCGAGGCAATTTTTTTGCTTGGACGGGACAACATGCCCCCTCCTTGGCCAAAAATTAGTTTTAGGTCATAATCACACTAATTAATGTCTTAATCTCACAACTAATTTATGTTAAATTTAATTCATTTAGCTAATTTAACCATTTTTCCTTAATTTAATCATTTTCAACATTTAAAAAAAATTAGACGGAACAACATGTCCCGTCCGATTATTATTTTCCACTTTTTACCTTATTTTGGCAAACGACGAGTGCAGAGAACCTGACATTTTGCTATTTCTCATTTTGCCAAATTGTCAAATTTAGTAAAAACGAGTGTAAATGCTCTTATAACACTAAGTAAGATTCAATACCTAAATTACTGGTTTTTGGAGCTCCATAAGCCTTTTCACCATGGAGCTAGACTTCCATTTAGGCTAAAGTTATGACTATTCATGACTATTTCTTTAAGTGATATATTATTTCTATCTTCTTGCTTCAAGATCGCCATGCTTATCCCTTACATTCTACGAGTCCTTTCCAGCTTTGTCTAGTTAATAAATCGATTTCTTTTCTAGGAGGATGATACATTTCTCCTGATTGGGGCAATACACTCTTGAGCTTACTTCCTTGCCCACATTGAAGTTTTGTGATTAGTGCTACTAAGTATTGAAGTTTTGTGATTAGTGCTACTAAGTATTTAGTGGACAAATAAAGTGTACATAGCTAATTAAATTAGCTTAAACCTTTTTTACTTTATTCCGCATTTGGGATTTAAGGTGGTTCGTATTTGCATTTGTTTTGTATTAGTCAATAGTTAGCATGACAAAAAAACCCATGTTTACACTTCAAAATCAAAGGGGTTAATAAACCCTAGCCAAAATTCGAGGAGAAACTCCGAAAATGAGAAGGGAGGGTGGGTTTGGGGGGGGGGGGGGGGGCGAAGGCGGGAGGCGATGATTTTGTGTGTAGGCCTTAGTGCCTTTCACAAGAAAGGAGAGATGGGGAGAAATTGAACTGGGAATCATAGTTCAAGGTTTTAGCCAGTACCAAACTATAATGTCCCTAAATACGAGTTGAGTGGGCACATTTGTTGAGGTCGTAGGTTTTTTTTAATAATTTGATTGGATTTATATTTAGTTTGTAACTCTCGAAATGAGATGGACCAAGTCTCTATTTGGATTGTACTTAAAATTTTTGGTGTGATTTTGGCCCAATATCATGTTTAATAAAATTATGCAATAAAGCAATTGAAAAGTCAACAAGTTCATATTCAGACACACACGCCCGCGCACGCGCGCGCACACACACACACACATATATAAGTGGAAGGGAGGGAGAGAGAGAGTAGTGATAATATGAGATGGTGAGTTATATTTAATTTTTGAGAGCTAAGCAATTTGAACCATTCAGATTCCCATCACACCATTCATCATATTCTGTACGTCATAGAACATGTTTCCACAAAATTTTCAATTGATTTGGATAATTTTAGCCTATGCATCAACTGGTTGAAAGAACGTCAGGTTAACATATATTGGTGAATATACTTGAACTATTTGATGAACAGGCTAGAGGTCTCCGAATGACTTATTTATATATAGGGTAAAAGGGATATGAGCAACTTGCTCATTTAGTAAATAAGCAATTGATTGTGGCATGCATGTGATACATTGGACAACTAACCTTTTTAAGGATTTTTCAATCACATGTATGCCACATCTTCAATTGCTTATTTACTAAATGAGCAAGTTGCTCATACCACTTTTTCCTATATATATATATATATATATGTTCCATTGTCCATTGCAAACGGGTATGCAAACCACTGAAGCCGCTGTTGGAGTCCAACAATGGCTTCGGTGGTTTGCAGTGGAGCATTGCTCATATATCTATATAATAAAACACAAAGAAAGCTATCAAGTGGTTCTCTTTCAATTTCCAAAAAATTAAAGGCCCAGATTTTACCTCACAAAACATATTTTCCCCCCAAAAGTTTCCCTCCAAAACTCAAATTCAAATCCCCCATCCAAACAACTCCTATATTTATTTTATTCTATTTTTATTTCTCTCTCTCTCCCTTCTTCTATTCAAAAAATTTAAAAAATAAAAATTTTAAAAATTTTTTAAAAATAAAAAATTTAAAAACTGTAAATATAGTTCAAAAAAATCAAAAAAAAAAATCATATAATATGTTTTTTTGCTGGACCCCCAAAAGTTTATCATATAATATGTTTGCTACTTCAATTAATTTGCTCGACCTCCAAAACTATTTTATATTATCAAATAAGGTGCACCGTTCCGAAGACGTGCCGTAGGCACGTGTCAACGGGCAAACCTAGTATATATATATAACACAAAGAAAGCTATCAAGTGGTTTTCCTTCAATCTCCCCAAAAATTAAAGGTCCAAATCTAACCCCACAAAACATATTTCCCTCCCAAATATTTTCCCCCAAAACTCAAATTCAAATCCCCACCCAAAACAACTCCTATATTTATTTAATTTTTTTTTCTCTCTCCCTCCCTCCCTCTTCTATTCAAAAAATTAAGAAAATAAAAATTTTAAATTTTTTAAAAATTTCTCAAAACAACTCCTATATTTATTTAATTTTTTTTCCTCTCTCCCTCCCTCCCTTTTCTATTCAAAAAATTAAGAAAATAAAAATTTTAAATTTTTTAAAAATTTAAAAATTTAAAAACTTTAAAAATAATACCAAAAAAATCATATAAAATATATATAGTCCCATTTTGTTGTGCACTAGGCCACCGTGTGCATTCGGCCTTTCCGCCTTTGTATTGACGATCCGAACCGTTCGTATTGACTATAGTTATTTTTTATAGTCACTTGATAGTCACTTGATGGATGGGCAAATGAATTTCAAATGATTTGATTTTACATATTTAGACTAATTTAGATGTGTAGATCAATGTGAACGGTTCAGATCGTCAATATGAAGGCGAGAATGCCAAGTGCACAATGGAAGGGGACTCTTTCTCTCTCTCCCTCTCTCTCTCTCTCTCTCTCTCTCTCTATATATATATATATATATATATATATATATATATGAGTCTTCCATTGCAAACGGAATGGAAATGCAAACTATGCGTCTATCTATCCTGTGGATGATCCGAACCGTCCGTTCACACATTGCTTAACATAACCAAATTAGTCTATAAATATAAAATCAAGTCATTTGCAATTCATTTGTCCATGTATCATGTCATTATAAAAAAATAACGATTTTTCAGCCATACAATTTGGAACACTTCAATGCATGGGCAAACTAATCTCAAACGATTTGATTTCTCATTAATAGATTAATTTGCCCATGTTAAACAATGTTAATGGTTTAGATCATCCATATGATAGATAGACGCACCGTTTGCACTTCCATATATATATGTTGAGAATAGAAGGATAGGTGGTACAAGAGGAAATTTCCTCCTATGACACCTTCAAAATTCTATCCCTTCCTAGAGAATGTAGTAAATTAAAGTTGAATGTGTTTTGTCAATGTATTTAATGATCGCAATAGTTGTATTGCTGAAAAGTTATTCATTTTGCAACCTCATCATGAATGGGAATTACATACTCAAATTTAGTAACTTTCTCCCTCTATGTTTTATGATATGAAAATCAATTTGAACAGTGCGGATCATGAATTTTGATTACGAGGAATGAATTTGTAGGGGGGCATAGGAGTAAATTCTCATATGGCATAGGACCCCCTGTATCCTCATATATATTATATATATGTATGTATGTATGTATGTATGTATGTATGTATATACAGAGAGATAGAGAGAGAGAGTAATGTTTCGTTCTGCACTAGGCCTTCGTGTGCACTCGTGTGCACTCGGCCTTCCCGCCTTCGTATCGACGATCCGAACCGTTCACATTGATCTACACATATAAGTTATTCTAAATATGTAAAATCAAATTATTTAAAATTCATTTGCCCATCCATCATATGACTAAAAAAATAACGATTTTCAGCCATACAATTTTGTAACACTTCAATAGATGGGCAAATTAATTTTAAATAATTTGATTTTGCATATTTAGACTAACGTATATGTGTAGATCAATGTGAACGGTTCAGATCATCGATACGAAGGCGAAAAGGCCGAGTGCACACAGAGGCCCAGTGCACAACGGAATATATATATATATATATATATATATATATATATATATATATAGTGGCGGAGCCACACCAAGCCTAGGGTGAGCGGCCGTTCCCCCTGGGCTTGGGCAACTCCCTTGTAAAAAAAATTATTTTAATTTTTTTAAATGTAAGCCCATACAGTCTGCTCCCCCTGAGGCCCACGCTCACACACTACCTGACCTGATCCGCTCCTTTTTTTCTTCCGCTGCTCTCTTCTACATTTTAATTTTTCTTTTCTCGATCTCCTCTAAAACCTAGCTTCGAAACCCTCAATTCCTCTCTTAACTCCTCCCCCAACCTCTCACTGCCATCTCCGTCGTCTCCTCAACGTCGTCATCGTCATCTCCGAAGGCAACAAAGTCGACAAATCGCCCATCTTCGAAGGCGTTGATGTTCCCAAGTCACTCATCTGCCAAGTGCCAAGGCATCGTCTTCATTTCCGAAAAATCTCGCAAGGAGCTCGATCGTCATCTTCACAGTCAGAGTCAGGTATACTTCATATTTAAGAATATGAGATAATTATTTGAGATTGTTGAGAATATGAGTGAATGTTGTGGATCTAGGTTTGAAGTTTGATATTTGAGAATATGAGAAAATTTGAGATTGAAGTCGCAAGCCACAATTTCTATTGAGACTTGAGGCTGTTAAAACTTATAACTAAGCTTGAGATTTCAAGTATTAGTATCAGATGTTTCTTATCAGATATGAGTAGAAAATTGAGTGACCATTTAGGCCCGTTTTTAGAACACAGTTTAAATAAGTAGGTAATTGATTTTCTATTATAATTGTTTCTAATTGATCAGTAGCTTATCCTTCTATTTAGGCATGACTGTTTTTGATGAATTTGGTTTTGCTCGTCCTTACGAAATAGGAATGAAACCTAACTTCCTAAGGCATGATGCAATTATAAGCTCACTACCTTAATTGGAACACTGTTTGTTTGATACTATTTAATTTTTAACAATATTCAAACAGTTATGGATGAAAATTTTTAGATCTAGTGATTTCGCTCCCGGTGGATGAAAATCTTTGCCCCGCCACTGTATATATATATATATATATATATATATATATATATATATATATATATATATAGAAAGAGAGAGAGAGAGCAATGCTCATATGATGGATGGGCAAATTAATTTTAAATATTTGATTTTGCATATTTAGCCTAACTTATATGTGTAGATCAATGTGAACGGTTTAGATCGTCGATACGAAGACGAAAAGGCCGAGTGCACACAGAGGCCCAGTGCACAACGGAATATATATATATAGAGAGAGAGAGAGAGCAAGAGAGAGAGCAATGCTCCATTGCAAACGCAAATATTGTGAAAACGCGTGAACCACCTAGGCCATTGTTCCCAACAACGACCTAGGTTATAAACATAAGCCGTTGTCGGATTCCAACAACGACTTATGTTATAATCTAGGCCGTTGTTGGGAACGACTTCAGTTATGTTAAACTAGTGGTTTGCAATGGAGCATTGCTCATATATATATATATATAGAGAAATCTTCGGTTGCTCACTACTTTGGTGAGCACTCCGTGAGCACTCACGAAATAGAGCACCTATGACAAATCCGAACCGCTCATATTGTTATATATACCTTAGATTGCCTAACAATAAAAAATCAAGTAATTTGAAGTTCATTTGTCCATGATTTACATCATTACAAAATTGTATGGCTGAAAATTCTAACAGCATAATGGATGGGCAAATGAACTTCAAATTACTTGATTTTTTATTGTTAGGCTATCTAATGTATATAGATCAATATGAGCGGTTCGGATTTGTCATAGGTGCTCTATTTCATGAGTGCTCACGGAGTGCTCACCAAAAGTAGTGTGCAACCGAAGGGGACTCTATATATATATATATATATATATATATATATATAAAGAGCGGCTTATGTTATAATCTAGGCCGTTGTTGGGAACGACTTCAGTTATGTTAAACCAGTGGTTTGCAATGGAGCATTGCTCATATATATATATATATATAAAGAGAGAGAGAGAGTCCTCTTCCATTGTGCACTAGGCCGTCGTGTGCATTCGTGTGCACATTTTACATATTTAGACTAATTTAGTTGTGTAGATCAATGTGAACGGTTCGGATCGTCAATACGAAGGTGGGAAGGCCGAGTGCACAACGGAAGGTGACTATATATATATATAGCTTCGTGTAAACTCCTTACATAGTCATCGCATGGATGATTTGAACCGTTCTCATAGTATTAAATGACTAAATTAGTCTAAATATGTAGATCAAGTCATCTGAAATTCATTTGTCCATCCTTCATGGCATTATAAAAAATAACAAAATTTAGCCATACAATTTGTAACACTTTAGTGCATAGATAAACAAATCTCAAATGATTTGATTTCTCATTCGTTGACTAATTTAGATGTGCAGATCAGGAAACCGTCAGTTGTGCACTAGCCTCTGTGTGCACTCGGCTTTTTGGACTTTGTATCGACGATCCGAACCGTTCACATTGATCTATGTCTAAATTAGTCTAAATATATAAAATTAAGTCATTTGAAATTCATTTGTTCATCTAAATTAGTCTAAATATGTAAAATCAAGTCATTTGAAATTTATTTGTCTATGCATTGAAGTGTTACAAAATTGTGTGGTTGAATATTTTTTATTTTAATAATGACATGATGGATAAACAAATGAATTTCAAATGACTTGATTTTATATATTTTGATTAATTTAGACGTGTAGATCAATGTGAACGGTTCGGATCGTCGATACGAAGGCCAAAAGGTTGAGTGCACACGGAGGCTAGTGCACAACGGAAGGGGACTCATCTAACAAGATTAACGGAACCTACCAAGATGCTGAAACTGAGGTCTCAAACCTTGGTTTTACACTCCTAGTCAGGAGAACATCGTGTTCTCTATGCGAAGAATCTAACCTATAAGGCCCATATTTGACTTAGAAGGATATAAAACGTTGGCCTCTTATCTAATGGAGTGACATTTCTAGGGATTGAAACGCGGGTCAGAATCGGGTTGGATCCCACAAGAACGATTTTGTGATCCACTAAGATATTGTAGGATTTACTTGGCGATCTGAGCCCGCCAAATTATCTTTGTGGATGGAGTTTTTGGATTGTTGAATTTAGTACTGTTTTTGAAATCTTACTGTTTGGTTTGTTGTTTTATTCTTTTTTTCAGTTTTCACAAAACTTCACTTCAACTATTTTCTGTTTTTTCACATCCTCTCTAAATATATTTATATATTATTATTATTATTATTATTATTATTATTATTATTTTTTAATATATATATATATATATATATATATATATATACTATTGTTATCTATTTTATATATACTATTATTATATTATATTATTATTATATTATATTATTATTTCTTTTTTTCAGTTTTCACAAAACTTCACTTCAACTATTTTCTGTTTTTTCACATCCTCTCTCTAAATATATTTATATATTATTATTATTATTATTATTATTATTATTATTATTATTTTTTAATATATATATATATATACTATTATTATCTAGGATTTACTTGGCGATCTGAGCCCGCCAAATTATCTTTGTGGATGGAGTTTTTGGATTGTTGAATTTAGTACTGTTTTTGAAATCTTACTGTTTGGTTTGTTGTTTTATTCTTTTTTTCAGTTTTCACAAAACTTCACTTCAACTATTTTCTGTTTTTTCACATCCTCTCTAAATATATTTATATATTATTATTATTATTATTATTATTATTTTTTAATATATATATATATATATATATATATATATATATATATATATATATATATATATATATATATATATATACTATTGTTATCTATTTTATATATACTATTATTATATTATATTATTATTATATTATATTATTATTTCTTTTTTTCAGTTTTCACAAAACTTCACTTCAACTATTTTCTGTTTTTTCACATCCTCTCTCTAAATATATTTATATATTATTATTATTATTATTATTATTATTATTATTATTATTTTTTAATATATATATATATATACTATTATTATCTATTTTATATATACTATTATTATATTATATTATTATTATATTATATTATTATTTTATATATACTATTTTATATATACTATTATAATAATCTATTATTATTATATTATATGTTACTGTTATATATTATTATATATATTATTATATAATTTATTATTATTATAATAAATTGTTTAATATATAATTTGAATGTATTATTATTACATATATATTACTATAATTATTATATATTATTATATATGTGTATATTATTAAATATGTTTATTATAATAAATTATTTTATATTATTATATATCAGTATGTATGTATATGTATACAACATGTATGTATCAGAGTATATATACTGTATACAGTATATACATACAACCAAACCTATACATACATTATACTCATTTTCAAAAAACTGTTTTCATAAAAAGTTATTACCCAACAGCTTTTACACTCATTTTCAAGTATTCAGAAAACTCTTTTCAAAACAATAAACCAAACGTAATTATTGACTTTATATAGAGAGATTGATCAACATGCAACTAATAATTATATCACAAAAATGACCATTTTATTCCAATTGCTAAGCACATCTTTTTCACCTCATTAATAAAAGAAACTGAAACTCATCTCTATCCCAATGTTTGGATTGTAATCCCTTGAAATTCATTTCTACTGGTTCTCAAAAATTCTACTGGTTCTCAAAAAAATAAATAGAATAACCAAGTATTAGACAATTACAAATCATTATATTAATTTATATGTCACATATAGGGCTGCAAACGAATTGAGCTATTCGCGAGCTATTCGGCTCGAGCTCGGTCAAAGCTCGGTCAACGCTCGGCTCGAGCTCAAAAGTGAGCTTGTTTCGTAAACGAGCCGAGCTCGAGCTTGGTTTTTTTTTTCTAAGGCTAAGCTCGCGAGCTATTCGGCTCGAATACGGTCAAAGAATACGGTCAAAGCTCGGTCAAAGCTCGGCTCGAACCGAGCTCTAGCTCAAAACTGAGCTCGTTTCGTAAACGAGCCGAGCTCGAGCCTGAAGGTATTCGGCTCGGCTCGGCTCGGCTCGATTGCAGCCCTAGTTACATATAATATGGGTTCTGGTTATCGGGTTTGAATCCTCATACCTCAAGGGTACATATCTATATCTATAGATCCAATCAGACCCGGTAAGCAATTGGATCCTTTTGGAGAAATTTGGGTGATTGGGTTATTGAACAAAAATGCCACAGCCATTTTATGTTTGTACCTAGGTTGAATAATGTAAAAACTGATTCTTGCTATAACAATGTGCTAAATCCTGGTATGGTTCAAATCATTTGTCAAATTTCTACTCTATCGTGAAATATATGCTAGTATTTCTGCTTCAATACTGAAATTTTATGTTTTTCATCAGTTTCCATGAATTACATTTTACTTTTTAGATTTTATAAAAGAGTCTTATTTGCAGTGCCAAAGATGAAAGGGAGATGGCATTGTGCATCAAAGAGATGAACTCTCCAAATTTTTACCCTTCTATGGTATCAATTTGGGTCACAGATTCCTTTGAAAGAAAAGATATGGAGAGAGACCTGCTGGCTTCCCTTCTTGTCAACTTATGTAAATCCCAAGATAGCTTTCTTAATCAGATACAGCTGACGCAGGGGTAAGCATAAAATTCTTCACTGAATATGTAGTGGTTATTTTTTTTGATATATTTGAAATTTATAAAGCCCCTTTTTCCCATTAACAGGTTCGAATCAGTTCTCTCTACACTTGAGGATGCTGTGAATGATGCTCCAAGAGCAGCTGAGTTCCTTGGCCGCATTTTTGTCAAGGTTGTACTGGAGGATGTTGTTCCGTTGGGAGATGTCGGAAAAATAATTCACGAAGGTGGGGAAGAGCCCGGGAGGCTACTGGAGATTGGGCTGGCCGCAGAAGTTTTAGGTAGCATCCTCGAGATTATTAGGACTGAGAAGGGAGATTCGGTTCTGAATGAGATTCTCACGAGCTCAAAGCTACGGTTGGAAGAATTCCGGCCGCCATATCCAGTCAAATCGAAGAAACTAGATGCATTCCTTTAGAGGGCAATACATTTCATGTTTTCCTTTTTATTTTTGTTAGCGTTCTTTGGTTTATAGTTTTGTTTTGTTTTTTTTTGTTTTGTTTTGTTTTTTTTAAAAATTTGTCTATGCCTTGATATTTTAGTTAGCTGCAGTGAAATAGAATGAGGGTGGTTTTAGGCACAAACAGTTTTTACCAGTTCGTTGCCATTATTTCATATAGGTACCGGTAGCTTGAAATCCGCGGTGATCAGCCCCTTATGAGTAGGGAGATTCATGAAAGCTATTTCAGTGGTAACCTTTTGCTGCGTGTGAAATCTGTAGGGTGAAAATGTTTCTTTTCTGGTGTGGCCTGAACGTTTCCTAGTTTTGACTGGTGAATTTCTTATCGTTTGTTCATCTCCTTCGCTATTGTGACATACAGATTCTAAAACATATTCTTTTACCTGTGTCCAAAATTACAGATGGTTGTGTTACCAGGGAGTTTCAAACAAGTGCTGTTTATCCCAGGTGTTTTGCAGCATGCATTCCAACAATTTGCACTACTGTTTGTATTAGTTTCATTATACAATACAAGGGTCTAAAGTTACAAGTTGGTGAAAAAAACGTTGCATGAAAGGATGTCGAAATTATCAGGAATAGCATCATCAAATCCTTCCTTTCCTGTTGTTTAATGATTGCAATCCCGACTATAACAAAAATAGAGTACTAGGAGCATATTTTATCTAAAACAACTTCACAAAAAAGATTAGTAAACAACTGCATGAAAAGAAAGGAATAAGAGCATGTTTTGTTGCAAGGTAGGATTTTTGCAGCAAACCTCTTTATAACAGGGATTCTTTGTTGTTTTGTTGTATTTATTTCTCTTCACTACGAGTATACAAGAGAGTTCACTCATGTAACAAGCACATTTTTGCAACATTATTCCTCATTTCTGATAAAAGGTTATTTCACAATATGAAGTCATGCTCCCCAAATGAATGGAAAGATCAATCATATTTAATACCTAGAATCAGTGCATATCATATCACGCAAGGACTTCCCCAATAATATTCACAGCGAGAATGGCTTGGTATAAACGTCAAACGGATCATTACAACTGAGCTGTGGCTCCTGGACGACAAAGAGAACAAAGAACAAACATCATGCGTCTTCGTCTATTTAGTAATCAGAAAAATATATTGAAGATGGACTGAAAAAAGGCCTCTTTCTTTGTAGTTGCTACTTCTAATTCATGAATTAGGATTTAACAAACAGATGTTTTCGTATGCAAATATTCCCAAGGAAATAAGCCATTTTCAATATCCCCTATCCCTATGAATCTTATACGGGAAAAACTAGTTTCTATCCTTGATTCCACATGAAACTAAACTGAACACTAGTTATGCAAGTTATTGCCATCAAAACCAGCATGTGCCCAATATGTCGGGGTAAAAGGGACACTTAAGACTACATGTGAATAGTCATATGAACACACTAGTTTTGACTTGTTACAGTATAGAGACTAACCTGCTTCAACCTACTGAAGCTGCCTCCAGTGAGCAACATGCCGATGAGTGTTGTCACTGGGCCACCGATCATTCCCCCATTCGTGTTCCGAATGGTTGACCGCATTGAGTTGAGAATGCTCCCATACGTGGCACCATCATCACCCTGCTCAAAAGCTTTGAGAAAACAGTATGTCATTGCACCCGTCGATGTTATCCTTGCAAGTGCCTATTCATTGTAATCAGATGGCAACTGGTTACTTTTATAACTCCAAAAGAAATGCGTGAAGGTATTGTCATTCATGTGACAGTAATGTGTTGTTGTTCACAAAAGTAGATCTCCTAGCATGTAAACTATGCCCGTTCCCGCCTCAGAAATTTGGAATTAGTAAACTTTATTAGGAACCTCATGCACAAATATGTGCATGAAATTGTCTGTAAGAATACAATTAGATGACAAACAAAACCACACGCAGTACATATGCAAAAAAATCTACGGAAAAGGGAAATTTTGGTTATTCCAGAAAGAATTGACCCGAGGAGGTTCATATTGAAGGACATCAACTCACAGTCTGATGCATGTGTGTGTGTGTGTGTGAGCGTGTGTTTATATCATGCAAACAACTGACCAGTTTTAATACAACCCTAAAAAACTTCATATTTTGTTTACGCTATCAATACACAACAAAAGAGACTAAAATACTCTTATCTCATGTTATGCACTCAGATTTTTTTTAATCTTTTACGGATGATATATCGAACTTAAAAGTTTCGTGGGGGTTATATCAATTCTGGGGATATACTAAACTCGTACATTTTAGGGATGTGATACATGACAAGCCCCTTATTGAGCAAAACAGATTTTCAACTAGAATTAGTCACTTTTAAATTGGAAGTTCTTGAACTAATAGCTCTCAGATATTGGACCTATCCAATACATTCTTAAGCAAAAGTAAATGTACTGTGTAGGAGCTTACCGAAGTATCAGCTGAGGTCTGATTATCATCACAACTACTAAATGAGATGACTTCTCCACCATTAGTACCTTTCCACATGCCAGATCTAGGGCGATGATCTTCCCAAACATACTGCCCATTCCTATAATGAACAATGTTTTTACTTTAATGAATGGAAGGCCAAATAGCAACAAATGCTATATATTTCGATTCGAACCTCACAACAGATCAAAATAACTAGTAAAAATAAAACTGCAATTTTCAAACAGCAACTCCTATGGATCTAGTACCAACAGAACTCAATGGAACTGAAACAAATATGTAAATTCTAGCAACAAATAAATTAATTTTACGAGATGAAGAGAAGATAGAGAAGTGATATTTCATGAAAATGTATCATAGGCAATGATCTTGCATGTAACTATACAGTAAGCTGTTGCTAAAATATGCCATCTACTCCTTACACACCTTGCTTTGTGCTTGTTTCTGTTCTCTTTTAATAGTACTGTAGTCTCTATAGTCCTTCTAATGTCCCTTTGTTGACGTCCATTCTCTATTATCTATTATTTTGTGTTCATTCTCTCATTTTCTCGGCCTTCATTGTGCAGCACCCTGAGCCCCGCTCAGCTGCGTACACGGCTACACGTGCACGCGAACAAAACAATTCCTAACAACTGCCCATCGTAGCCGTAGGCTTGCATCACAAAAGGTGCTATAGCTTTCAAGTACCCCTTGATCATAGGCTTCTATATTTAAACACTCTCTTAGTGTGGCCGAAGCGGGACAAATTCACAACCCAAACCACACAACACCAAACACATAACATACACACACCTTCATCCAACTCTTCTCCTCCTCCACGTGTGCAGCCAACACACAGCCCCCCATTTCTCATTCAAATGGCCCAATTCCATGCAACCAACTCTATACAAATTCTATAGGCCCAACTACCACACACACACACACACACACACACACACACACATATAGAGAGTCCCCTTCCGTTGTGCACTCGGCCTTCCCGCATTCGTATTAACAATCCGAGCCGTTCACATTGATCTACACATCTAAATTAGTCAAAATATGTAAAATCAAATCATTTGAAATTCATTTGTCCATCCATTGAAATGTTACAAAATTGCATGGCTGAAAATAGTGGTTTTTTATAGTTACATGATGGATGGACAAATGAATTTCAAATGATTTGATTCTACATATTTAGACTAATTTAGACGTGTAGATCAATGTGAACGCTTCGGATCGTCAATACGAAGGCGGGAAGGTCGAGTTCACACGGCGGCCTAGTGCACAAGCACAATGGAAGGGCACTATATATATATATATATATATATATATATATATATATATATAAAGTTTATTCCATTGCAAACGCTACTGTAGCGTTTGCACAATATTTGCGTTTGCAATGGAAGATTGCTCTCTCTCTCTCTCTCTCTCTCTATATATATATATATATATATATATATATATTGCCTATATGGTCACTTGTGCTTATATATATACATATATTGCCTATATGGTCACTTGTGATTATTAGGAACACCTTAGAACCTAACTATGCTATTATGATGCGCATAAATGGAAGAAGTTTAAAGATAATGCCTAGTTATATCACAACATCATAAGATAAAAGATAATGATGAGGACATCAATTCTAATTAGTTTAGTATTTTATTTCAGAACTATATTTGTTTTTAGCAATTATAGCCATATGTAATCTTTTTTTATATTTTTTAGATTTTGAGAATATTTTGAGATTTGTATCTTGATTTGTTTTGAGCCTATATATAGGTCCTGAGATTAATGAGAAAGAGATGCCACACTTGATTAAAATTTATTGTGTTGAGTTTTGCTCTTCATCCCTCTCGTGTGATACGATTGAGATCAAGTAAATAGGGTTTGTGATAAATCATAAATCAAAACCCAAGCCTCGACATCGTCACCAACATTGACCCCCCACTCCCGTCGACCATCCCCTTCACCCTACCCCTAATCGCGTCGCCCCACACCATCGTCATCTTCTCCTCACCCCATCGCCGACCTCCTACCTCCGACGGCCCGCACACCCCCATCGTCAACCACCTTGTCGCTGTCTCCCGACGACTTCAGAACCGCTGTCGACGCTGCTAGCCAGTGGCTCATCGACTGGCGCACCCCTCCTCACTGGTCCCGCCGTGTGCTGCCTTCCACCCATCGTCGAACAAAGTCAGATTCGCTCTTTCTGTGTTGCTGACTGCTGTGCTCGTCGCTGCTGCCATTCGAGATCTACGCTGATTTCTTCGAACTCTTGGTATACTCTTTCCAATTTGCAAATATTTATGTTATACTGCTTTATCAATTATCATCTCTATTATATTATCTGATTTGCCTGTCGGCCACAAAAACAATTGAGATTGAGTGTTCCACTTGCTTGATTAGAGTACGAATAAATATTGAATCTTTTACTTGCTAAGAACACTTAGAGATTTAATTATTGATTGTTATAATTGAATTATTAATTGTTTGTTAAACTTGATTCAGTTCTTGAAAATCCATCAAACCGATTAACTGTTTAAAATTTCTAACTTTAATCTGCACTACATGTTGGTAAAATTAATCCATTACGAATCTTGGAAATTCTCTATTTAGGGTTAGTTTTACATCATTTTGGTATCAGAGCGAAGGTTCTTAAAACCCTAGTTCTTGCATTATTTAGGCATCAATTTCTGCATTCATTTAGGATCGTGTAGTCTTTTATTTTTCTTTCTTTATTTTAGATAATTTCATATTCATTTTTAAAAATAAAAAAAAATCGAGTACACACACGACCCCTAGTTTTCCCCTTTTGGTGAATGCATCTTCGCAGCACCATCACAGATCCTGACGAGCCTTTCTTATCCCTCCCAAATCACCCAATTAGAAACCTTAAACCTCTCCTACCTGAAATGGACAACTCTGATATTTCTGCTACCCTAGCTGTCATTCAAGCAACTCTTGCCAATATCAATCAGAAACTTGAGAAAGTGGAGTTAAATCAAATCCTTGTCCCTGAGCTTCATGCCAATCGTCAGATCCCTCAAGGGATTGTTCGTGACGATCGACATCAAGAACGTGACCCTGACGAATAATATAAGAGGAACATTAATTAAGGCTGACGTCCCCCATTTTGAAGGCCACATGAAACCCCAGGCTTATCTTGATTGGAACCGTGCGATGGACCACTACTTTGTGTGGTTTGACATAAGCGAAGCCCTAAAAGTTAAATTTGCCACAATGAAATTAACCGGAAAAACTCAACAACACTGGACCAATCTTGAACACGCCCGTAGAGACCGAGGCCTGGCCCTTATAGCCACTTGGGAAGCCATGAAAAAGAAGCTCACTGAGAGATATGTACCGTTATCATTCCACACCCGATTGCTAGATTCGTGGAATCAACTTTATCAAGGACGTAAATCCACACAAGAATATGTTGATAAGTTTAATGACTTCCTTATTCGGTGCAATGCTTTAGGTAAAGAGAGTGAAGAACAAACTCTCCCTAGATTCAGAGCTGGACTACGAGCTGACCTTAAGAACGAGCTCATTCATAGAAATGTGGACTCATTAGCGGCAGCCTGCGCCCTAGTCCTCGATATGGATTCCCTTAAAGCAAGTTTCCATTACAAGTCTAGCGATTCGATGGATCATTCCTCTAGAATGAATCCTACTGACTCCTCTAGACCTGAGCACTCCTCTCCTCAGTACCCTAACAAGTCCTACCCAAACAAACATACTTCAAATTCCTATTCACATAGAAATGACAACACGAGTAAAAATACTGAAAGAAACTATTCTAAGATTGATCCTCTCACTAAGTGCTATAAATGTAAGGGATATGGCCATGTTGCTGGCAACTGTCCCAGTCCAAGTAGGATCAATATAGTAGAGGGTACCGCAGTCATCGCTGATGGGCCCGATAATGAGTTTACCTATGAACCTAATATAAGTGATGACTTTGATGAAAAAGAGAATGACCAGTCTCTCAATTGTATTCAGTCTGTCCAGTCACCTCCATTGAGTGTACCTGAGTCACCCATCTTTTCCCAAGTCACTTGACAGCCTATAGATTTTATTCATGTGTTAGAACATCCTAGAGTCAGAGTCTGCACCCACATTTGCATCACATTCATGACTTGTAAAGAAAAATTTCCAAGGAACTTAATGAGAATAATTTTAACTATAAGTTAATAGCAGATATTAGAAGGAAATTTATAACTTTTGATATTGGTGACGAAGTGATGGTTCGGATTCATCCAAACGGTTTTCAGTTGGATCCGTTAACAACTTGAACATACGTGCTGCAGGCCCATTTAAGATTCTACATACAATCAATGATAATACCTATGTCGTTGACCTTCCTGAAGATTTTGGCATAAGTAAAACTTTCAATATTGAGGATCTAGTACTCTATGAAGCCTCAAAATTCAACCCTAGAAATTTTCTTATAGATGAGCCTACCCAGCAGCTTAATGGTAAGATTCTCACATTTACCCCTCTACCTGATACTATTCACCCACCGACAGAAGAATTGAATAATATTTTAGATGATCAGATAATCTTTACAAGAGATGGTGGTATGCACAAGTATTTGGTGAGGTGGAAGAACAAGCCGAAGTTGGATGACACTTGCAGTGATCGTGAGGAGCTCCCGCAACTGGATCCAGATCTTTTGGAGCACAATGACAGGATCACTTGTTTTGACTCGACTGGATCGAGCTCTCTCTCACCCGGAGAGAATGATGAGGATATCAATTCTAATTAGTTCAGTATTTTATTTCAGTACCATATTTGTTTTTGGCTATTATAGCCATATGTAATCTTTTTTATATTTTTTAGATTTTGAGAATATTTTGAGATTTGTATCTTGATTTGTTTTGACCTATATGGCCATGAGATTAATGAGAAAGAGATGTCACTCTGGATTAAAATTTATTGTGTTGAGTTTTGCTCTTCATCCCTCTCTTGTGTGATACAATTGAGAACAAGTAATTAGGGTTTGTGATAAATCATAATCAAATTTTAGGGTTTGTGATAAACTCTAAAACTACCTCCAAATTCCCAAATCAATTAAACCCAAACCCTAATCTCTAAAATCCAACTTAATAACCCTAACCCATTCTCTCTCCTTCTTCCCCTAAATGTCGACCCCATCCCAAAACCCTAGCCTCGACGTCGTCACCCCCGTCGACGCCCCACTCCCGTCGACCATCCCCTTCACCACTACCCCTAATCGCATCGCCCCACACCATCGTCATCTTCTCACCCCATCGCCGACCTCCTACCTCCGACGACCTGCACACCCCCATCGTCAACCACCTTGTCGCTATCTCCTGACGACTTCAGAACCACTGTCGACGCCACCAGCTAGTCGCTCATCGACTGGCGCACCCCTCCTCGCTAGTCCCGCCGTGTGCTGCCTTCCACCCATCGTCGAACAAAGTCAGATTCACTCTTTCTGTGTTGCTGACTGCTGTGCTCGTCGCTGCTGCCATTCGAGATCTACGCTGATTTCTTCGAACTCTCGGTATACTCTTTCCAATTTGCAAATATTTGTGTTATACTGCTTTATCAACTATCATCTCTATTATATTATCTGATTTGCCTTGTCGGCCACAAAAACAATTGAGATTGAGTATTCCACTTGCTTGATTAGAGTACGAATCAATATTGAATCTTTTACTTGCTAAAAACACTTAGGAATTTAATTATTGATTGTTATAATTGAATTATTAATTGGGATTGTTAGACGTGATTCAGTTCTTGAAAATCCATCAAACCGATTAACTGTTTAAAATTTCTAACTTTGATCCGCACTATGTGTGGGTAAAATTAATCCATTACGAATCTTGAAAATTCTCTATTTAGGGTTAGTTTTACATCAGATAATTTACAAAAACCGAAATATATTTTTATTTTATTATACACTAGGGGAACATAAAGCATACATGGCTAAGGGTTTTCCCTTTCGGGAATTCCCTAAAGGCTAAAGAAACTTACAGAGTAATCTTACAAGAGTAGTAGCTCTAGTAGGAGCCTTTTCTTGACTTCAATAATTACAATATTTTACAAGTGGTATATTTTGAGAAAGGAGGAAGGAAGAGTATTGGAGTTTGAGCTCTCTTGTATTCGATGTCTTGAAGTCTCGGAGATCTTCGTTATTTATAGGTAGGAGATGGAGTTTGGCTTCTTCAGCAATAATGGAGGTCTTTTGACGTGTCTGAAAGCTGGAGGAGCATCTTTACTTTTCTAGGTGTGTCAGTAATAGTAGAGTTTTCCTTTTGTCGTGTCTGCCTTACTTTTCTGGATGTTTCTTTAGTGGAGAGCTTACGTGTCCAAATTGTGCATGGCTATGGAATCTAGGGATAAAGGTGACATCGGTTCATTATCTCCACTAACTTCATCTGACGTGTCAGTTTTTGCTTTTTCTCCCTTATCTTCTCGGATTTCTTTTTCTGCTTTATTTTCTGTCATTGAATTTGAACAACCTTGTTTTGATAAAGCAGCCTTTAGTGCTTGAGACACTTGTTCTGAAATCATTGTTCTCAAGGATTCATTTCTTTCTTTGTAATTTTTTTTTCTTTAGCTTATGATGAACTGGCATTTTCTCTGGCATGTTCTGGAGCTCCTCAATCTGTTGGAGTATTTGAATAATCTGTATATAGTCTCTGTTTTTTTGACCTCTTCTTCTGCTAGGGCTTTTCCCTTATTTTGGCTTTTTGGCAAAGCCACAACCATCGACGGATTTGACAAGTCTTTAAGCGTAGCCGTTTGCTCCGGACTAGCTATTGATATCCGTTACTACATTCAGTGGGGGAATGCACACCCTTCTCATCCCTTTGATTTATGACTGAGGGAGCAGTGTTAGGTGGCATTTTAGTCTAAAAATTTTGTTTTTTCTAATTCTGAAATCTGCTCATATAATTTCTGCTTTTCAAAGATAAGACAGTTAATGTTCTCATTAAGTCTTTTAACAGTTCTTGCCATTGTTTCACAATGGTCACAGAAAAGGATCTTGCCTTGATTATCGTTTGTAATAAAAAATTCCAAGGGTGCTTCTTGAACTGTTCTCAGAGAAGGTGAAAGAAAATAATTAGGCCCAAAGTGCTTTCTAGCAAAACATTTAGAGCTTCTGAAAGACTGCTAAAACATTTGTAAAGAGGTTCTTTAAAAAAATAATGATGTTAACTACCTCTATCCATGTGTGAAGAACACCAACTAAATTACCTTTTAAAACTACATAAAATTTGAAATTCTTTTGGTATTGATTAAACAGTTCTAACAAGGAATTCATTTCTGCTAAAAAATACTTCTGGTCTCTTTTATTAAAAGAAAACCATAAGTTGTCTAAAATGCATTTTTGCCCTTTTGATGTAGATATATGAGAAAATGTCTTGAAAGAAATTTTACAATTGGGGAAGACTAATAGTTCTTGATTTCCAAACCTCATTCGTTCTTGATAAGGTCTTTGAACATCGGTCTGAGTATTCATGGTGTGAGTTTGGTACGATGCAAACATATTTCTAGGGGATATACCTGGCTGCGGTGGTGGTCTAACCACTTGCTCATAAAAAAATAGAAGTAAGTGTATAGTTATTGGTCTGTGTTCTTATTGTAATAAACCTAGGTGTTAAGTCTCTTAGTCTTACCCTTATCATTATTCTTTTGGTATATGTTTCATCATTATTTATAGCAATAGTCTGGGCTAGCTCATACAAAAATTCTTTGTCTATAATATGCTTTAGGCTTTGGCAAAACGTTTCTATGGTGCACTGTCTAAGAAAGAAAATTAGGTCTTGGTGAGAATATTGAGAAATATGGGGTAAGGCCAGAGAAATATGGGGTAGGGCCACCGCGCTTTCGAGCGCACTCTGCTTAAGGTGTCAGCCAAAGTGTTATTGGAACCTTTAATATGGGTAAACAAGATATGAGTACCTAACTGAGTACAACGGTCAATAAAATTCAACCATCATCTTCTGGAACTTTGTTTACCATCTAAGTTCATTTTGGTTTGCAATTGCTTCACAATCAGTTCTGATTGTAATTTCCTTTTTAGATATAATAAAAATTTCGAAGCTGCCTAAGGCATATGAGATGGCTAATAATTCTGCATCTATGCTATTGAAATTGCATTTTTCTTTATACTTACCACCTGCGTATCTACAAATTCTTTCTGTATCTTTTGGAGAATACTTGTTGGGTTTGGCAATTAAGGTAGTGCCCCAACCTGTATTACACTTATTTGTTTAAACTATTAGGTAATCTATGTCTAATGGTAATTGTAATTCTGGTAGTTGTTTAATGAAATCTTTAATTATTTGGTCAAGCTTAATGTCTTCTAGGTTAAAATGTCATTGGCCTTTTTGAGAAGTCTTGGCATATAATGGTGAGAAGTCTTGGCATATAATGGGCCAACAATCTTACCTAAGTCTTTAATAAATGGTGTTGCATAATTTACTAGCACTAAAAATTGTTGGATTTGTTGTAGGATTTCTAATTTGTCTGGCAACTCTAAGGCCTTTTGCGCTATATGAGGTTGTAACTTAATTCTTCCTTGGCCTATTATGACTCCTAAAAATTATATTTGTGGTTTAAATAACTGCATTTTTCTCTTGCTAATTATGATGCCATGGTTAATGAATTCTGATATCACGATTTGTAAATGGCCCCTATAATCTTGTATAGATTTACTGAATACAAGAATGTCATCTATATATACTACAATTTTTTTATGTTTTAAAAATATATCATCCATCTTTCTCTTGAAGATAGATGGGGCATTCTTAAGGCCAAATGGTATTACTAGCCATTCGAAGTGTCCTTCTGGACAGGTAAAGGATGTCCATTCTATACTATCTGGGTGCATTTTTTTTAATTTTTATCTGCCAAAAACCTGATTTAAGATCAAACTTACTGAATATTGTACAACCTTGTATTTGATCTATTAATCTTGTCTTATCAGGAATATCATAGCCATCGTCTACCAACATTTAGATTTCCTGCCCAGAAGCCAGAATGAATAGAAACCGAACAGATGTCCAAATCTTTCTAGGTACCTCAAGAACAATTAGATCAGACCAAGGATCCACAAGTAGTACAAGACGTCTTTCAGAACGACTATTTAGTAGAAGAGCAAATAATTATGATATTCACTTAGAAGAACTTACAGATCCTGAACAAGACTGAGAGATTTCAAAGAGAAGGATTAAACATACTTAATCCAAGAACATTATACCAGACATGCATATTTGAGTTCCGAACTGATTTTTTTTAGACATAATAGAAAACAGGGAATAAGTTGCTTTGGTAATCATACTGTAACTCTACCTTTAGTTAGTCAGAATGATGGCACTGAATTAAGAAATTCCAGATATTTTTTTATGCATTTAGGACTGATTATTATAGGAATTAAAGGTCTGACGTGAAAACAATTAGGATGTAAGGTATTAATTACATTATATGATGATAAACTGAATGATAGCAAGCATAGAGGTAGATATGAATAGTAACTCATGAATATTTTATTGTAGTCCAGATTTTATGATGACAGTAAAAGAATTTTATTAAGCATATTCATATTGGGATTCAAACTAGAGGGTATGAAACAGCCCATAATGGAGACAATTTATTAGTACATATAGCATTCTTAGGAAGAGTGACTACTAATTCTAAAAATAAATATAAAGTCCATATAAAAGAAGTTGTAGACTTATTAAGTAGTAAAGGTATTAAAATGATCAAGCCTGTAGAATACGATCAATCAAGACTAGCAGGGTTAGACTAGAACTTAGATAAGTTTATTGAACCTTCTAAGACTATAGTACCATAAGATTCTTTAATCTACACAGATACCCAAGGACGAACTAGTGTAAGGTTCACAGATTATATCCCTCAAGTTAACAGAAATATGAGTGACGTTGAGACAAAATTAGTCCATATAGAATGTATGGAGACAATAGAATCAGACAAAGACAAGATATTATATCCGAAAGAACTAGGATTTATACAATTGAGTGAAAAAGAAATATTTTAGAATTAGAATAAACCCACTATAGAGATAAATCAATTAGTGAAAAAGAATTCTTATATTATGATAAAGATAAAAATATAAGGATAGGAAAACTACAAGAAGAGATAGAAGTAGAAGAAACTATGACCCAAGTATCTAAGATATCATATAAAAAAGAATTCGTAGATAGTGGGATAACTAGTGAAGCAACATCCCATCCCCTTTTAATAGAACTGTACCATTACCTAATAGAACATACGGAACAGGTAATGTATCAAGAATTAGATACTCATACCAAGAACTAGAGAATAAATATAGAGGTAAAGAGAAGAGACAACCCCTAGAACAACCAATAAAATTTCAAGCCAAAGGAGAGGCTCAAATCCTTAACCTCGCAGCACATGACCCACAAAATTGGTCAAATATATTAGATATATGGAAATATACAATAATGGGAGAGTACTATAGAACAGCTCAAAATATGGAGACTGAAGAAATGTACAAGTATTTGGAGACTTATTTAGGTGAAAGTGTAAGAGCGATGTGGGAAGCTTATAAAGACACCCAAGTAGCATAATACAATACATTGTTAGGACTAGGAGCAAACCAAATAATTTCGTAAATAAGGTCCAAAGTTTAGTTACAGGAGAAGACCTTAACTCAAGACACATAGGCTTACAACAAGGCACTGTAAGAAGTTTAGAACAATTAAGTTAAGATATTTTTTACTATACATGCATTTCATGTAATGCTTCTAACCAAGAATTAGGAGATAAATTATTTAGAAAATTACCAGGAGCATTGGGTGCAGAAATAGTATACAAATGAAGAAATGAACCAGGGATAGCAGCAAACCATAACTACCCTTGGTCCACAGGATAGAGAATACAAATTCAGAAATAATTAAAACATTCAGATTATAGTTTTTGTGGAGAAATTTATACTCCACAAATGTATGGAATAGGAGAAAGTAATTCAAATTTGGTGAAACCCCCCTTATAGGATATAGTTTGAAAATTGGGGTTATTTGGGGAAAAAGTTCTACAAAATCTAGCTAAAATAGTGAAATTTAGAATTTTCACCAAATCACTCGAAAATAGTGAATAGCCCACAAAATCTGGCCAAAACAATGAAATTCGGAATTGTCACAAAATCGTCCAAAAATAATGAACTTACAAAATTTAAAATTTCACCAAATAGGCAAAAAACGATGGACTATACCTCAAAATATGGCAAAAATAGTGAAATTCAAAATTTTTAACGATGAATTATATCTTCCAAATTTGGGACAAAATAGTGAAATTCAAAATTTTTACCAAATCAGCCAAAAACTGTGGACATGATTTTCACCAAATAGTCTACAAAATCTGGTCAAAACAGTGATGCATAATTTCACAAAATTCGCCAAAACTGTTGAACTAGTATCATAGGCAATGATTGCATGTAACTATACAGTTAGTTGTTGCTAAAATATACCATATACTCCTTACACCTTGCTTTGTGCTTGTTTCTCTTCTCTTTTAATAGTACTATAGTCTCTTTAGTCCTTCTAATGTCCCTTTGTTGACGTCCATTCTCTATTATCTTTTATTTTTTGTGTTCTTCGAGAAATTGGACCGCCTCTGTGGAAAAATTGGGTTGCTCAAGTCATTTGGCAACCTAAAGTTTTTGCTAACTATCCGTCCTTGATGGTGAGGATCCTGATCTCAAATATCCGTCTCAAAAATGAAAAATGTCAGTATTGATTCCTATTAGCATATATATAGTAGAGTAAGGCTCAAGGTATTATCATATATTTATGCAATTAGGCATTACGTACAGTGGTATATTATTTACGAAAATAGGCTAATCCACTATTTTTTGACTGATTTGGTAAAATTATGCATTTCACTATTTTTGGCCAAATTTTGTGGGCTATAAGTCCACTGTTTTTTTTTCCGATATGGTGAAATTCGGAATTTAATTGTTTTGGTCATTTTGTAGGCTATATAGTCTACTGTCTTCAACTAATTTGGAGAATATTCCAAATTTCACTTAGATGACCAAATTTTGTGAGCTATAGTTCACCATTTTTGGCGAATTTTGATAAATTATGCATTTCACTGTTTTGACCAGATTTTGTGGACTATTTGGTAAAAAAATCATGTCCACAATTTTTGGCTGATTTGGTTAAAATTTTGAATTTCACTATTTTGACCAAAATTTGTAAGATATAATTCATCGTTTTCAATAAATTTGGTAAAATTCCAAATTTCACTATTTTTGCCAGATTTTGAGGTATAATCCACCGTTTTTTGCCTGTTTGGTGAAATTCCAAATTTTGTAAGTTCATCACAATTTGGTGACAATTATAATTTCATTGTTTTGGCCATATTTTGTGGGTTACTCACCGTTTTCAAGTGATTTGGTGAAAATTCTAAATTTCACTATTTGAGCCAAATTTTGCAGAACTTTTTTCCCAACTAACCCAAAATTTCAAACTATATCTCATAGGGGGGGGTTTCACCAAAATATTTCCACGTGTGGTCTATTCTCTGCCACGTCAGACCGCAGGATTCTACTTTTATAAGGCCGCATATGGAAACTGCTGCTTATTCTCAAAAAAAAAATTGGATTCCAAATTTCACTATTTTGGATTTTGTTAACTATAAAATCTTTTTCACTGTTTGGACCAGATTTTGTGGTTAAATCGTTTTTGGCTGATTTGTTGGAAAATTCAAATTTATGCATTTTAACAAAGATATTGAAAGCTGATTTTGTGAAATTTTGCATTAGTGTTTTGGCCAAATTTTGTGGGCGTCCAAAGTGTTTGGCCAATTTCGTGAAGTTCAGTAATATATTGTACTGACCAGATTTTGTAAGCTATATAGTCCAAAATTTTCGGTCAATTTTGCGAAATTCTGTTTTCACTATTTTGGCCACATTTTATTGGCCAGTCCATATTTTCGGCCAATTTTGTGAAGATCTATATTTCAATGTTTTGCCAACATTTTGTAAGCTATACTCCACAATTTTCTCGTGTTTGTGTGAAATTCCGTATTTCAATGTTTTGCCGATATTTTGTGGGCCAAATAAACAATCTTCGCTCATTTTCATGAAATTCTGTATTTAAATATTTTGGCCACATTTTATGAGTTATAGTCTCCTTTTTGGACAATTTCACAAATTTTTGTATTTCCTTGTTATGACCAGATTTTGTGGGCTATAGTCCATAGTTTTCGGCCAATACAATAAAATTTCGTATTTCGTTGTTACCACATTTTGTATACTATAGTCCACAGTTTTCGAACGTTCTCACAAAATTCTGAATTTTAGTCCACAGTTTTTTGTCGTTTATGCAAGATTTCTTATTTCATTGTTTTGGCCACATTTTGCGAGCTATATAGTCCATAGTTTTCGAACATTCTTGGAAAATTCTGTATTTCATTGTTTTAGATACATTTTTGTGAGCTATAATCCTCAGTTGTTTGTCGTTTTTATGAAATTTCGTATTTTATTGTTTTGGCCATATTTTGTGGGCTATAATCTAAAATTTTTGGTCAATTTTGCAAAATTCCATTTTTCATTTTGTTAGCCACATTTTATGAGTTGTAATCCACAGTTTTAGGCCTATTTCGTATAATTCTGTATTTCAATGTTTGGCCACATGTTTGGGGCTATAGCCTACAAATTTTGGCAAATTTGCAAAATTCCTTATTTGACTAGTTTGGCCATATTTTATGGGCTAGTCCACAGTTTCAGTCAATTTGGCGCAATTCCGTAGTACACAGTGTATGCCCATTCTTGTGAAATTCCGTATTTTAATGGTGAGGATCCCGATCTCAAATTTTCGTCTCAAAAATGAAAATTTTGTCGGTATTGATTCCTACAAGCATATAGTGTACGGCTCAAGGTATTATCATATATATATATATATATATATATATATATGGGTAAAAGGGATATGAGCAACTTGCTCATTTAGTAAATGAGCAATTAATTATGTGGCATGCATGTGAGACACTGGACAACTAACCCTTTTAAGGATTTTCCAATCACATACATGCCATATCATCAATTGCTTATTTATTAAATGAGCAAGTTGCTCTTATCCCTTTTCCCCTACATATATATATATATATATATATGCAATTAGGGATTAAGTACACTGGTACATAGTTTAAGAAATAACAAAAAGTTGTTTTTAGCTAAATTTTCCTTCAGAATTTTCATAGAAACTTAAGTGATTTTGGTGAAATTCTGTAATTTGCTATTTTGGCCATGATTTTGTCATTGTTTTAAATTTCGATCGTATTGGCAAGCTTCCCGATACAAAATCACATATTTTAGAGTCAATTTCGTCTTGACCTGAAAAGTCTAAATTTCGCCCAAAATGTCTGAAATTTTGGCCGAAACGTATCGGCCGAAATGTTGAATTTTCGGACCTCTGATTGATTTGTGGGTTTGGGTTGTTTTCTTTGTGGGTTTGGGTTATATCTGATGGGTCTATTAGAAGCTTTGGTTTATATCCCATTACCCAACCCCCAAAACCCAAATCTATACCCTAATCCCCAAATCCTCACTTTCTCAATCTCTCTTCTCTCTCTCTTCAGCTGCCTCTCTTTCTTCTTCTTCGTCTTCATCGTCAACAACAACACTACAGCAGCTCTCTCTCTCTCAATCTCTTCTTCTTCGTCGCCAACAGTAGCAACCCGCTCTCTTTAATTTAGTGATGAGTTCTCATCTTCCTTTTTCAGAAATTGTCTAACAAAAATATCAAAAGAAAGAAAATTTAATATTACTCAAAACTGTTATCTTTAGTTGCCATCTTTCACTAAATTTACTATGTGTAGTTCACTGTTCATTATTTTGTGTTTTTCCAACTTTGCCCTAGGTTGCTTGTTTGGGGAAGATTTTAGGTCCGTGTGGACTCATGCAAAATCCTAAAGCTGGTACAGTCACTACCGATATACCTCAGGTAATTGTTAAGCATTATACTCGTAAGAAATTCGGTCTATTTTAGTAAGTTCCATTGTTTCAGTTTTCCACTTGTGCATTAGTAATGGTTTCCTCGAGCATGTTAAGTTTTGCGCATTTGATCACTTTGTCACTCCATTGTAACTGCCTTTGATCACTATGTCACTCCATTGTAACTGCCATGAATTTACAAATTACAACACCATGAATTTACAAATTCATCTTTCTTTTCAGTTTGTTTAGCTTTTTGTATATACTGAAGTCATCTCATTTTGGGCCAACAACAAGAATACAAGAAGTGCTAAGAGTTATAGAGTATTAGAAAGTAATAAATAAACACATTAATGTTAAATGACATGTAGAACATATAATATATTGTTTAGTAACAAAAAATATATATTTATTGAGTGTCCGAAATGAACATCCGAGATGATCACATTTTCTCAAAATCCCCTCCGATATCTCCTATCCGAGACGAAACACCTCTTGCCGAGATGACTCCGAAATTCGAGATTTAATACCTTGAATTTTGTGGACTAGATAGTCTACCGTTTTCAACAAATTTGGTGAAAATTTCGAATTTCATTATTTTTTGCATAATTTTTAGGTATAGTCCACCGTTTTTGAACGACTTGGTAAAATTCCGAAATTAGCGAATTTAGAGAAATTCCATAGTACACAGTTTATACCTGTTTTTGTGAAATTCCGTATTTCAATGGTGAGGATCCTGATCTCAAATATTCGTCTAAAAAATGAAAAATGTGTTAGTATTGATTCCTACTAGCATATAGTGGAGTAAGGCTCAAGGTATTATCATGTATTTATGCAATTAGGCATTAAGTACACTGGTATATTGTTTAAGAAAAAACAAAAAGTTATTTTTCACTAAATTTTCCTTCAGAATATTCATAGAAACTAAGAGATCAGTGTAAGAAGGCATATTTACCTATCCATTCTGCAGAGAAATGGCAGATCCAGTACCGTGCCACTATGGCAAGCATCTATAATGGCATGAAGCCTCACCCCTGGAGGAAGTGGTCTCACTATGGTTGCGTTGATTTCGTCGTCGACTATCATCCCTTGTGTAGCAAAGTCGACAGGCCAAATGGTTTCATCATAGCCATCAATCTCATCTCCATTGTAGTTCCTCTGTTGCGAGCCATGACCAGAATAGTGAAATACCAATGAGTCTCCAGGTTGACAACCTTGTACAAGCCAATACAATGCCATTCTTATATTGTGTTTGGTTGGAATCCGATAATGGTCAGTTTCTTCTTCTGCAAATCAACTTTCAAAAGAGGGCATAATCAGGAGTTATTCGATATGGTTTGACTGAAATGTTGATTGTGATTTGTCGATCATATTATACAAAGTAGTTAATACACATGTAAGAAGAGTTTTTTTACGCACAAAGAGTCATAGGGTCACATAAGGTAGCAAACTCGTTTACAAAATTGTTGATCTTTTGATGTGCTTTCCTTTAATACTCTATAGAGTTCTGCTTCAAAGCTGAACCCATTTCAAATGAGAAAAAGAGTCCCCTTCGGTTGCACACTACTTTTGGTGAGTACTCCGTGAACACTCACGAGATAGAGCACATATGAAAAATCCGAACCGCTCATGTTGTTCTATATGCCTAAGATAGCCTAAAAATCAAGTAATTTGAAGTTCATTTGCCCATCCATCATGCTGTTAGAATTTTCAGCCATACAATTTTGTGATGTACAATCATGGGCAAATGAACTTCAAATTACTTGATTTTTTATTTTTAGGCTATCTTAGGCATATAGAACAATATGAGCGGTTCGGATTTTTCATAGGTGCTCTATTTCGTGAGTGTTCACAGAGTGCTCACCAAAGTAGTGTGCAACCGAAGATTTCTCACGAGAAAAATCTAGTTTTTCAAGGAAATTTCTGTGTATAAATTCGCTTATTCTTCTTGCTTCAAATAATAAGTTATGACAATACCCTATTTCAATACAGTGGTTACCTCCATTATGCTGAAGCCAAGATTACATTTTTAGCGAAGATCTAAGCTCATCTTATTGCCATACGACTAGTAGATTGTATAGTGGACACATAACTTACTAAGGTTAAAATGGAGAAGTGAAAAAGAAAAATCTATTTTCGGCAAAACTCAAAAAATTACCTGGCAAAATTAAGTGTATTTTGTGATCAAATGTGGGTATTCTCAATTGCCCAGAGAAACTTTTAGGGTAGTGTTTCAATGCTAGAAAAGAAATCAAGAGTGGTTTTTGAAATTTGCCAAAACTAGAACTAGAAGAGCAGTCTTTTAGGCTGTGTTTGGATAAGGAGGTTAGCACAGGTGGAGGCGACTTTGTAGGTATTTAAATTTTGGTCGGTTTGAATCATATTTTGAAGATATGCTTAAGATAAAAAAAATAAAAAGCTTGGGTCATCATTGTAGGTATTTAAACTCCAATCTAATCAAATTTATCTTTTAAGCCAAAATAGAAAGTAGTAGAAGTATGCGACCTATATGTTGCAAACCTTTATTTTTACTAAAAAATTACCTACATGTATCATGCCTTTGTATCCAAAACAGGGTCTAAAGTTATCTCTCACAACTTCAGAAAAACTCTACTCTACTTATCCTAACTTGACTTTGGCATGTTTCAGACTGATTTTGAAGTTAAAGAAAACTGCAGTTATCTTTACCCAAACTATAAAACTGTAACTGAATGAAGGGAGTTATAGTTACGGACGGACCGGTCAGAGTAACGATATTCTCCTCGGGAAAGTTGAATCTGTTGACAAGGAAATACCGCAAACACTTGGCATCGTTAATACTCCCTCTGAGCTCGTGCCTCGTCCGGCGGTACGATACACCGCAGATCACCGCCTTCTTCCTACCGTGCACCGGCGGTAGGGAGCGGGGACGAGGGGAGGAGGGATGGACGGATGGATGGGGTACTACGGGGGTGATCGAGCGGCAGAGGGCGCAGCGGATGGACGCGGAGTTGGGAGGGAGATGAAGTGGAGTTTGGTAGTTGGAGCAGTTTATGAGGGCGAGCATCATGAGGGAGATGGACGGCTGTGGGTTGGTTTGGCGGGGTGTAGGGATATGGGGTTGGGGGTTCCGGCGGTGTGGGGGGGGGGGGGGGGGGGGGTGTTGGGTGATTTATAGGGACCAGGAATTGAGTGACAGGTTGAAAGCACTTAGGTGTGGGTCCCGCGAATCAGTGAAAGGAAGGTGGTGTGAGTGAGAAGATAGGGGGTAGAATAAAGGGATTACAAAAATAAAATAAAATAATCACATTTCAACTGCCAATATTGACGAAATCTTTTTACATTTTATAAATCTCAAAATTGAGGATTACTCATCCACAAATCCCTATTTGCACTAGTAATTTACACGTGCGATGTACGTTTTAATCATTTTAAAAAATAAAAATAAAAATTCTGATGTAGGAAGGATTTGAACCGGAAACCTCATTTATATTAGTTATGTACGTGTGTTGCACATGTTGGTAGAATGACAAAATGAAAAATGACACTAAGGCCTTCTCCTATTATAATATTAGAGATTAGAGATATACCGGTACAAAAATAATTGTTAAAGACTCTATCAAATTATCTGGAACTTCAAAATATTGTGAGAGAATTGAGAAAAATTATATCTTCGAGAATATAATTTAGTGAAATTTACCCTAAAAAATATGTGCACACCACAGTCTTCGTATATATCATGACCAACAATACCCAAAACTTGGTTCACCTCATCTCTGTCGGAGTAATTCTACCCCACAACTTGTAGTGCTAATAGCGGAAACACACCACAAGCAATAGAAACTTCCAAGACTTAGATGAACCAAGAATAAGCCACCACAATATATGGATCTCACAATAACACAACTAATATGCAGAGATAACCAATACTTCTTATTCCCAAAGAAATATAAAAGTTACAATAGAGATTACAACTCTTAATCTCTCTCTCTCACCTTTGAAACACTCGACACAATCTCTCTTGAAGTTGAACAATGATAACGGCTCACCTCTCGATACACAAGTTAATCCTAACCCTAGAGTTTACGGCCACATATATAGCCCCTAAGTAAATCCTAAAAGATAAACACAAATATAGCAATTGGGCCTTTAAACTCGTAAGCCCAAAAACAATCAGCCGCCGATGTCGGTCGACCGCACCCTCCAAGGTCGGTCGACCGCAATGTGTAGAACCAAACCCGAGAGCTAACCGGTCGACTGCACCCTCAAGGCCGGTCGACCGTCCCCTCCTATGTTGGACCTGTACACTCGAAGAACTCTCAGCAGCTAGGGTCGGTCGACTGCACCACTAGGTCGGTCGACCGCAACCCTTCCAGGCTGCATTCTTCTACTCGTTGTTTGTCTTCTCTTGCTTCTTTGTCTCCTCCTCTTCTTCTCCAACTTCAAAGTACTCAGTGCCTACGTGTATTTGAGGCCACAATTCCTAACAATCTCCTACTTGGACCAAATACATCACGCTTCAAAGTTATTGCAATCTTTCCTCGCATTATCTCTACCATCTCTCACTTTCATGGAAGACCCAAGTATCCTCACTCTCATGAAGAGCACATCCGCCACTCCACCACGTGGAGTGCACCAACCACCCCTCATCACCTCATGAAGGATGTGCTCCACCAATCGCATAGAGCACGAATACCGGAGAAATAGTCTCCCGTGTTGGATTCCATGTTATGAGACTCCCCACCTCGCAAGATCTCCATCAACACCGGACATGGTTCAAAGCTTCTCAATGCACCCTCTGCACTAGAAACCTCCGTGGATGACACCTCCACAAACTCCGCAGACTGTTCAACCCCTACAGTCCCATTTCGGTTACCCTCATCGACATCACCCCGCATATCGATATCAGTGCTCTCTATCACACAAGAGCGACTTGAAGCTTCAACTGCCAATTCGCAAAGTACCCTTACCGCAGCAACGTCTTGCCCTCTAGGATCACATCCATGGCCAACAACTCCCACTAAATTAGTAACCTCCCATCCACAACTAAAAGAACTCGGTTGCACCCCACATAACCTAATACTCGATTCGGCTGAGAGTCAACTACAAGAGAAACGCCTCTCACGTCTCTAAGCAAATACAGTGTTCCCTCACGCTTTCCTTTTGCAATCACCCTTGAACCTGCAGCTATACACCACTCCCCACTACCAACTGTAGTAGACAACCCCTCCTTGTCTAGCCTTCCAATCGAGATAAGATTTTCCTTCAAGTTTGGAACATACCTTGTCTCCCGCAAGACAACACTTTGATCATCAATGGTGTTCACGCGAACAGTACCAGCCCCACGTACAAGACACCGGTGACTGTTCCCCACGATCACAACTCCAAAAGAACCCTCCTCGTAGTCATCAAATACCTCTCTCCTCGGAGTACAATGAAAAGAAGCTCCCGAATCAATATACCAATCTTGAGTGCCCAACTCCTCCCGAGCTGATAAGCATAGATTCTCAACAAGCCCCACTTGAGCTACCTTTAGGGTATCTTTCTTCAGTTTTTGCTGCTTCTTCTTCATATAAGCCTTGCAACTGCGCATCATGTGGCTCTTCTTGTGACAATACCAGCACTCAGGCCTATGTCCTCCATCGCTGTCATCAGGCCCACTTTCAGATGAACTTCTCTAATCCTTTATTCTTCGACTTCTCTTAGATCTCCCACGTCTCTTCTCAACGTACATAGCGGAATCTTTAGAAGATGATGATGGATATCCCCCGTTTCTCACCCTTCTCACCTCCTCGTTCAGAATGCTATTTACCACAACCTGTAGAGTCTTCGAATCTGTTATAGTGTCTGTAATAGTCTGTTCCACCGTACTATAACTATCGGGTAAAGTAGATAGAAGTAACAATGACTGCCCCCTCTCTGAAAACTTCAAACCTACAGCTTCCATCTGGTTATAAACCATACAGTAATTGTTCACATGTTCTGCTACTGAACCCCCTTCCTTCAACTTCATATTAACCAATTTCTTTAGATGAAGAATTTGATTAGATGTCGACGGTTTCTCATACATATCCATGAGAATCTCCATAGCCTCCTTTGTGGTCTTTGCATTCGAGATATGAAATAATGCCTTCTTACTCAGCCCCAACTGAATCTGCTCCAGCACCTTCTGATCCAAACGATTCCAATATGCCAAGATCTTCGCATCCTTGTCTGCACCTACCAGCTTATCATCAAATAACGGACAATCAAGATCTTTCTGACGAAGATACGCTATCATTTGAATCTTCCACATCGCGAAGTCACTCCCATCGAATCTCTCGATCTTCATCTTGTTATTGGCCATCTCGAACCAACTGCTCTGATACCACTTGTCGGAGTAATTCTACCCCACAACTTGTAGTGCTAATAGCGGAAACACACCACAAGCAATAGATACTCTCAAGACTTAGATGAACCAAGAACAAACTACCACAATATATGGAACTTACAAGAACACAACTAATATGCAAAGATAACCAATACTTCTTATTCCCAAAGAAATACAAAGATTACAATAGAGATTACAACTCTCAGTCTCTCTCTCTCACCTTTGAAATACTCAGCACATTCTCTCTTGAAGTTGAACAATGATAACGACTCACCTCTTGATACACAAGTTAATCCTAACCCTAGAGTTTACAGCCATATATATAGCCCCCAAGTAAACCCTAAAAGATAAACACAAATATAGCAATTGGGCCTTTAAACTCGTAAGCCCAAAAATAATCAGCCGCCGATGTCGGTCGACCGCAACGTGTAGAACCAAACTCGAGAGCTGACCGGTCGACTGCACCCCTAAGGCCGGTCGACCGTCCCCTCCTCTGTTGGACTTGTACACTCGAAGAACTCTCAGCAGTTAGGGTCGGTCGACTGCACGCCCAGGTCGGTCGACCGCAACCCTCCAGGCTGCATTCTTCTACTCGTTGCTTGTCTTCTCTTGCTTCTTTGTCTCCTCCTCTTCTTCTCCAATTTCAAGTACTCAGTGCCTACGTGTATTTGAGGCTACAATTCCTAACAATCTCAACTCGCCCCTCCCTCCCTTCCCCTCCCAAATCCACACCCTCTCCAATGCCGCCCTCTAGTCATCTCTTCTTTCCCACGTCTCCGTCGTACTTGACCATCGTGATGTCCCCCTCTCCGACACCCCCCTCCACCTCCACGTGTACATGTGCATCATCTTCAATCTCCAGATATACACAAATAACTCATAGAATCCTGGTTATAAACTCATAAAAATTCATACTTTATTCACTATTTCAAAACATAATCATCATCCAAGCTTGCAAGTAATCAACCGTATAAAAAAAAAATCTTTCAATTATAAAAATTTAACAATTAGTCAATCAAAGTATAGATAATCAAAATAATTCTTGCAAAACATCACCATTAATATGATTATTCAAGTCCAAACATATATTTATTCTCCATCAATCATCAGTAAATAAGATAAATTAAAAAGAACATGAAGGAAGAAGAAGAACTGAAGGGTGAAGGGCCTGTCGGGTTCAACACGGTTTGGCGTCGGACTGGGTGGCAGCGCGCAGATCAAGTCAGGAGGGGCTGATGACTGCTCCTTCACCTCCCTCCTCCTCAACCTCCCCTCCGCAACCTCCTTCATACTCATCACTGGCGTCGACCCCAGCCTGTAGAACTCCTTAGAGTGGACCCACTCTAGGAATTCCTCTCCCTCCGCCACAACTATCTCTCTGCCTTATCTTTTTGGTTTTTTTATTTATTTTATAGAGTAGAGAGAAAGAGAGAAAGCAAAAGATGATGAAAGATGAAGAACGTTGGTTTGTGAAATTTCCAATTACCACGTTTGTGATTAGTTATGTAATACTTAAAAGAGATTTTAGACATGTAAATATTGTGTACCATAACTGTATTTTTCCATTTCCTTATGTTTTCACTGAAATTTGAGGCTCTTATGAAAACTTGTGACACACAAGTATTAGTTTAAATGAAATTTTCTTAGTTTTGCTCTACTTTGTTTCAAAATAGAGGAAGGGGAGAGGGGGATAGACCCATTTTCTTAATATATAGTTATAATACCCGATGTGCAAATTGCACAGATTAAAATAATTTTGACGGACTTATAAAATTATATGAAACTACTACTTATAAAATTAGTGTCACTGTTGTAAATACATGATAATGGATGACCACCATGAACAAACATTTATATCCATCATATGAAGATTTTTGTAACATAAATGTAAGCATATAAAAGGAGGGTTTATGAACATGAAAGAGATAGATGTTTTGGGATTACTAGTTTCTGTGTTCTCTTAATAATTATTTAAATTTTAGAATACATTATCAACATGAAAGTTCTAATTTCTGGCTGAAGTTTATGGGCTTTCTATCTAGTATTGTATTTTGTACTATACTAGTTTCTCTTCACATTCGTTGTTCATTAGTTTGTTTGATTGTTTAATTTTTATGTGCTTACATATAATTCAATTATATAAGTTAATCTGAATCTGCAGTTTAGATTCCTTAAACCTGAAGTTTAAGTCGGACAAATCTACAAATAATAGAACTTGACGTTCTAAATCAACTACAATATATATAGAATATATATAATTCTATTTCGGAGCCTGAAGCTTTAAAGTATTATTTGTTATTTTTCATTGTTTTGCATGTTTATCTTCTTGTTTCATATTAGATTATTGTATTCTAAAATTTACTAGTTTTGTATTGTAGAGTTATTCAACATATCGAATCTTACGAAACTTGAATTCGTCGCACTTGACATTTCCTGCAACAATTATTTGAGTTGGGTGCCTGATGTTGAAATCCACTTGAATGTAATGAACCTTGGTAACACCATCAAGGAAGGATATAAAACATCCCAGAAAGATCCTGCAAAAACAATGATATTTATTCATCATCACCTTCATGAAGTGATGAAATCTGAATATATTGGGTGAAAGACCCTGCTGATCTATGAAAAAATTAAGAGGAGATGCATGATCACCAAAAGACTGTGATACTCCCAGAGGCTCGTTATGATTGGATATATTTGATGTTATTTTTCCTATTTTGGATTTTTATTGTATTTTCATTTTCCTTCTTGATTATTGTATCTAGATTCTTTATATTATATAATTTTGCTTTTCTTGGGTCCATTTATTTATTTTTGTTCATTCCGTTCTCTTTTCTCCTATTTTTTGGCTCATTGCAAATTTTACTCTTCGTGATTTGAATTTGAGTTGTTCCGCTATATGTTCATCCCATTGTTTTATGCTTGTTCATCTCTTTTTGGAGCCTAAACCTGTAACATAAACCCACAAACCCGTAACCCAAAACCCCAATTTCTTAATCCCCTATAAATACCCTACTTATTTAACCCTAATTATTAATCTCTCTCTCTTTATCTCATCCCGCCGCTCTCTCTCATCTCTCTCTATTTCGCTTCCAACCGAAACCATCCTTCCCCACCGTTCTCCGATTCTGCCGCCTCTCCGTTCACCACCATCGACCTCCGGTCATCACCCCCGGTCCTCGCCATCAACCCATCGTCCTGAACTCCATCGGAACCCATTACCCATTGTCGCCTTTGTCATCCATCATCGTTTTCATTGCCGCCGCCTCATCGAACCCTCTCCGCTCACCCCCGCATCCATCGCAGATTCCCTAAACACTCATCACCGTCATCCAAGCCCCGAACACCCCCGTCGTCAACTCCCTTATTTTCGGAACCAAAAATAGAGTTGCTCGCTCTCGCCGCTGCCGTCGCTTCCCAGCCGCAGCGACGTCGTCGTCGCCTCGCCGCCACCGTCGCCAGCCGCTGTGGTTGCCGCTCACTCTTTCTCTCTCTGTCAAAGTGGGGAAGAGAAATAGTGGGTGGTTTTCAGTGTTTGGTGTTTGGGTGTAGGAGATCCGATCCGGTGTTTTGCTGTTTTGTGGAGTTGTGTGTTGTTTGCTGTTTTGCACGTGACTCGCACGTGTTTTGGATCATCGCCCGAGATTCTAATCCCGTTATTCTATTTATTCGAATCTACTAAATAACAGGCAAGTCTCTTCTTGAACAAGTATTTTATTTTGTTCAAGATTTCTTTGATCTCTGCAAGTAGATCTGGTCCTTTTCCTTATCATGGTTATTTGAAATTCCGTTAAGTTTATTGAGGATTTACACGGGCTAACCCGATATATTCTTAACATTGTGCCGCTCTCTTTAATCTAAAACCTAGTCCCCCTTGAATCTTGCATATGCACATTTACATGAAAAATAACTAGATCCATGTTGTAGACCCGTTTGGTGAATTGTATACATGTTATATTGAATGTGATTAAATGATTTGATTACCATGCTAGTGAAATTGCATCTTAGAACTGAAATTATGCATGTTAAACACCTAAGAACACTTTGATTATTAATTTGCATGAAATATATGGTTGTATGATTTAATTATTGCCTATTCATGTCAAAATAAATTCTGGACTGCTAGTTGTTTCTTTTTGAATCAGTTTTTCGACATGTTTCTGTTATATTTTGAAATAACTCTCTGAATATGAAATTTAGCCTTAGATGTCTAGTTTACTACCTTTTTTACAGATTTGAATTCCAATGTGTAATCTGTTAGAGATCATCATTTTAGTACAGCTATGTCAGAATTTCCAGATTCACAAATGTATGCGTATCTTACTGTTCCATAATTTATTTAAGTATGTTAACAGTAAAATAAAAATATGAAATAAATCTAGCAGAGAATAGACATGTGTAGGATTGACCCTGAATTTTTATAGATTTATTTGATGAGTTTTCTGACCTGAGACAAATAGGTGAACACAATTTACAACATGTTGCCTGAACATAAAATCCAAAAAGAATAGGACTTTCACCCTAGTTCCTGTAGTTTTCATATGTTATATATATATTCGCTGGAACCGGCAGAGAGTTTACTTTCTAGAATTTCTGACGGATCTAGATTTGCTTTTCTGTAGTAGCAGTAATCTATATTTTTGTACAACAAGGTCAAGCTGTCCTGATTATGTAATTATGCTAATTTAATGTGTTTGCTTCATGATTTGTCTGTAACGAGTAGAATTAGTCACACTTAATATCATACAAAATTGACACCTTCTTGCATGCTCACATAGGATGAAAATAAACCATTAACAAGTCGGGATATTATGGGAAGGACTTGGTAGTGAACGATCGGAAAATGTACTCGGCAAGGCCTTATCGTCATATCATATTGTCATTAAAGGAGGAGAAATATTGATTGGAAAGAAAAGTATTGATCGCAAATTATTGATTGTTAATTATTGATTGTAAATTATCGTCATCTCGACGCCGAGTATACGATCCGTGAATTCACCATCAGTCTAAAACGTTCACTATGTGCTTACGCCGAACCTGTGGAATGGGACGCAGTAGTACGTGCACTAGGTAGATCAATAAAATGATTAATAACCTGCATTTATCATCTCATGCTTGATCCTGTATTGAACTTGACTTGACATCACTCATTACATGTGTGATTAATTGTAGACCTTTGATATTATTGCCTGCTCTTTGCTTTGTTCATTGACTTCGATCCCGTCCATTTTCTTTGATATACATGATTCCTTTATCCTCTGTTTTTCTCTACTTGCTGTCCACGACTTGCTCTAAGGATATTATTTTCTCTCTTTTTAGATCAAGTATTCAAGGTACCGAAGGATCTCTACCAACAGGAATCGGTGAGCAATGATTCTAGAGATGGAGTCCAAGATTGCGCTGCTTAATTTATTTGTTGCTAGACTATTTCTCTGAACATTGCTGTGACTTTGTACATTGTTTTGGGCTTATGTTCCTGGAGTTTGTTTTATTCCCAGATGACGGATTTTTGTGTTGGATATTCTTATTGTTGGATTATTTCATTTATTATTGAAGTTATCTTTGATTCATGTGGTTGTATCTTTCTTGTGTGGCTGTGTTTATTCTTTCATATTGCTGAGTTAGTCTGGTACAGCTTATGGATAATGTATAATCATTCTCTAGGCCTATGTTACGTACTCGTATTCCGTATTTTGGGAAGCGGGGCGTGACATTTGAGCTTGCAAGATTTCAAAATTGTGAATGAGTACAATTCCGTAATATTCAAAAGGGTAAAAAGCGAAACACCCCTGATCTATGAGGTCAAAGCGGTAAACCCACTAATCTATTCATCAACGAGATAACCCCCCCCCCCCCCCCCCCCACCCCCATCTAAGAATCACAGTCAAACCATGTATGGAAAACTTTTAAACCTATATGAAATGTCCAAACTGCCCTTATATGAAACTAAACCATTAAAAAATGCATTTAAAAAATCTAAAATCTATCATTATCATCATCATCATTTGTTTTGTTCTTAACCCATCATCATCATCATCATCGAATCAAAATCAAATGCCTCATTGTTGCTGAACAAAACAATGAGCTTTTGCTGAAAAACCATCATTCCCACCAAACTGACTCAAAACCAATCCCTGAAGCGAATGCAAACAAGACATTTCCAGAAACGAATGCTAGACTTATGGGCATGGTTGTGGTCGTTATAATCCCAAAAATTGAGGTGAGCATAACAAATATGTCTTAAATAATAAAAATGCCTACTTTCACCAAAAGTGGAGCAATGATGGTGGAAAGCATGGAAAAGAAAAAGTTTGCAAACTAATTATAGGAATAGAATTAGTGAATCTTGCTATAGTTGTGGTATGCAAGGTCACTGATCCCATACCTGCTATACGGCCAAACATTTTATTGATCTTTATCAAGCGTATATTAAGGGGAAAAAAGAGAAAGAAATCATCTTTACCGATTTTAATGATCTCTATAATGATGATTTTGATACACCTATTGTGAACACCCATTTGAATGTTTCAGATTTCTTTGTGGAATCAAGGGAGTTGATTATCTAATAGAGAATGTAAATAATGGTGATGAGAATGACAATGGTGGTGATGAGAACATCAAGATGGAAATATAAATGTTGACTAGTTTGATTATATGTTATTTTATTGTCTTTTAATTTTAGTATTAATTGTCACTTTTCTTTAAGTTTTAGTTGTTATGTTTTCAATTCAATAAGTGATCATGATCTAAATAATGAATATGTTTTAGTTATTTATTTTCTTGTTTTAATTTAATTATCAAATTATGTATTCGTATTTATATGAAGATACATGGAAAATTTCAATGCTTTGAGCAATTCCAAGATGACAGATGGAGAATTATGTCTAGCAGATAGTGGAATGACATATACAATTCTTCCAAATAAAAAAGTATTTTTGGAACATGAAATTAGCAAAAAACAAATGTTAATACGAGTTTCAGGATGTGCAAACCTGATTGATGGCTTGGAAGAGCTCATATAAATTTACCTAGCGGAACAAATATTTTTAACAAAGATGCATTATATTCCATCAAGTCTAGAAGAAATCTGCTTAGTTTTGAAGACATATGCCTTAATGGATTCCATACTGAAACTTTGAATGAGGGAGATGAAATATTTGTATATCAATTCTAAAATTTTATGGCAGAAGCATGTAAAGGAAAAAGTTCATGCTTATTCATCTGGATTGTACCTTACAATCATAAGACCAATACAGTCAAATGTCGTAATGAACCACAAGTTCAATGACACAGAATTTTATGCTTTGGCATGACTGACTTGGCCCTCCAGGATCAACAATGATTGTCGAATAATTGAAAATTTTAATGAGCTTCTGTCAAAGAATCATAAAATTCCTTTATCAAGTGATTATTTTAGAAGCTTGGTCAAAAGGAAAACTGGATGTGAAACTATCCCTAAGAAAAGTTTTCAGTGAATCACCAACATTTTTACAACTTATCCAAGGGGATATATGTAGACCTATTCATCCACCACTAGGCCATTCAAATATTTTATACTCTTGTTAGATGCATCATCCAAATGGTCACATGTTTGTTTACTTTCAACTCGATCAATTTTTTTTTTCCTAAGTTACTTGCACAAATAATAAAATTGAGGTCACAAATAATAAAATTGATTTTTGATTATCCGATTAAGACAATTCATCTTGATAATGCAGGAAAATTTACATCCCCAGTATTACTGCATGTTTATTGACATCAATGTTGAGCATCTAGTTGCCCATACGCATACTCAAAACGAGTTGGCAGAGTCTTTTATTGAACGTTTACAAATGATTGCTCGACCTTTACTTTTAAAATCAACATGACCAACTTCTCCTTGCTGGCATGCCATATTACATGCATCAACATTGGTTCGTATTCAACCAACTACTTATCATCAATATTCACCATCATAACTTGTTTTTGGCTAGCGGCCTAATATTTCTCATTTGAAGATTTTGGCTATATTGTTTATGTCCCGATTTCTCCACCCCAAAGACATTTTGGAATTTATATTGAATTTAATTCTCCATCTATAATCAGATATTTAAAACCCTTGACTGGTGATATGTTTAGGACACGCTTTGCGGATTGTCATTTGATTAGATAATTTTCCTGTTGTTAGGGGGAGAAAAAAAACACCGCTTACAGAAGAACAATGTAAAATTACATGGAATGCAACATCATTGTCTCATCTTGATCAACATACAAATCAATGTGAACATGAAGTTAGAAGAATTATGCACTTGCAAAGAATTGCAAATCAATTTTCAGATGCATTTAGTGATGCACAAAAAGTAACAAAATATCATATACCAGCAATAAATGCTCCAGCACGAATTGTTGTTCTAAAAAAAGAACATGATAATTTATCAAAAATACGTCATATTGGTGCAAAAGATGAAAACACTTGAAAGAAAAAGGCACTAGATGTCCAAAAGGAAAAATTTCAAATGCATGACAATACTTTAGAAAATACAGTGACTGATGGATCCAAAGTTGACAAGGAGAAAACTCCTGAAGAGGCACATATTAAGGAAACACAAAATTATGAAGAGATCTATTTGAATTACGTGAGTACAAAGAAAAGTTGGAATAGAAAAAATATTATTGTTGATCATGTTTCTTACAACTGTCGAGATGATGAGGATCCAGATCCAATAACTATTCAAGAATGTTGACATAGAATTTATTAGCCAAATTGGAAAAAAAAATTTCAAGTTGAACTAAATTCCTTGGAAAATCGTAAAGTATTTGGGCCAGTTGTCCAAACACCAGAAGGCGTGAAGCCTGTTGGATACAAATGAGTATTTGTAAGGAAACATAATGAGAAAAAAAATGAGGTTGTAAGGTATAAAGCATGGCTTGTAGCCCAAGGTTTCTCACAAAGACCTGGAAATGATTTTGATGAGACATATGCCCTTGTGATAGATGCAATCACGTTACGTTTCTGAATTAGTTTAACAGTCACTAAAAAGCTTAATATGCTACTTATGGGTTTCGTCACTACATATTTATATGGGTCACTTGACAGTGATATTTATAATAAAATTTCCGAAAGATTTGAAGTGCCTTGAAGCAAATAATAAAAAAACTCATGAGTTATATTCTATCAAGTTACAAAGATGTTTGTATGGATTAAGACAATCTAGATTAATGTGGTATTAATGTTTGAGTGAATATCTCTTAAAAGAAGGATATATAAATAATCCAATTTGTCTCGGTGTTTTCAATGAAAGAGCTGAAAATGGACTTGCCATTATTGTTGTATATGTAGATGATTTAAATCTTAATGGAACTTCTAAAGAACTTAAAAAGACATGAACATATTTAATGAAAGATTTTGAAACGAAAATTCTTAGAAAGACAAAAAAAATCTCGACCTGCAGATCGAACATATACCACATAGTTTTTCCATCAATCAACATTCACGAAAAATGTTCTCAAAAGTTTATATAGATAATGATCATCCATTGAGTAGTCCTATGGTTGTCCAGCCACTTGATGTGAAGAAAGATCTATTTCGTCCACAAGAAAATAACATCCATTGAGTAGTCTTATGGTTGTCTAGTCACTTGATGTGAAGAAAGATCTGTTTAGTCCACAAGAAAATAACGAAGAACTACTTGGTCCTGAAGTACCATATTTGAGCACAATTGGAGATCTAATGTATCTTGCAAATAGTACACGACCTAACATAGCCTTCTCTGTCAATTTATTAGCAAGATACAGTTCTGTACCTACTTAAGGCATTGGAATGAGATCAAACATGTGTTGCGTTATCTTCGTGGAACAACTGATATGGGTCTATACTATTCAAATGGGTTATCGTCACAAGTCGTTGGCCATGCTGATGCTGGTTATCTTTCTAATCCACACAAGGCCATATCACAAACACGATATGTATTCACTTGTGATGGTACTTCTATATCATGGAGATCAGTAAAGCAAACTTTAACAGCAACATCTTCAAACCATTCAGAAATTCTTGATTTACATGAAGCAAGCTGTGAATGCATGTGGTTAAGATTTATGATACAACATATTCGAAAAACATGTGGATTATCTTCTATCAAGGACATGCGAACAATGTTATATGAAGATAATGCTTCTTGTATTGTGCAAATTCAAACGGTTATATCAAAGGTGACATGACCAAATGTATTTCATCAATTTTTTTCTACACACGAGCATCAGATGAATGGTGACATAGATATTCAGAAGATATAGTCAAGCGAAAACTGCATAGATTTATTCACTAAAGCACTATCGACTACAACGTTCTGAAAGATGGCCTACAATATAGAAATGCGTCAGCTTAGGGATATTTTGCCAACATCAGGGGGAGCATGTCATCAATAATACATTCACACTGTACTCTTTTTCATTTGTCCAAGTTCTTGTCCCATTGGGTTTTTCTTGGCAAGGTTTTAATAAGGCAGTGTTGCATACGCTCGTCAACATCTCACAGGATATGTACTCTTTTTTTCCTTTGACCAAGTTCTATCCCATTCGATTTTCCTGGTAAGGTTTTTAACTAGACATGTATTATGTATGATGGACATCTAAGGAAAAGTGTTGTAAATACATGATAGTGGATAACCACCTTAAACAGTCATTTATATCCATCATATGAAGAGTTTGTAGCATAAGCTCGAAATGAGAGTTTTGTAATATATGTTGTAAATGATATAATTATTTAGATTATAATTGTTGTAATCAATCACCTATATCATGTAAGCCTAAAAATAGTGGACTTATAAACATGAATGAGATAAGAATTTTGAGATTACAATTTTCTCTATTCTCTCAATATTTCTTATAATTTATAATACTCACTAGTTATTTTCCATTCAAATAAGCAGATTGCTTCATATTTTTTTAATACCCTTCCAATATTTTGACCATTATATTCCTCCCCTAGCTCTTCTAGCCCCCACAATAGCTTTTCCTTCTTCTGTTACAAAACACTAGTTCTCAACTTTTTCTTTGTCATAAGTGCAAGAACATGAAATAAGAAAGCAAAAAAGCAACATAAAATAATCTTTAACAACCTTGCAGGGATGAGCATAGATCCAAAGTACATACTAGGAAAGCAAGAATACAAAGACCCCCAACACCCCTGGCGGGTAAGTCATTCCAGGGTAGGCCTGGAAAAATCCCCGTGATATGGTCTCGTGCTCCTGCAGCTGCGGTCTCTGCCCAAAATGAGATTAGGTGCATGGCTTGTGTTAGTCTACTAGAAATGCTATTACATGTGTTGCGAATGTAGAATTATTTGTGTCTAGCCATAACACCCAAGTAGTCGTTGCAACCGCAATTTACCACCATTCCCTCGTGTTCTTCTCTGCCTACCAAACCTCTGACCCACCCATTACTCCTCATAGGTGGTAGGGTAGTCAACTATCTCTGGGGCTTTAAGGACCTCTACCCAAACCGCTTTGCTCCTAGAACACTTTATAAACAAATCGTCTCGAGATTCCATTGGCACATTACGAAAACCACAACTTGTAGAAACCTCTGGTTCTCTCTTGACCAAGTTCTCCCTACTAAGAACAATGCTATTGAGCACTAACCATAGGAACACCCTAACTTTCAGCAGTTTCTTGGCCTTCTAAACTATCGAACCAAGTAAACCTATAACCTCAGAAATTTAGACACAAATATAACGAGCGCACTGGGAATGACCCCTTTACGTCCAGTTCCCATGCTCTTCTATCCGGACCAACCCCACACTTCACCCCTGCCTTGGTGGTGTGCAATCTCAACTCCTCTAGTCAAAGTTGTAGGCTTTGAGTCAATCTACGCTTGAATTTGGGTTTTCGTATCCCTTGTCTCCATGTATTAGCCACTGATCCTTGTGGTCCTACTAATTCGTATAGATCTTGGTAGAGCTCTCAAAGAAGGTGAGCCCTACACCATCTATCCCACCAGAACCTAGTAGAAGCACCATTCCCGATGTAAGAGAACGATCCTTTGCTAACATGGTCATAGGCCTTTGTAATTCCCTTATAGAATCACGACATCCTTGGACCTACTCAGAAGCCTTCATTTCGTGTCCCCCAACCATGGAGATATCTCTATATAGAATTCCACCAACCTTTCTCCATTGGGATGGAAAAATTTTCACCTCCATTTTTCAAGGAGATCCAAGTTCATGTCCCTGAGATTGATAATACCCAGGCCACCGTAGGCCTTGTAGATGGTAACCCTTCCTAGATTTGTCTGCACCCTTCCACAGAAATCTCTTCCTCACTCTATCAATTATGTTGATCACCCACCTAGGGATTTCAAAGAATGACATATAGTATGCTGAGAGGCTGGAGAGCACTGAGTTGATAAGTGTCCCTCTACGCCCCCAAAGGATAGTGACTTACCTTTCCACCTTATCAGTCTTGCTTCCACCTTATCGATGATTAGTATCCAATCCGCACTTTTCAATTTCCCCAGGTGGAGGGGTAGCCTCAGATATTTGATGGGGAATGACTCAATTTTGCAATTGAGCACATTCACATTGTCTATTGCATGTTCCTCATCCAATGCCATGGGAATAAGGCTGCTTTTGTGATAATTTACTCGTAAACCTGACCATGCCTCGAAGCAGTACAAACCCCTTTGATGGCAATAGTCTCCTGTAAACATCCATTGCTAAAGATGAGAGTGTCGTGAGCATATTGGAGTATCGAGCATCCTATTCTGGAATCATGTTCCCAACCAGTGCAATCCACCCTTCCTTTCCACCCTACACTTGTCCATCATGGATGTAAGGACATCCGCTATGATGATCAAAAGTAAAGGGGACAATGGATCCCCTTTATGGAGCCTTCGCTTACACTTTAAAATCTTGCTCGTTGTACCATTCACTACCACTAATGTTTGACTAGATGAGAAACATTTCTGGATCCAAGCGATCCATCGATCTCCAAATCCCCTTCCGTGAAGAGCCTCTAGGATACATTCCTAGGATACCATGTCATATGCATTCTCGAATCGAGTTTGAGAAGGAAGATTTTGGTGTTTGAGACGTGACATTAATGGATCATTTCTTTAGCAGTAGCCACACAATCCAGGATACATCTACCCTTTATGAAGCTAATTTGTTCCTTATTAATCATCAAGTCAATGACTTTCCCAAGTCTAGTAACTAACAATTTAGTGATAATCTTAATAGAGCAATTCAACCGACTAATAGGTCTAAAGTCCCTTACTGAGTGAGCCTTTTATTTTTTGGGAATCAGGAAAATCTCAGAGTAGTTCATACTACGCAATAGGTCTGCTGAAGGCCAAGATCTACCGCTTGCTTTGGCCTGAAGGGCCTTGATCCTTGCCTATACTGTCTTCAACCTTACATCGACGAAGAAGGATATCACGACCATATCCTCTGGCATGATCTTGTCAAGTGACCTAAGAGGCACTTGTACATCAAACATGTTAGTTCATGCATGCTAATTGATTATTGGGTTTGATCTAATTGATTTTCCAACTTTGTCAGCCGTTGATGAAGAAACTTCTCTTGGTTCACCAACTTCTTTGACTGCTCAATTTATGGGAGGTCCTAAAATCTCTGGAGGACCCGACAGGCCTCAGGCTCATTTGGAAAGACTTCGGGTTGGGCCTCTTTGGGCCCGTAGATGACATCACATATAATGATGTCATAAAGGGTGGCAAGTTTGCTGACTTTTTTGAGGAGGCATTGGCAGTGCTTCTTGAAGGTAGTACGACAAACAACATTGTTGGCGATCCAAGACACCTCCACCTTATTTCTAATCGTGGATGATCTGTATATTTCCCTCTCTAATGTATTTTTTTATGGCGAAGGGTGGAGATGAGAAAGAGGGAAAGGGAAGGGGAGTTTTAAGAAGAAAATGATATGGGTAAAAACCGCTACTGATCTCTGCCGAACGATTCTAGCACGAATCACAAAGCAATAGACTAGGCTCAATGCCAACCTCTCTACTGGTCTAGACCAGATAGCTCCCCGGGCCCTCTACAGACCCATTTGCGCA